>VYXH01000478.1:0-39582 GCA_013397275.1 Burhinus bistriatus | reverse complement strand
TCACAGGAATAGCGAGGCACTGATTTTAAGGAAAGAAAATGAATGCAAAATTAGCTATCAGCAAGGCTTATCTGTTTTATTATCCGAGAGATACCAGTGAAGCCAGAACAAAGTTCTGTAAGCTACAGTAACAGCACAAGTGACTGCCGGGGGAGGGAGTAGTGCAGACAGCTTCTCCGTTTCGACAGTATACTTCACCCAGTGAAGAGCTCCTCCAGTCTACCGGGAAACAATGCGCCGCCCACCTATACCCAACCGCGCCATGACCCGCTCTGCGCTGCACCAGGCCATCAACGCTCCGCGACCAAAAGCTCCCGTGGAACGACCACGGCGTCCCCGCCCCTCAGCGGCTGCCGGCCGGCTCCCCACCCGGGACAAAGGGCCCCAGACGCCAGGAAGAAGCTTCGGGGCAGCTGCCGAAGGACCCAACGTCACGGCCACAGGAAAAGAGAGGCGGCGGGCGGGCAGGGCTCCCTCCAACGCGGCCCGGGCCTTCCCCGCCGCGCCCAGGCCCGCGGCATCCCGCAGCCGCGACTCGCTGCGCCTCTCCTGGGCGCCCCGGGCTCAGTGGCGCATATGCGAGGGGGCGCCGCACAGGACAGGCCCCAGCAACCCCACGAGGCCCCGGCCCAGAGGTGCCTGAGGAGTGTCCAGAGCCCCCCGCGCGGAAGGGAGCGGGCGCCAGGCCCGCACCGCCACAGAGGACCCGCCACCGGACCGCTGGTCCGCTCGCAGTGGCGGCAGGAAGAGCTCACCGCTATCCTGCCCGTACCTCAGCAAGCGCGTCACCCCGCCACAGGCCCCAGGCTGCCTCTGCTCAGGCGGGAAAGCCACCGCTTGCCACCATCACCTACGCTCCAAGATGGCGGACATATCAGAGCCTGCGAGCCCTCCTCTCCCTCCGCCCCGGCTGCCAATCATACCGCCTCGGCACCACCCTCCTCCCCTGCTCGCGCCTTTCTATTGAGCGGTGTGCAGAGTTCGGCCTCTTACTGGCAGTTTAGTGTATGTCAGTTACTCAGCTATGCGACTGCAACAGGGTCGAACGGAGATGGGGGCGGGCTCTCGGCTTCCTGTTGGCCAGTCAACGCATGGGGCGGGTGTATCACACTTCCCGACTTAACAACAAGGAAACGTCATCCTGACAGGCGTTTCCTTCGCCCAATAGAAAGAGCAGGCTTCTTTTAAAAAGAGCTGAGGCCCGGCAGGAGGCTGCAGCGGGAGGGGCGGGTGGCTGAGGTGGCGGTCTCCCCGTAGCCTTACCCTCTACGCCTCGCCATTGGCTAGCGCGGGGAGCCACGCTCCTCAGGGCGCGGCGCGGGCGCCAAACCGCCTGACAACAAGTCGCTGGCGGGTGCGGAGGGGGTACGATGTGGCAGCCTCCAGGGCGCCGGCAGGGGCGGGAGGGGGAGAGACCCTGGTGAGTAGGGGACTTAGCTCAAATGATAGAGCGCTCGTATAGCATGTAAGAGACAGTGGGATCGATGCCTGCGTTCTCCACGAGCCGGGCTTTTATTTTTCTGAGCTTCCATGCGGGCATCCGTGGGACCTCCAATTCCACATAAGAACTCGCGGTATATTTTGACCAAAGTCCACCAGAATAAACGTGCATGAAAACCAGGCCCGGGCAGCCCTCCCTACATGTGGCCTGCAGTACTGCTGGCTGAGGCAGCAGCTTTGCAACCCTACTTGGCCAAACCCTGCTGGTAAAGGTCTCTGCTTGAAAGCTTGAGTGACAAATAGCTGAACAGGCAGCCTTGTGTGCTCCACAACTGGCAAAAAACCCATCTACAATGCAGTGTTTTGCACCTCGTGTCTTAGAGGCACAAACATTTTGGCCAGCCATGATGCCTGTGGCCTTCCCTCACAAAGCCTGAATTACCTTCACCCAAAATGGTGGTGACTCCTCCAGGTCATCACAATGATATCCCTGCCCCCAGAGACCACCTGGCTGTGGTCAACAGTGCTTTGCCTGTGGGCAGTAGAGCTTGTTTGGCTTTTAACAGGTTTTGTCTGGTTTTGGTGGGTTTTTTTGCCTGGTTTCAATGGGTGTTTTGTCTCGTTTCAATGTGGTTTTGACTAGTTTCCGTTGCACGTGGCTCTTGAAGAGCTGGGGGGGATGCTGATTGGAGTTGACACCAGCAAGGCAGGGGGTGCCAAAAATGTCTAGTTGCACCCTGGGGCAGCAGTACTGGCCTGGTTGCCACCTACAACTATTTTTGGTCCCTCCCTCCCCAGATCCATCTCAGTTTTCCTGGGAGGGAAGGTGCAGCTGAAGGGGGCTCTGCTGAGCCCAAGCCACCATGCCTGACCCAGCAGGGCAGTTCTTCCCTTTACATTTTGTGTGTTTGGGGTTTTTTTAAAAAGTTTAGGGTTGACAATGAAGTTTATGTCTATAAAATGTCTGCCTATCTGTGAATGAAGGTGCATGGAGAGGGGAGAGTCACCTCCTAGAGCAAAGGGAGAAGCCTGTCTGCAAGTCCCAGCTCCTGCACCTCCTGTCTTCTCAACATCTCTTCCCAATATAGTAACAGAGTCAGGACAGCTTGTTGTCCTTCTCAATTGACATCATGGACCTGTAAAACACTCTGTTTCTCGGAGGCTTGCTCCATCAGGGCACTGCTGCACCAGGACAGCATAGCATTAGTGGCTCTTCATCAATGTGTGTAAGCAAGTAGCTGAAGGGGGTATGGTGTGGTCCAGGCTCTCCAAAGCTCATTTTCCATCATGCTAGTGCTTGCCTTGCCCATGAGGGTAGCATGTGCTTTCTGTGAATGGTGGCAGGGAACTCTGTTTTATAATGACCAAATGTGAATCATGCATGAGGTAATTTTTTTATATTTACATATAAATTCTGATAGGTACTGGTCATAATATGTTTAAGACGAGAATCAGGTATATTATGGTTAAGGCAAAGACTTATTTATTTACAATGGGGGAAGAAAAAACAGCTGAGGAGATAGTTTAGTGATAGGGTAGTTCTTGCGGGCACCTCATAGAGCACATGAAAACTGAAGGGTAGCACAGATCGCTGTGTTAATTTCATATACCAAAGGAAGGGGAAAACAATAGATTTCTTTGACTGCGTTATGAATCAGCAGTCTAGGATAAAGCCACTCCACTTTGAATAATGTATCTTCACATCTTTCACATGCTCATCTGACATACAAAGTTAAGCTCAGTACAGCTGTACTTACATCTTACTGCAAATCAATGACCAACTCAGCAGATCTGCTTCCATTAAAACAAAATTATTGATATTTCAAGGAGACATAAATATTGAGGGTGCTGCTGCAGAAAGCAGCATCTCTTTCAGGAGAGAAATAGTGAGTCAAGCTAGCAATGTGCTCTACAAGAGTACGGTCTTAATGGGAGTCTGTCTCTGCATAGAACATCTTCAAGTTGTTTTGTGGACAAAGGCAAGATGTAGTAGGTAAATCTGTGTTCTTACCTTTCTGTGTGTCCCTCCTTTTCAGAGTAAGGACTGAATTTTGCCTGCAGATCAGAGGGGGTCCACATCTTCCACTTCACACTGGTATTGTGTTCAGGAACTTTAAAGTAGGATATAGGCTGCTTGGGGTTCCTCTTTTTTTTCATCATTTTAAAGACAGAAAGGTAGGTTAAGATGCTGGCTTCTAAATAAAAGGTAGCATCAGATTTATAATAGCTGCAAACAGGCTAACATGTCCTGGCCTTTGTGCTTTGTCCAGGCACTCACACAGCAGAAACTTGCCAGCTGCTCAGGTGCTTCCTTTCATAATGCCCATTGCGTAAAAGGCTGTACACAGTGTCAGCTTTCTTTTTGTTCCTCTTTCCAACCAGTTGACCAAGCTTTGGCTCCTGTGCTTTCTGCAGGCATTACTGGTTCTCCCAAAGATTGAGTCACAGCACACTTTACACTGCTAAGAGCCATCCTTGCTCACATTACCCTTCAGCATATGATGGCATATCCGTATTTCACAAAACCTCTGTGAGCAGAGGGTAATGGGCCCAGTGGGTTGCTTCCATTAGAAGGAGATTGCTGGCTGCCAGCTCAGGCACATGATCATTTTCAGCCTGAATAAGTTAGTAGAGCTGCAGCAATTATGGATGCACGTGATCTTAATGTGTCACAAACACATGGTTAAAACACAGCAGCATGAAATGTATTTGCTGGTCCACAGAGTTGTGCAGTTAGGTCTCTGAGTGTAGAGCCTGTTTTTGTTTTCTTTTTCATGCAAGCAGATTTATTTAATAAACTGTACAAAAAGTGTTTATCCTCAAAACAATCAACATGAAATGGGACATTGTTTCTTTTTTCATTATTTCAGCTGGTGCTCAGTCCAGTAACCTCTCTAGACTGTATTTATTCCATATTTATTTTAGCTGTCTCCTTTTTTTTTTCTTTCACTGTATCTGTTTTTTGTTTTGTTTTGTTTTTGTCATGCCACTTGCACGTTCTAGCAGTGAGTACCTGCATTGACTACAGCAAATGGGGATTTCACAGTATAAAGTGTATAGAAGCAGTTCTGGTTGTATTGTCAGTTGTCAATGACAATGTAGGAAAGACATTGCACTGGAAACTGTGAGCAGGGAGATAAAAGGAAAGAATGGTCTATGGGTTTAAAAAATGCATAAATGAGAGTACGATGTTAAATGGCATTCTCAGGACAAGCAACTAGGTTGTTAAAGGGATGATGAGGTTATAATCTTTAGCAAGCACCAGAGGCAGTATCTGGAGAGGGGATTAATAGTTTGAGTGTAGACTACAGTAAAATAGTTAACTACATAATATAGTTTCCATAAGCATAAAGCTTGTCTTCACAACAAAGTAGTGTTAAACTGTGCTGCTGTTGACGCATCTTATATCCTGAGCAAATGTGCCCTGGATATAAGGGATAGATCTCAACTCAGAAGGGGCAGGATGATGTTTGCACTGGCACGCATCTGATTTTCAAGGGCTTTATCACCGCCATCTCAATTTTGGAAAGGTTTGGGACATCACAGGCACTAGTTTTGTCTTATAGAGCTCCTGTCAATATATTTCTAAATCTTGATTTTGTGCAATTATTTTTTAAAACTACAGCTGTCCAGGTGATGCTGTCATTACCATATAAGTTGGTAATGCTAAGGTGCTACTACCTCAAGGTAGAAACACTTCATGTCTACAAGGAGAATCTCAACGTGCTACAGAACAGTTAGGGGAAATGAGGAGGTTATGTGGCTTGCCCAATGTCACATAGTAAGCTGAACCAGAGGCAAAATACTGAAATCCCAGTCCTTTATCCCTGGGACTTGTGTGCAAATCTGAAGACCTCCACACCATTCCTATACCTGTGATTACAGCCAAATCAGAAAAAAAACCCTAGCCTGCTTTGGGTGGCTGTAGTAGTTAATTGCTGGCAGGGAAACTCTGAAGAACTTATAGGCATGGTCTGTGACCTGAAGCTTGATAGTGTTTTACTAAATGGGTTGTTGCTAGTATTGCAAATGTCAGTATCTTAACTTTGTGATGGCTGCTGCCTGGCGCACTTCCAGAGGCAGCCGCTTCTGATGTATTGCTCTAATCACCACTTCAGCCACTTCCTCAAGTGGTATGCAAATAAAAAAAATAATCAGCCTGCTCAGTCACCATCACCCCATCAACCAATGCTGAGCATGTTTCCTCACTGTACACCATTAACCCCTCAGCCATAGCTGCTACCACCTCCTGAAGCTGGTGGGGGCTGGGGGACCCCACTGCACAGGTGCCAGGGGGAGCATTTGCTACGGGCTGCTATGGCTCGGCAGCTCTACCACACCTTGGAGAACAAGCTTGTCTTCCCAAGCAGTGGCATAGCCTGCCAAGCCAGCTCATCCCATGGCTCTGCAATTGCTAGATGTGACACCAGAGGAGGGAAGGTAGGACTCTACCGTTTCAGCAGCATTTCACCACTAGCTGCTGCTGCTGTATAGCCATAACATCAGACTGTGAGCATGTGGGGTGTGCTTCTGCTTCAGCTCTGCAAGGACAGCCGTGGTCCTGTCCCTACCAATGTGTTGTCTTCCCTTTGCCCCTCCAGGACAGGAGGGGACCTAGCTGAGGGACCCTATGAAGAGTTATTTGTTTCCGGTTTGCCCAGCTTGCAGACTTGGTTTTCCCCACAGGAGCAGGGAAGCACCAATGCCTCCAAGGCAGTGGGAGCACCTGCGTACAGGTCTAGAGCTAAACCTCCCCATTGGTGACATCTAGCCATTTGATCACCTCAGGCATAAAATGAAGCCATAGTCTAAACTGGTTTTAATCTGATTGTAGTTAACTCTTCTGAGCACTGACAAGTTACACTTAGGAAACAGACCTAGAAAGAGTGGGACAACTGGGTGCCTTGCACCAAAGAATTAACAGCTGTGTTAACACTAAATGAATATTTGTAGGCTAAGATCAACTGAGACACAAACACCTCTGATTTAACCATAGCCCTTACAACATCCTTTATCCCCCTCAGAGTCCAGGAGAGAATAAAGCCCTTTAATGAATTTTAATAACTTAATATTTAGCCCAACATCTTATTAAAATTGTGAAAACTAAGTACCTTTAAGAAGAGGGAAGAAGCATTTCTGAACAATGACTTCATGGTTATGCTCCTGAGGGTGAACGTGGATGCTTGGCTGTACTAAACCCACAAATTAATCCATTTAGTTGAAACAAAATGTTCAAATTCAGTTTTCTAATCTCATTCCCAGCACTGATCCTATTAACATTTCTAAGGCAAAGCTGCTGGGGAGTAGGATGGGACCTCCATACCTACTGTGGCCTGGCTGGATAAAGCATAGGCATGGAGGGAAGCTTTGGCACCAACCCATTTGATTTTCACCTGAGCTTTGAGTGCTTATGGGAAGGCTCATATCAATACTGGTTGTCCTCCTCTCTCCTCACATATTTTCTCCCACCTGCCCAGCCCTAGCAATCAGGGCATGTCACTTGGGAGCAAAAAGCAAACAGAATTTGTTAGCTTTGGTGATCTGCCAGCGAGGCACACAGTGTGGGCACAACATACAGATAGATGGGCTGTGTGAGCCTGCTGGGTGGTCAGAGGGGTGGAGTGGCCCCACAGGACAGCTGTCCTGGCTAACCAACCCCATCCCTCTGGGCAGGATGGTTCTCACTTTTTTTCAGAGGATGTTGGAGGCTGGCAAGGTGTGTTAGCGACACAGGCAAAGCACTGAGCAAATCCCTAATAAGCTCAACTGAGCTCACCAGCATGAGTTCTGTGCTGCTCGTGCTGGAGGAGGTGTTGGTCTGCAGGTAGGAAAGGGCAGTTTTGGGGAGCAAGGGAGCAGCAGTGAGGAGATTCCTGAGGCAGTGAGGCCTAATTATAAAGAGGTTGGTAAGGTGTGTGGAGGGAAGCTAAAAAGGAAATAACCTACAGGAGTTATAGGTTCCTTAGGTCTGGGATGTGACTGGACAAGGTTGTTGCTTTCATGAGGTTAGTAGGAATGTATGCCCTTTCTCTGGGAGGTTTTGCAAATGGAAAAGTTGTAAATCACTGAAAGATCGGTCAAGTTGGCAGCTGAGATTTATTGAGAGGGTAAGTGAGTTTGAGGCAGATTCTGGTAAAGGCTTCGAGTGCTGTGAAGTCATCAAGAGGAATTTATTGCACAGGGGGGTGGGGAAATTTGAACTTTCTCACAGATGAGCAGCACACGGGGAAGTAGAAGGTGCTGGCCTTCTCTCCCAAAAAAGCATTGCAGTAATCAAGGGGGTTGCTTTGGCAGGAAAAAGAGATTCACAAGTGTATCAGGAGAAACCTATCCCTGTTTTAGCATCAAAGTCTTCCAGTGAGCCCTGTAGGAGAGCAGAGTCTGCCTTGAGAGGAAGCACATAAAAAGTTTGTTAACTGTGATGAATATAGGAAAAAATACCGAGCTCTACAACAGGACTGCATCTCCATAGAGGTAAGAAACCCCTGTACTGGGAGCTGAAGGGCTGTTCAATCATGTGTTTGCCCCTCTTCTCCAACTGCACTCAGATGGACAGCAATTACATTGCCATTGATAAAGGCCTGCAAGTATCAGCATGTCTTATTCAGCTGTAGAAAATCCTCAGAGGACCAGAAACCATGATGTCCTTTATCTGGCAAGTTTACGGGCTGCACGATGTGCTAGGAACAGTGAATTTGACTGCAGTAAAGAGCTGTGAGGAATCTTCCATCAGGTTTCACTCTGTCCTATTGCCACATGTGTAGTATACGGTCCTTTTAAATGGTTTGAGCTCTCTGAGGCATCTTTGTGTTTCCATGCTGTGTTATGTGCACATACGCGTATGTGGTCTTTCTTGCATGTATTGCACAACTAGGAAACATGGTTATTTAGCTGAGTACCTCTTATGACTTCTTTCCATCCATTTTCTGAAAGAGCAGAGGAAACAGTGATGAGTAGAGCGTGATCAAAAGCTGTTTGTGCAACACAAGGCAACTTGACACAGTTTGTTGGAGACTCCGTGTACCTTATTACATCATAAAATGGGTGCAGAAATGGAAGCTGATGATCCTGAACGTTTATCCCTGGTGCTACCACCGACCCCATGTGTATGTCAGGGTGGTTTTCCTTGAGCAATGACCTGTGGGGTTTTTTGTCCAGATAAAAGGGTTGGATGTTTACAGTTTATCTCCCATTGAAACATAACACTGTTAATTAGAAATCATGGGGAACAGGGGAAGACCTGGTTACATCACTTATTAGTATCAGAACCAAATTATGCTCTAATAATAAAACAGGTTGTACTGTAAGCAGAAGAAATAATGAATTATAGTTTCCAACAAATATCTGAGGCTAAAGCCCAAGTCTAGGGATAAAGGTGAGCAGAACTTAATTAAATATCCATCAAACACTCACCAGACAAAATACACTTGCAGCACCCAGAGCAGACACAGGGAAGAATTCGATGACTGGACTACAGCAGCACTCATCTTTCTCTGGTCCTACTGGCCCTACAGGATGTTGGCAGCACATTCCCACCCCAGGAGAGCTTGTAATCTGGTGGTTATAGATACACTTGAGAGGTGCAGGTTGAAATTCCCATGGGCAAAGAAGGGAATGGGAGCTTGGTATCCTGCAGCCGCATTAAGTGGGCTAAGCCCTAGACCGTTGTATATAAGGAGCACCCGTCTTCATTTCTTTTCTCTCTGTTTGTGCTTCAAAAGAAAACATAGCTAAGGACTGTGAGCTGTGAAGAGTCCAGTATCCTGTAAGCATGCCTAGGACTTGGGATGCTGACCAAACTGAACTCCTGGGGACGCAGGCCAAGCAATACAGAGTTTCTGCATCATGATTCAGATGTGAGCTGCTTGACCCTCTCAGACCCCTCCCAGGGATTTTTGATACCTTAAAGCTTACAAAGCAGCTGAGCAAGAGGATTGCAATTTTAGATTGGAATGTCTTAATCCCATTTCAAGCAGTTAAATGCTTTGCATATAGATACTAATATCACAGAGGAGAAAAAAAGAGAAGTCTGCTAAATAAATACTTCAATACAGATTCAGGGAGATAGCGTTCATTTTTCTTTTGCTTCTGTAGATGTGCAGTGGGTACTGTTTTTGTTATGTAGTTACCTATTAAAAAAAAAAAAAGTAACACTGGGTTCAGCAGCAGTGCTAATTACCAGCATAACCACATGACCACTCTGGGCTAATGATAGTCCTAAACCCATGTTATCTTTTAGTAGCTAAGCTGATTAAACTAGCACAGAGGAAAAACAAGTTAGAGAAATTACCTTCATGGTACTTCTCCAAGGAAAATTAATGTGATTTCCAAGTGTGCAAAGTGAATATATTGTATGTCATTTCCCAAACAGCCAAGATATAGCTGCCTAGTAACTACTGAGTTTGTGTTTCTGTGAAACTGTAGCACAGGACTGAAAGAGATGACAGAAACAGGCTGGATCACCCAGGCAAACTTGTGAACACAGGGAATAGTCATCTAATCAGGTGCATGTCATAAGCAACAGTTGCAATTTATTTTTTGCTTTAAACCTTCCTCTCCCTTCTCTTTCTTCCCCTTCAATTCAACCACGGAAAAGGGTGTGTAATCTCTCAAATTGGTCAAGATGGAAGCTTGTACGGAGTTTAATTCTGCAACCTTGAAATACAGAGCCAAACTCTGGTTTTACCCCTTTGTTCTGCTGGGTAGGAAGGAACACAGGGAAGAGATGTTACCCTCTTTGAAGGTAACATCTTCATGAAAGGACTGCTGTGATCAGCCAGCCAATCTTTTGGTAGCTAAGTTGATTAAATGAGCACAGGAAAAACAAGGTGGAGAAATTACCTTCATGGTACTTCTAGGAAAATGAAGATACTTTCTTTATCTCAGCCCCCTTCTCTTCATATCTCTCCTAACCTGCTGCCCTTATAGTATGGTACATGTATGCAAACATGAAGAGTGCCAGTCAAAAGGATTAGGCTTCTAAAAAGCGTGATTGCAATTAACTGTACAGGTAATTCCTACCTCTGAATAGGAAATGTCTTGCAGAGACCTCATGACCCACTTAAGCAATGCTATTTAACTCTTTTTAAGTTAGGAAAGAGGCACAGACACACGCAGGATGCCATATCCAGGCTGAACAGAGCTTTAGCTAACCTTGGGATGGATTAAGACAGATACCAGAATGCAAAGGGTAGTTTTCCAGCCAGCCCCTGCTTGAGATTTTCATGAGCAAATATCTCCGAATATCTCCAAACTCAGCTGATTTCACTAGGGACTTGACTTGTAGCAAATGTGAAACACTCCTACAGTCTGGGCTTTAAGTAGCTGATTTAATCCCTTGTGCTTGAGGATTTCATCTGACACCTTCTTTCCCAAGAATAATTTGGCCGTTGGTGTGAAAGAAATAGGAGGACATCAATAGATAAGAGTTTTGAAATTGGGCTTGGAACATTCTGCACCACAGACCTCTAAAGAATGCCTGATAACCTTTGTGTCATACCCCCAAACAAATAAAAAATACCACCCATGTGTCTTCTGCAGCATTTAAAATATTTCAGAAGTTTCTCATTAATGCCCAGACTGCTTTTAAAAATCCGTGGAAGAAATATTCTGTTTTCTGAACAAATTGTACAAAGTAATGAGTCTTTTTTTTTTTTTTTTTTTTTTTTACCTGAAAGATCTTTCGTGTGGCAGTGAGTCAAATACCTCTCATCCTTTGGTGATAATGTGGTGTCAGGAGTGATTAGTATGTGCTGGAGGCTGCTTTTATATCGATCAGAATTTGTCCTCAAATTTATTTTTTCTGAATAAATTAGAGACTATACTTACTGAATGACTCTACCCTGACCCGGGCAGAGGAACCCACCTAACTTTCTGTATGTTATCTCCCTCTCTTCCTGTCTTTCCTGACCTGCTGCCCCCATAGCATGGTACATGTATGCAAACATGAGTGCCAGTCAAAGGGATTAGGTTCCTAAAAAATGTACGTGATTGAATTAACTGTACTATCTCAGTAGTTCCAACACCTGAGATAGGGAATGCCTTGCAGAGACCTCATGACCTGCTTGGCTGACACTATTTAAACCTTTTTATATAGAGAGAGACACGGCACACCAAGGACCACAGCCTCAGAAGTATTTGCAAGTGTTTGTCTGCCAAGGACTCACAAAGGCCTCAACAGGAGTTAGTACTTAGCCTTGAGAATCTAGGCCTAAATAATGTGCCTAAGGCTGCTGAGAAAAGCCTGGAATGAAGTTCATAGTTGTCCAAGCCTTATACACAGGTAATAAGAGAATTTCTGCTTTTCTTGGGTTTGTAGGTTTTTTTAATTTCACTTTTTTTCCCCATTAGCCTCTCATTTTATGTGACTGTATATATGTATATGCATGTAAAAATGTATTTTTTTTAATTAGACAATCTTAATAGCTGTGTATGGTGTGTTAGAGGAGCTGTGTGTACTTGGAGGACTTCTGTCAGGCTTCCAAGGCTCAGTTTTATTCCTTGCTGTATTACTTGGCTTTGTTTGTGCATTGATGTAGTGTCGATTTTCAGATCTGCTCCCCTGGTCCCTGAGGCAGAAATAGGTGACCTACTTTTCATCCCTGGACATCTGCTAACTGTGGCCTGTCCCTCCCTCTGTCCTTTAACCCCTTTTCCCCCTCCTTCTCTGCAGCATCTGCCATCTACCAGCCCTCCAGGGAGCTGTGGCTATCCTGCAGGCTGCTTTAGGACTGGGGGGGACCCCTCCACAGACAGAGGCAGATAATCCATGAGGCAGTGCTGAAGTGGGGGTGCACACATGATATCAAAGAGGGTTGCAGTTCTGCCTCTGTGCCACTGAAGGTCACCCTAGTAGTGTCTCCAAAGCTGTCCAGGCCCAGGTACCTGCTGGAAAGTCCCGAGGCACCTCACCTCCCCCTCACATACCAGTGATCCAGCCAGGCCTCCTGCTGCTGGCCCTGCAGCATCGCTGGACAAGTTTCCCAGGGGATCTGGATCCAGCCCATCAGCAGCCATGGGCCTCTCGAGGGCCTGGCTCAGTGGGGAGCAGTGGTGGGCCTGGGGTGACGAGGCGGGAGTCCTGGTGCATGGCTTCCCACTGCACTGGGAGAGCACTGCTGGGAGCCCCTTGCTGCTTCCTCTGTCCCTCACCACCTGCCCCCGCCCCCCACAACAAGGCCACTGCCTGTTAGGAGAGGTGGCAGGGGAGCATTAGAGGGCCGCAGGGTTGGCTGCAGCCTAGAAGCGAGGGAAAGGCTCTCCTTCCCTGGTTCTGATAAGTCCCCAGACCCTGAGACAGTCTCTGCCTGAGCAGAGGTTCCTGGGCCCAGTGTTGAGAGAGACTTTTGCTTCCTCACGAACTTCTTAGGCACCCTTTCCCCATGCTGAACAGGGTTGCTGTGTTTGCTCAGCAGCAGTCTGGTCAGCAGCACCTTATTTGAAAATCAAATATTCATCCTGCTTCTCATGAATAGAATAGTTCAGTTGGATGAGACCTACAACAATCATCTAGTCCAACTGCCTCACCACTTCAGGGCTGACCAAAAGTTAAAGCATGTTACGAAGTCTCTCCATTCAGAATTTTCCCTTTTACAGAGGCACTGCTTCCTCCCAGAGGCTTCATCTGCTTTCATCACTCTTAAGAAACAGCCCTTGAGTGTTGCCTTGTAATCCACTTCAACACCAGTTTGTCCTATCCCTGCTAGCCCCCCCTTCCCTGTGTTAGAAACCCTCAGCAGGAGGCGTCAGTGGTGTTTGCTTGTGTTGCGGCTTTTTCAGGCAGTGCCAATTAATGTGCCTTGGCTCTGGACATAGTGGTAGTCTGTAAGGTTGTCCAGGCTCTGACCTTGCTGCTTCAGGTCATTTGCAGATTTGCAGGTCAAGAGCGTAGTGTTGCAGGGTGATTCGTGCACGGTGGTGGAGAGCAGACTGTAACATGGTACCCAGGTCCTTTGGCTGGTTTTGCAATGCAAATATGGCTTCTAGTTTGGTTAATTTATGCCCTGGTTTTATTGGCTATACAATGTCTCCCTTCTGACAAACAGCAGGTGGCATGTTTGGATCAAGAATGTAAGTGCTCTGTCAGTCTCTGGGGGGCCAGGGAAGATGCACAGGGGTTGGGAAAGAAATAATGCAGTAGAGATGCCCTTTCACTAATTTTTCATCGTATCTTAAAGCTGCCACTGAAAAGGCCAATTCTGGCTGCACAGTCCTGCTGCCTCTTGCTAGTGATGGTCCAACAGGAGGGGAAGGGTAGCATTTCCCCTTGCAGCAGCCCAGATGAAGGTGCTCAGGCACATCAGCTTGGGGGATGGAGTGAGAATATACCCATTTTGTCTTTGGAATTTGACAATATGGATGCACTGCTGTTGCTTTCTAGACCTTTGGAAAGGTTTGATGCTGAAAGCCCACACAATGTACAGACAGAAATAACAACAGGGGTCAGGAGTAGAAATTGGGCTCTCATTACTTACGTGTTCTCATTTAAGTAATGAGTTGGATGGTGCACCCCCATATGCCTTGTGTACAGGGTGTGAGTTCACAGACATTTCAAGCTTCTGATTTCCCATGCAAAGTGGAGGAAGTCTCCAGTTATTTCATTAATTAGAAAAAGAAAGGCCAGTCAAAGCAAATCCCTGCCCTCTGGACAGAAGCAAAGCAGCTCCAGAAATTTAATCTCACTCTTGTGGAAATAAACTCTGGGCTTACGCAACTGTATGATAAACAGTACAATCTAGAGCAGGCTTTGCTTGGACAGACTATTTGCAAGCACCCAGCCCCAAGTCTGGCTCTTTCCAGCTCTGCCAGCTCCTGCAGCAGCCAGGGGTCACCACAGAATCATACTGTCCCTCAGGCCTGATCTGCCCCATGCATCAAGCCTTTACAAAAGACAGGAAGCTCAGCACGGCCATTTAAGCCTGTGGCATGGAGCAAAGCTCAAAAAAGGGACAGTACAGAAGTGATGGACAGGGGAATAAATGTTCCATTTCTTCCTGGGAAATCTGGCTTGGCTTGGGGTATATGCAGGAGTTGATTTCAATTGGACAGAGTCAAGGAGAGTTAGTTAATTCCCCAGGATTCCCAAGCACTCACATCTAAGCATATGTAGAAATTATAACTAGATATCTAGAAAAATATAACATATGTAGAGAGAGATATATATAACCTCAAAAAAGGGACAGTACAGAAGTGAGGGACAGGGAAGCAAAATGTATATAATATATGTATAGACAGATATCTATTTTCAACAACACCAAAGGATCAGTTGTCAGAACTGTTTAAACACCAAGCATGAGTCAAGAGACACACCATTGCTGGGTGTCTTTCTGTTAGACATGAACAGCAAAACATGGACTACTGCAGGCCAAAGGACCAGGGTGTCCATGGGCAGGTCAGGCACTGGCATATTTCCTGGTAGAGACAAGCAATACAAGCAGTCTACATGAGAGAAATTATTTCCATCTGCTGTCAAACAGCACATAGTCTGCAAACGAAAGTGGTTCCAAGTGTCTGCACTTACCCTATGGTTGGTGAGAAGAATAGAGGGAAAGACAGACATGCTGATGATTCCCTTTACTGTGTTGCTTCTTCCTGGTGATGCTAAATCCTCCCCATGCCCCTGCCCCATGCAGGTGTCTCTGCAAACAAAGTATATAAGGACAGCCTCTTTTTTTGCAAAAGATTCTTTGATCTTTCTGGGCATTTGCCTTTTCCTCATTCTCATGTCTGGATTTCCATACCTTCCGTGTTTCCCTCCAAAGAAGATAAAGCGGGAAATAGATTCATAAACTTAGTTCTAAAAACCTGCGTTGGTCTCATGATATTAAAGCCAAAGTCAGGCACCAAACAAACTGCTGCCATAGCTACACAGATAAATCTACCTAGCAGAGATGCTGCTTCTACAGCAAAAAAGGGGGTTTTACTGTTACAGATTTTTCTAGGGCTAAGGAAGATTAGCAATAGCAGCAAAATGTTTATTGCCATGTAATTATTTCCATGGTAAGGCTTTATTCTATCATAAAAATATCACTTCGAGAAAAGCTACACCCACCATCAGTCTTTATGCTATGAAACCTAGTGCAAGGGGAGGAGAGAGACAGGGTAATTCCCTATTGAAAAGGGCAGCTCTGGAGCTGTGTTTCCTTTGGGAAACGAAGTTTGGTGAGCAATGCTTCACAGCAGATGACTGTGCCACCTTGTGGCTTTGGTTAGTGCCAAGCTCTAAAGTATTTATTTATATTTTTTTGACATGGATGTCTCCCTGCAAATGCCAGATCTAGTGAAACAGCAAGAAAAAATGCCCAGTAGTACTGTGAGAAAGGCAGTAGGAGTCAAGAATCAGTTCTAATAAGTTTACATTTGTTGTTCCTACCATCCCATATTAGTCTGTTCATATGCCCAACTCAACCTACCAGCGTAAAGGGAGGGGCAAACACTTGAAATCAGTAATTGTCTGCCACACTGGAGGCAGGTACTTCTTAACCTGAAATCTTCAAGGTCAGATGATCTTTGATCACTGCAGTTGTTTTTTAATAGAAGTCTCCTGAAACTCCAGCACCTTGACAACACAGGCACCATCACAAATCATCTATATGCTGCTTTTGCTCAAGCAGGTGCATCCTTGATGCCCAGCCTGCCTGCACCAGCTGGATCCTGCTGCATCTGAGGAGGGCACAGATGGAGACCTCTATAAGGAAAAGGCCAGCATCTTTTTTGGTGGCCTTGAGCTTAAAGTGGAGGGTCCCTGGGCCCAGAGTTTGTGCATAGATAGAGGCAGTCTGCCCTATCTCCATGTCAGATGAAGGGAGGAAAGGCCAGCAGAACCACAGAAGTGATGCAACCTATGAAGTAAGGTCACAGATTGAGATCAATCACAAAATTAAGAAAAGCCACCAGGTCTCTTGGCTTGCAGTGCTACCCAGTGCTACCAAATGGTACTGAATGCTCAAAGACCAATCTCTTCTCTCTGAAATGTGCCACTGGCTTGTCCCAAGTCAGGTGGACACACATAAGACTGGCAGGAGGAATTAAACTGCCATTAAGTCCTTTTATTGTTGTTTAGGTAACTAAGCAGCCAGATAGTGAGCTAGAGGGCTTGGCTGCCCGTGTCAATTTTGATTACAGATAGTGAGAGCAGCAAAAAGGAAAAGCTGAAATGAAAACAAACAAAAAATAAATTACTCCTACACTCCCCTAAGAGGAGGAGGAAATTATTCATTTTTAATTAGCTAACTTTAGGAAGAAAAAAACCCCACAACATCAACAGATGCCATCAGGTGTCACAGCCAGTCAGGAGAGAAGCTGTGATAGAATATATCTATCCCACTGCAGCTGAGACTTTAAAGGGTTATATGTTTTGAGCAAGACAAGTCTTGTGATGTTTGAAGTTTTACAAAATTTGCTGATAAAATTTCCACTTTCAAGTAAGACTCCCACTGACGTGTGTTGACATCTCCTAGGAGCTCACACAACTAGTTTTCTCCCAGTGTCCTTCTCCAGACTGAAAGCCACACTGGAAGTTTTATCAAAGATCACTTGGAATCACTTGTGGGGTTTAAATCCTACCAGTGGACACCCTCTGGTGATCACAAGTTTACCTGTGCTGCTTGTGCCAATATGACATGGTCCTTCTAACAAGGCTGATGCAGCCTTTAAGGAAAAGGAGAAATGATCCTGGTTTTGCATCAGGACCCTGGAGATTGGATTCTGTTCCTGGTCTTCCTCTTTTACCCAATCTTGGGCAAACCTGAACCTCTGTATACCTGTACATGGCACAGACCAGCCCTACACCTGGTGAACTACCACATTTGGTCCATGGGCGGTTGGTTGTAGATTTCTGGCCTAGATAGGTTTTGCCCTTTTGACCCCTGTAACTTGATTTTTGTTAAAAAATCTGTTCTTTCCTCCTCACATGTTTCATCCCCCTCTGCAGCCTGTTAAGTAACTTTTCTATCTCCAAGCATAGGTTTCATATACTACGCTAGAGATTTTTGAAATCTAAATCCAGATTCTCATCTCTATTACTCCAAATTCCAAGTCTGACACCGAAAGACTTTACAAATATGTCGTTTGTTGTTAGAACTATTAACTTGTGAGAGGATATGAGCTATTTTTACTACAGAATAATGTTAATTTGAGTGTTCTTTCAAAGATGAAGAGGAAGAAGAAATCATTCTCCTAAGAAGCTCAGTATCTAAATACATGCAACTTGCTGACATTATTATCTAAAGTGTTAAATGCTTGTAAGGCAGATTTAAGTATTTTGGCTGTGTGATCCCAGTCCTTGAAATGGGGGAAGTTACGTCTGTTTTAGCAGAACAGTTCTGCCGTAACTGCAGGCTTTGATCTCAGGTGGATGTTATTTGCATGTCTTGGGGGATTGTCTGCTCTCTCCTAGCCTCTTGACTTACCTGACTGGTCTTTGAGGAACCTATCTTATGGACACCCAGGATCTTTCCTTATCATAGAATCATAGACTGGTTTGGCTTGGAAGGGACCTTAAAGGTCATCTAGTCTCAACCCCCCTGCCATAAGCAGGGACACCTTCCACTAGACCAGGTTACTCAAAGTCCCATCCAACCTGGCCTTGGAACACTTCCTGGGTAACCTGTTCCAGTGTCTCACCACCCTCACAATAAAGAATTTCTTCCTAATATCTAATTTAAATCTACCCTCTTACAGTTTAAAACTATCGCTACACTCCCTGATAAAGAGTCCCACCCCATCTTTCCTGTAGGAAAGTAAGTACTGGAAGGCTGCTATAAGGTCTCCCCGGAGCCTTCTCTTCTCCTGGCTGAACAACCCCAACTCTCTCAGCCTGTCTTCATAGGAGAGGTGTTCCAGCCCGCTGATCATCTTCATAGCCTTCCTCTGGACTCGTTTGACCAGGTGCATGTCTTTCTTATGTTGGGGGCCCCAGAGCTGGACACAGTACTCCAGGTGGGGTCTCACCAGAGCAGAGTAGAGGGGCAGAACCACCTCCCTTGACCTGCTGGCCACACTTCTTTTCATGCAGCCCAGGATGCCATTGGCTTTCTGGGCTGCAAGCACACATTGCCAGCTCATGTTGAGCATCTCGTCAAGCAACACCCCCAAGTCCTTCTCCTCAGGGCTGCTTTCAATCCATTCTCCTCCTAGCCTGTATTTGTGCTTGGGATTGCCCTGACGCATGTTCAGGACCTTGCATTTGGCCTTGTTGAACTTCATGAGGTTCACACGGGCCCACCTCTGAAGCCTGTCCAGGTCCCTCTGGATGGCATTCCTTCCCTCCAGCATGTTGACCACACCACATAGCTTGGTGTTGTCAGCAAACTTGCTGAGGGTGCACTCAATCCCACTGTCCGTATCGCTGACAAAGATGTTGAACAGCACCGGTCCCAGTACTGAACTCTGAGGAATGCCACTCATCACTGGTTGCCACTTGGACATTGAGCCATTGACCGCAACTCTTTGAGTGTGACCATCCAGCCAATTCCTTATCCACTGAGTGGTCCATCCATCAAATCCATGTCTCTCCAATTTAGAGACAAGGATGTCATGCCAGACAGTGTCAAATGCTTTGCACAAGTCCAGGTAGATGATGTCAGTTGCTCTTCCCTTATCCACCAACGCTGTAATCTGTGTTACACTAAAATTGTCAGGCATGATTTGCCCTTAATGGAGCCATGTTGGCTGTCATTGATCACCTCCTTATTTTTCGTGTGCCTTAGCATGGTTTTCAGGAGGATCTGCTCCATGATCTTGCCAGGGACAGAAGTGAGACTGACCAGCCTGTAATTCCCCAGCTCATCCTTTTTTCCCTTTTTAAAAATGGGGGTTACGTTTCCCCTTTTTCAGTCCATGGGAACTTNCTGTCTGGACAATTTCTCTGTATTCCTCCCAGGCTACCTTATTTCCACCCTCTGTAGGCTTCCTTTTTCTGTTTGAGATTGTCCAGGAGCTCCTTGTTCATCTACGCAGGCCTCCTGGCATTTTTGCCCGACTTCCTCTTTGTTGGGATGCATCACTCATGAGCTTGGAGGAGGTGGTCCTTGAATATTAGCCAGCTTTCTTGGGCCCCTCTTCCTTCCAGGGCTTTATCCCACGGTATTCCATCAAGCAGATCCCTGAAGAGGCCGAAGTCTGCTCTCCTGAAGTCTGGGGTAGTGAGCTTGTTGTGCACCCTCCTCACTGCCCTAAGGATCTTGAACTCCACCATCACATGATCACTGCAGGCAAGGCTGCCCTTGAGCTTGACATTCCCCACCAGCCCTTCCTTGTTGGTGAGAACAAGGTCCAGCATAGCACTTCTCCTCGTTGGTTCCTCTATCACTGGGAGAAGGAATTTATCATCGATGCATTCCAGGAACCTCCTGGATTACTTATGGCCTGCTGTGTTGTCCTTCCAACAGATACTGGGGTGGTTGAAGTCCCCCATGAGGACTAGGGCTTATGAACGTGAGGTGGCTCCTATCTGCCTATAGGGGGCCTCATCTGCTTGGTCTTCCTTTTTGAATTATGTCTTCTACCTAGGATTTGTTCTACAGTCAGTTCTACCTTTCTCCACAGTTACAAACTAACAGAACTAATTATTCTCATAAATTCTTAATCTATTTTCTATTAAATCAGACATACACTGAGACCTTTGGAAAACAGGTGATGTTATTACTCAAAACTCAGTGTTACCCTGTCAAAGCTTACCAGATGCAATGAGTTTCAATGCCACTTCACTTACATTTATGTAAACATCACAGATAGACACTGGCTTTGTAACGAAGACAAAAAGGGGACCAATAAGACAAAAGGCCAGTTGTTATATACAATTTAAGCTGATTGTAACTAAACTGCTTCACTTAAATGAGACAAATTGTTGGTAGTACCAAGGATTTCAGTCTTTCTAGACACCCAAGATTGATTTTTGGAAGGTGGATGTTTCTGTGTTTCTGTTCATGCATGTGCTAGGGAAGTATGAATTGGCTGATCTCTTACATTGCGGAGGTGATATTCTGTAGCCTGTAGAGAAAATACCACAGAATAATCCTGTCTCATTGTAAATCTTAAGAAATAGAATTCAACAGGTTCCTAAAACCAAAAGTGGTTGACATAAGAATGTGGGAGAGAACATACCACTCCAATTAAAAAAAAAAAATCACTAATCAATCTTCAAAAGAAGTAATTCCACGTGTTTGAAACAACTTTGAATGACACAGAATCTATGAAGGAAGTGAAAATTCCTTTTAAAATTACTGTCGCTTATTTCTCTTTAGCCAGAGGAGCCAGAGGAAAAATAACCTTTTAGCAAAATTGGAAGAAAAGATGCTGTCCCTTTGACGCTTGCCCGCTCCCTTGTTTTGTGAGCAAGCTGGAAAGCCATCCTACGCCTCTTCAAGTCTTTCTTCCCCAACCTTAACTGCAATCATAATTATTACTGAAGTTACGGCAATGAAATCCAATCTTCTGTTGTAAGAATGAGGAGCTTTTGTCCCTACATCTGTTGCTGTCTCTACAATCCCTGACCTCTGAGAAGCACTTCTGGAGCAAGACTAAAGATAGCGGTCCCAGGGATTCTAAGCATTTCCTTGTTGACTCCATCTCCAGAAATCCAGCAGGATCTGGAAATAAACTGGACTGTTCAAGTGCTTAATTCACAAAACCTAGCCTTAGTTGTAGGTGGAAAAAAGATACCAGCTTATAAAAAAGACAAAATTCCTGTCCCAGCAACACTTATCTCTCACAAGGCCCAAGTTAGGACCGGGGCCTCCAGAATGCACATATTCCTCAATCTCTTTCATCACCAATTCCTGATTTTTCAGGTCTGATCCTCCAAGCAGGTCTACTAGTAAAGAGAAGTGGGTTCCCATTCAGTCTAGCTTTCATTTGAAGTGTACTGCCTGATCCTGTACAGACACAGCACTACACTCTCTACATTTTGGATTCCCAAACTTTGAACAGGGGGGTGAATGCTGTATGTGAACAAACATGGGAAACATTGTTCTCCAGGAATGGGGTAGAACTGTGTGACAAACAGGTCCTTTGAACTCTCCCTTAAATTTATACGTCAGTATTTCCTGGATACACCTGCCATAACTGCAGAGAAAAGGAGTAAGGATGAGGGCTAGAGCCCATGAGATGCTTACATCTCTGCCAGGATCTCTGTCAGCCTTACTGTAAGGGATAGGACTACAGTTCAGTCTGAGAAATGTAAAACACCTGGGCTTCAGTTTATTACTGCATATCAGGAGTTAAAAGGAATTAACTGAATGGGAGCTATTTTCTTTTTTTTTGTTGTTGTTATGATCAGTTCTCAACATTTAGGTTAGTGTAGGGCTAGCTTGGAGGGACCAGTTGCTTGCCACTATCAGTCAGCACACTTCCTGGCTCCAGGATCCTGCTGAATCAAACAGGAGGTTTATTATTTTGATCCCGAAACCTGCTCACTTCCCTGTAATTATAGGCAAAGGGTAGACACCTGCTGTGCAAGAGAAGCTGAGGGCACAGTCTCACCTACATAAGTATTTCTCCCAACTCTAGCTCCAGGTAATCTAGCAACTGAACTCTTGCTGTTCTATTGTTCCCAGTATGTGGGCTTTTTGTACTATAACCTACAATAGAAAAGAAAAGCTAACCCTTCTTAATGCTGCAAGCTATGTATAATGTGGGAACTGACTGTAACTTTTGGAGCCCAAGATTTCCAAATTCTATGTTGAATGTGCCTCAGTTTTAGTGACTGCCTATGTATAGTACAATGCCTACAGTAAAATGAATGTAAGCACTAAGTCCATTTCCCTACAACACAGAAGGAATTCAGATCTCTGCGAGAGAGAGAGATATAATCTAAGAATTAAGCCATAATAAAACCTGTAATGATAGCCTAGTGAACTAAATTAAAACACAAGAGAAAGCACTGACCCTGTTCTCATGAGCCCTTCTCGTACCCTTCTAGGCCATGCAAAGTTCAGTTACAAACATTACTTCCTAAGTAACAGATTGTTAAAGCTATTGCTATCTCTTAAATCAGATTTATTGCCAAAGTAACACTCCCTTCAGGAAATTTTAACAGAAGGCATTATCCTCAATTAGGGCAAGCCCAGATCCTGTCTTTGCAGGCTGTCCAGAATATATGTAAGCTGTTGGTATCTTCCTATCCCAAAAGCCAACTCTAGCCTCAAGTCTGTTATTCATGTTAATTACAGGCAGGAGACCAATCACTAATTGTAAGAGGAAATTCAAGACCTTGTCCTGCCCCTGCCATCCTGCTTCCAATTCTTGTGTTCCATGAGGAATCCATCAAAAACCCAAACTGGGCAGACCCGAGTAAATTGCTTGTCCTAATCTTCACTGTAGCTATGATTTTAGCCAGCTGAGCTGGCAGTACTCCTTGCAGTTACTATCCTCATCTCATTTCTGCAATATATTCAGAGTTCAGCAATCAGTCTGGCTTATTAAGCCTCCACTTCCCAAATGAAATCTTTATCTCCAATCTTAATTATAGGCAGGGGCCTTTTCATACTGCCTAAAATCACAACAGCATTGGCTTCTATGCACACTAACCCTCTTCTTATCTGTGCTTTCTGTGCAGATTCCAGCAATCACCGGGACTCTTTGGAGAAACGTGGTACATAGTGCTCTGTGCTGTTAGCAGGGATGTGGGCAGCCTGCTGTGGTCAGTTCCTCTTGTGGAAGCCATAGAGCATGTATGCTTGATCGCCTTCCCTCCATCCTGCTGTCCACAACAGCATGCACTGCCTAAAAGGCTGCACTACCATTCCCTGGCCTCTCACTTACAGGACAACGCATGTAAACCCCCTCAGAGTATAGGTGAGTGAAAGGCAAACATACCTGGGGAATACCTGTCCTAAAAAGCATTAGTTTCACATGAAGAACTTTCTTCTCACCACAACTCTACGTGGGCTTTTTGGCAGCACGTAGCCACAGTTACCCCACACTTAATTACCTTTTTTTAGGGTCTATAACATAGATAGCTTCAACACTGATCTGTTTAGCAGCATTTCACTCCTAGTTTCTTTGGGGCTGGCATAAAGCATGGAAGGAGATCCAGATAGCTGCATAGTTTGGGATCAGGCTTTTCCTCAGCACAGCTGCAGGTCACCCATGCTCTGGCAGAATGCATTTTGACCACTGTTAGCCACTTCCTAGTGTATTCCTAGATGCAATTTGTTATCCACTTGACTCGACAGTGATGCGCTGAATCAGCCAAACACCTTGATCTGCCCTGCCATGGACAATAACAGCTGGGGCAATGTCGTAAAAGATCAGGACCAGTAGATTTAGAATTAGGCATGTGAGCACAGGTTTGGTCTACAGAGTCCATTGGGACAAATGATGTAACAGAGCTGTATTTCCCAATTAACACATTAAGGAATCTGTAAGCTGTGGGAGTATAAGACTACAAAGATCCAGTCAGATGGCTGAGCAAGCTTTTCTGGAGAAAAAAGAAAATACTGTCTCCTCCAGTTTCAAGATAGACCCTGAAACATCTGGGATTAAGGCACTGGAGGAGCAGGAATGATAGGTATGCCATGCAGAAATCTGTATTCCTTGTGTGGGACACATGCTTCAAACACCTCCCTGCAACCAGCTACTGTGTCAGTCAGGGGCTGCTCCAACAGATGAAGACCTTGTGCATCTTCTCAGATGAGAAAGCCCAGCTACAGCCAGGAGTTCTGGAAAGAAGAGTAGGGTCACTCTGCTTCATGCCATACGAAATCCTAAAAAGCTTTCTGTTCTTCTGGGTAATTTGGTCCAACTTCTCTAATACAATAGGATGATGGATGGCCTGTTCCAGGCTGTGCACAGCACCAGAAGTCCAGATCCTTTAGTATTTTTCCTTGAACTACAAATGTATCTCAATCATAGCAAAGGAAAAAAAAAATCACTAGGGTTAGGCAATCATCACATGCCTGGTACAGGATCCATTTATATTAAGCATTATTGGCAAGTGTAATGTGGCTAAGAGGAAAATTTTTTCAACATTTTCTGGTTCAGTACAATACAAGACCTGAAAGAACTTTGTAGGAAACAGAAGCACATCTCTTGCGTTTGTATGCCACATTTTTTTCTACCCTGGAAAAATCCAAAGAAATGGAATTTGACATCACCAGGACTGCTGCTAATTGCTCAGAAAGACTTCCTTCATTCTAAGTCTCATCTAACCAGTATGCAGGAGAAAGGATATCTCGATTAAAGACTATTTTGACTTTTAGGTTAAGATGGTAAATTTCACAAATCTGAGACCACCAATATTAACTTCAGAAATCAAGACCAAACTAGACTCAATGGAACTAGTTTTCAAGTATGTTTACCATAAAAAAAAGAAGTCATTAGTTAAAAGATATACTTTAGCATCCTACAGTGCCAATTTAAAAAACACCATACAATTAAAAAAAGAAATACAGATCTGATCTGGTCTAGTCAAAACACAGAGGTTATTCCTATGGAATGTAACGTTTGATAAGGTCATGTTGCTGACAAACTTGTGGTAAGTTCTATAGCTAGCTAACAGTTGTAATTCTAAAAGTGATCAGTTTTCCAATGAACCTCTTCACCTCCCTGCTCTTGCTGTTATTGTGCATTTTAAAATTAAAAAGGAGACAGCAACACTATCCTTATCTTAAATAATATCTACATCAATTGTGATACTGGCTGGTTGTTTCTACTGCAGGTGATGAAACAGCTTTGCTCATAAAAAGGGTTGCTAATCAAATCTTTTAAAAGTATTTATTATAAAACAAAATGCATATAATCTATAGTACAAATGCAGAGTCTGTTATCTGTACAGATATTTATACAAAATACCAGTTACTTCAAACAAGACTTTGGTTTTGTTAACATAAAGAAACATTGCAGTTTCACAACCAGAAAATTGTTAATGTATAATGGTCTCAAGAGATAAAAGCCTCAAAGAAGTTTTTCTTAAGACAGTATTACCAAGTTCATTTGTATGCTAGAAGGCCATGCTTGGAAAAATAATTGGTAAAGACTTTCTGTAACACAACAATGCTTTTATGGCTCTAATGAAAAATACTGACAATCTGAAAATAGTGTCAATTTAATCCCCAAATACATAAGCATCAGTTAGTGGAATTTTTTTTTTTTAATGTTATGTATTTTTGACAGATACTGAAATTTCTGTTGAAAAAGATATGAATCTATAAATCAAAGTTCACTTGAAATAACGTATTTGAGACAAATTCGAAAGTATGACAAATTTAAGACATGCAGCCTCTACAATATTCAGAAGTTGTCAGCTTTCAATTAGTTCCACAATTTATGGATGTACGTATTTTAACTGAAGAGAGCCCTAACAATGATACTAAGCTTTGTTAAAACCAGTGGAGTACAATCTACATATGATTCTGGGGGCACTTGTCATTTAAGGCTTTACTTTCTTCCCCAGTTAATATACTGAACTGCTAAAATACACAAGGCACTAAAGTATTGCATTTGGTTGTCTCTTGTAGTAACAAATGTTACAAAATGATACACATATAAAGCTGTAATTATTACGCTGTTTGCAGAATACACATTTTAATATAAATATAAAGTGTGGGGGGTTTTATCACAAAAATTCTTGGTACTCTTTGTATATTCATGTACATTTACAATAGCAGCAATTGAGATACAATTAGGTAAGTAAGAAAGCAATCTGGGTTAGTTTTGTTTACGATGCCCTCCAAATTTCACATACAACAGCAAAGCAGTCCTATTTTCAACAGCTTTTGTTTTATCTCCGTAGGCTGATGAATTCCATTTACAACTATTGTGTTTGTAGTTGCAACCAAAATACTTTCATACTTATTTACACACTGCAGGATCTCTGTACAAATCAAACTGGAATATCGCTCCCTTTGCCAAACACAGCTACCCTGGGAATGTTGTCACAGGAGCAGCGTCACTCTTATTTAAAGAAAGGTGCATCAGTGGGAATACTTCCTTTTCAAAGATGTGAATGCCAATGAATTAGTCTGTCACTTGTGTAGCTGTCAAACTTGCTTTTCTCCTCCAATAAGTCCTTCTAAGCACATTCTCTGTGCATGTTTTGTCAATATAAAATGATCCTTTTAGGAATTACCATTGTAGTCTTCCATTCACCAGGATTCTGTGTTGGCTGGAGAGAACCCAGTCCCTGACTCCAGAGGCGGGCTGCAAGGGTTCATGCCAGGTACAAGCCAGGATGTGGTAGCTTGCTGTCACGGATGGCTGGGAGCACTGTCAGTATGTCGGGACAAGGCATTTTGAAGGATTTTGTTGTGGAATGCAGAAGCCATTTGTATCAGACTGGTTTCCATCATTCCTATCAGCAGGCTTAATACTGATTTAAAACCAATTTTTCCTTTTTTCCCTCCAGGGAGTATGATCTTATGTGAAAAGGCCCAGAGCATGGTTGGCTAACCTCAAAACAAACACATTAAAGAAAAATACCTTTTACAAAAATTAGAGTAAGTGTTCTCAGGAAGATAGAAGACATGACAGGATTGAAAATATCTATGTATATTAATATTTCTTTTAACGTGGTAAATACCTTAAGCTGTTTAGCTAAACTTACAATAGCTGAAGAAAGGGGTTTTTTACATTTAATGAACAGAAAGTGTTGCAATACTGAAGGGAACAAGAGCAGAACCAGAAGATACCTCTCAGAATTTAGGATGCAGCCTTCCCTGAATCTTCTGTAGACAGGCCAAATTGATGGTGAGGACTGCACTCATAATTCATAATGGAGTCATAATAAAAACATAGAAACAAATAAATAACTGATCTGTAAATGACTGTCATCTTTGACTGTGGCTAGTCTAAGGCTCTGTCCAAACATGGACATTTATAAAATGTCCTTCAGCACTGTAATAGCAAATATGTTACTTCTAATTTAGGGCTCCATGCTTGTGTGTTATTATTGGGAACATGCTTGCCTTCTGTTTTCATTTCCTGACATTAATGGGTATCACTTGTAGTACAATTATAAGCACAGCTACTCATTTGGACTGACTTAACATATACCCAACAAAAATGACTGACATCAGAAAAGATCTGCTTCCACAAATGCTTGAAGCAAACAGGACACACAACTTTTGTGAAGTTTGACTGACCACACTCATAAAATAGTACAACATGCTCCAGAGGCTCTGGTGAAGCACAGGAGCTCTCCCTTGCAAAGGGACCCTACAGGCAATGGAGGAATGTCCTTGTGACTGGCACATCAGCCCAGTATGACCAGCCCTTACTGAGTGTTCCTGCTTCCAAATCCTTTTTCACTGCTGTGCACAGAGCTTCAAAATTTCAAAAGCCCCAGAATGCAAGAGGCACCAGTTGGCATAAAAATGGGGAGAACACAACAAGTCCTAGGTCTAGCATATGACCTTCTAGATATCAGATGGAAAATAGATCTAGGATAAATGGGCCTGGAGAGTTCCAGAAGGCCCAGCCTAGGTGTGTAGAAAAAGTGTTGAGGGAAGACATCATTTTATTGTTACTTACATTTAGGGAAGTGCTTGCACTCTGCAAACCAGAGAAATCAAGGTTTATTACTGAAAATCAAACCCATTATTCCAAAAGAAGAAATCTGTTTCCACTCATTTCTGCCTTCCTCTTTAGAACATGCTGATAATGGCACAGTCTTATTTTTAGACATGGGGCATTTTGTACTATGACACTACCCTAAAGAAAACATTATTTGACATACATACAGATTTAGCTTAATCTTAGGCTAAATGCTCTTCAGCTATCTGTCCAGACAGAAGAAAACTGAACCAGTAAGACAGCTGGGATAGTGCTAATGAAGTTTCCTCAAAATCATCCAGCAATAATGGCCAAATTACCTCCACTGCAAATTTCAGGGTGCAGTGGCTGTTGACCAGTCTAGCTGAAGTAAAGTCAAGCTATAATTTACACAAAACTTTGGACTTCACTGTCAACGATCATGACTTGTCCATTTACCTTACCACTTCACCCTGCCCTGCAGATAGGACAAATTCTGCAAGAGAAGATGACCCAAGTAGCTGCTATCATGACTGCACTGGAAGGCAGGTAAGCTGCTCTCTGCTTTAAATGTAACAAAGAATCAACCATATCATTTGCCCATTACTAGCTGCTCTCCAGGCACAGTTCTATATTACAACCTGAGCTGTTTCAAGTGCTAATGTCATAATGAGCTTGGAAAATAACGGTTGAAAACACTGATTCAAGCACTCACAAGCTCACACAGGTACTCCAAACACATGCTTCCCTTTGCAGGTTCTCAGGGGAGAACTCTTACTGTATTTCAGTCAGCTTTCTCATAGAAAACTTTTGCACTATTAAAACTATGCCTAAACCTCACCAAAACACAACTTTCCCCCACTTACTTCCTGTTCAGCCCTGAACTGCCGCAACTTGTCATATGCATTCACTAATTCCCTGCAGCTCTTTCTCTCATCCTCATCTAGAAGAAAATAGTACCTATTTTCCATGTTTTATCCTGAAAGTTCACAGGAGGGAAACTGCTAAGAGCACACTGAGAATATTTCTGGAGAGAAGTAGCTCCTATCACTCATATTTTCTGTCTTTTCTAGCACCAGGAGTGCAGTAATCCTTTTAAAGTATATTTTCTACAGCAATCAAAAGTAATATTTAGTATTTAAATGTTAAGATGCTATATTTGTATACAAATTCTTTTCGGACGAGGCTTTTAAAGTCAGTATTATGGAGCAGTGTGGGGCTTAGATTCTGATCCCCAAACTTCAAGTGTCTCAGAGGACGCAATTTCTCAGCAAACATCAGCAGCAAGAGGCTATGAATATCCAAGTGAAATAAAAATGTACGTGCTTAATTTACCCCATTCAGCAAGTGCTTCCTTCCTTCTGAATACCCAAGCTCCGAAAGAATTTGACTCTTAAGACAGTTTAGCTCTCAGCAAGAATGCTAATTTTGTTGGACTCAATTCCAAACTTTGTAATAGGATACAAGTCTTCAGATGAAGTGGTTAAGATTGTTATAGTTGGAGCTCTTTAAAAAGATCAGTGGTTTAATGAAAAAAAAAAAATCAATGTAATTTTACATCCAGTGTCATCACAGGAATACAGGAAAATTAGTGTAGTATGTCTCTAAGCTAGAACTGTAACACAAAACAACTAAACTAATGAATTCATTATAAATGGTGAATAGTTATCATGCACAAAATTACATATGATATGAAATTGGACTACCAACTGCTGTAATGCAGAACAAGTACTCCTTTATATGATCGATGTGGTACATAAAATATCCTGTGGATCTGTATTCCTAATTTAGTTCACTGAAACATGATCACATGAGAATTGCTTTGTTTCACCAAATCATTAACACTTGTTCAGAGATCTGTTACTCTAATAGTAACAAACTATGACCTTGTCCCTCTTGGCATACTACAGAATTACTAATGTTGACAGGGGATGGGGAAAGAATCCATTCTTAAACTCCAATGCTGTATTCTCCAATTTTGTATTTTTCTCCATGAAAAATGGTGGGCATCTTCTTTGCACTCAATCTCTCAAGTGAAAATTTAGACATGAAGGTAGTAAAAGCTACTGTAAGAGTTTTAGTAACACATCAGAGACAGCACAAATCCTATCCTTGAATGATGTAGATAGGAAGAACAGATCTAGAGTGATAAATCTGAAAACACAAACTGTGGTCCCAGCCCCTCCACCACCACAACCAAGACCTCTGTCCCGGAGTTGCAGGGTTCCTCTGATGTGCTCTCGAATAACTTGCTAGAAAGACCCAAACTCAAGTATAATTTAAGTTCAAACAAGAAAGAAGTCTTCATTGTTGCCAACAATATTAAGGCTGTCAAAGGCCCAAAACACCTGTTATTCAGCAGCTGCAGAAACAAGTGTGAGTATGCATATTCACAACTTCCCTCAGATGTCCCAAGCAGGCACTCACATTATCATCACCAGAGCTGAATTTGTAAAGTGCCATACAACATGCAGTCCCTTTTGTTACAGCAAAAGAGCAATCAAAGCAAAAATTTATCTTCTGCATTTTGAAAGGAACTGATCCTAGCCCCTCATTCCCAAAGGGGTTTTTTTGGTAGGAGTTGGGAACATGAGCACTTTGCTGATCATGATGTCTGTAAGTTACAGCAGTTTGTATAAGAGTTTATCTTTTTTATTTCAACACAATTAGTAAGAAGTATTTGTCTCCTCTCCTTCCTCCCCTCTTTATTTCTAAACCTGAACTAATTTTGTGGCAAATTTTTATGAGATATGACTAAACTGTTTGAATGGCACGTGTTTTTGCTCTGAGCTATGCAGATACCATTTTCTACAAACAACACTTAAACACCAAACAACTTTCCTCATTTAAATGAGTACAAGTGACTATATAATTCCACATTGGAACATGAACATTAGAGATGAAGCAATTCTCTGATCAAGTCAACCCAGGTGAACATCTCGGAGACCTGGCACAGTGAATTACTGGACTTTTGGTAAAGAGAACTAGCACTGTATTTTGAGAAGCAGCTGACTATTACAGCCTCTTCCCAGACAGTCATCAAAGCCTCACAAGGAAGGATGAAGTAGCTTGGTTTCATCACAGTTAAAGTGGTGAGTCTGCTCAAATCTGCAGTTTGTCAGGCATTTCTCTTAGCTTAAATACCACTTTAAACTTCCCCACATGTCAATACAACTGCTTCTGCTACCATTCACCCAGTCGAGTGTGGAACTGATTGGAGCTAAACCAAGTTTTCTAGGGCTGGGTATCTTTTTTAGCCTGAATCAGTTCCAGAACTGGCCATGTGCAGAGTGGCACTGACATGAGGTAGGGCATGATGCCTGTGGGCCTAGTTAAGCTGGAAGGTTTGGCCAAAAGAAGTGTTCTTCCAGTTCAGTGCTCAGGTTTGAAATCCAGGTCTCAGCATACGAGTTCTACTGGGAAACATTCAGCTCACTTGCAAAAAGGAGCATCTGAGGGTTGTGATCTTTGCATGTTTTCTCCTAGTGCTGGGGAATGGATGAGATACTGACAATTCGATTTAAATGTGTTTTTCTTCTCTGCGAATAGACTTAAATCTTTCTTTAGACTCCTCCTCCCACAAGCCACTTTGCTTTCTTGTCTCACATTAATAAAAAGAATTACATACACTTATACACTTTGCATATAAAAAGTGACTTAAAAATGCAAAAAGGCTCAACATTCCCTCCCCAAATCCTTTGGAGATTGAGTCATTTTCATGACTTCAAAAAGGCAAACATGGCACAAAAGAATGGAAATTAAGTTAAAAATATCAATTTTATAAATATTCTTCCTCTGTACAATTTTTCACAGCCCCATCCCTCCAACCCATTTTTATTCACATTTCTTTTTTTTTAATTCCCACCCCAATTTATTTTTAAATCATAAAATATATATTTTAAATCTGTTCATATTTTAAAATATTTACAGAAAAAGTTCCTTCTGTTGAGGTCATGAGGAGTCTGTACAAGGAGAGGGTGGAGGGGGATAGAGGTGAAAATAGCTTCGTTCCGTGGCAGGAGACGGAGGGCAACTTTCTTCTGCTGACATGTACTGACTGCGAGGTGTGGGTGGAGGAGGATAAGGGTCTGAGTCTGAATTTAAATCTATACAGTATTTGTTGGCCTTCCATCGACTAGTAGTATAGTCACTGTCACAAACATCTGTGCTGCATGGAGTTGTGGGTGGAGCTATCCCTCGTATAAGGTATGGCCTGCAAAAAAAAAAAAAAAAGCACATGCATTAGTTGCAATCTGGGGAAAAAAAAGAAAGAAAAAGAAAGAAAGAGATTGAAAATGAACAGGTTTTCATAGGAAACCAACAAGAAGTACCTGAACTGTGTTAAATTTGAACGGCACAACTACCCTCAGCCAATAGTGCATTCTTCCAGCTCCTGACCAGTCAGAGGAGACCACCATGACCGTTTTGTCCAGTCACTATCAAATAGGTTGACTCATCAAATAATTTTAAGATAAGCTTGAGGAACTGAACAGAAAACACCAACCTTCTCTATACAGGATGCTACGTGACTGTTACATAGCACTATAACCTATACATATTGCATTATTACTCAGCAACACTGTATTGAAAGGTGTTAAACCCTGTTGTGTCAAAATAAGAACACAAAGCCAATGTTTAACATCAAAACTGGCATAACCTCCATTTGAATGGTCATTTATTAAGAGAGAGAAAGGTTTTTTTCAGCAAGGTAAAGTCTGGACAAGAACATTTTGGTTACGATCCAAAACTAAAGGACAGATAAATACAAGATTTATCAAACCTTTTTGTCTGAGCTGTACCTGTAAGATCTCGTGGTTGAAGGAATGTTTGAGGAATAAAACATCTCTGCATTATACAGTGAGCGATCGGTAGCTGGGGAAGGAGGCGGGTTCAAGATCTAGAAAGAGTAGGAAAAATCAATGTGAAAATTTGGGTTAATTATACAACTCTGCTTGTTTTGAAAATATTATTGATGCCTTCAGCCTGTCACTCATCCTTATTTTAGTTTCTTCTCCTTGCTGCTTGGGTGGGTTAATGCATTTTTTAAGATTACTGAAGTTGATTATGAGACTCTACTCTTGGCTTAGGTACATTGCAGGCCTTCAAACTTCTCATAGTACAGGGAATTTTCTTCCTTGCCACATCCATTATTATGCTGGAAGGCTGGGGTAAAACTGGAAATTAGACCCAGTTTTGCTGAATCTCAGTGCGCTTCCTTGGACATATGGATTGATAGCATCCTTGGCAGATGCTGATGGGGAATAAAAGTCTGTTCCACTTGCAGCTCCTAAACAAACGCCCAGTCAATGGCAGGGTCAGGAGGCCAAGTTCCTTTACTATAATAATACAACTCTCTCTTTCTCTGAATACTTCCTTTTTACTGCCATTCTGTAAACATATCGTTTTGGCACAGTTCACAATGCAAAGAGGCTAACAGCTACAAAACAGTTATAGTCTGCCCTAGCCTGTGTGTGCATATACACGGTTGCTGGTAACCCTCACACTAGGAAAACAGTTTATTATGCTTCATAATTCTTTTAGGATTCCCTGGCAGGAGGCAGACTCCCTGACATAGCCAGCAGGACATTGGCCTAAAAACAAGGAGAGTGGTTCATCTCTTCCAATCTGGAAAATTACAGTATTGCTGTTGATAGTAGGGCCTTGCTACTGATGTAAGCATCTTGTACACAGCCTGTCCCGGGCATTCTGCCAAGCCACGGCCTGCCACAGTGACCATGATAGCGTCCTTCCTCTGCCTCTGCTCTTCTCTCATAATAATACTGTAAAATCACTGGAGTGGAGATCATTGTTTTGGTCTTCACTGTGCAGCGTCTAGCAAAATGATTCCTGGCCATTGAGTTGAGCTCGTCATTACTAATACTGACAAGCTCTGCATCCATATTCACATGAGGGGAGACAAGCTTGAATACCACCCATTCCCAGCTGTGGGGAAGGATGAGTAATTGCCCCAAGAGGGCTGCTGAGTTCCAAGTATCTGCTAGCTGTGACTACCTTCTTGATGGCTTCATTAAGAAGGTAATGCAAGAAATAAGTAACCAATTTTACCTTATCAATAGATAATCTCACAAGCTACTCTTTTCCATCTTTGTCCTTCTTAAAGGGGAGAAAGAGCACATTTCCCACTGGTCAAAACACTATCAATCAAAATGCCCATACACAGCATAGCAGTTCACATGTAAACACAAATGCATATATAGCCACACAGTATGTGGGATCCTGATTAAATACTACTGAAAAATCACCTCAGTAGCTAGCAGGCTGACTCTGCAAGCTTGTATGAACAGAAGACTGAATGTATGTATTGCTCAGAAGTGCTAAGGAAAAAAATTGTCATATGACAAAATGCTGGCAAACAGTAAATTTGTATATTTCTCCTACAAATTCTTAGAGAATAATTTCCATTAATCTTTCAATTCATGAAACTCTGATATGGGGACTAATAATCTGTCACTTCCAACAGCTGAAAGCCAGAAATGGAGCTAAAATACAGCTGAAAAAAACCAAGCAAAGAGAACTCTGCTGGTACCAGTTTTTTTTCCCGGTACACATAGTTGCTTTTCTGAATCAACAATCAACACTTTATCTAAACAGCAAGCCAGGCTTATTCCTTATGTGGTTGCATTCCAGTCCTGTCACACCCTGTTTGTCTTTTTATTCCATGTGTGCCTGCAGTGTTACACAGTGCAAAATGTCATTGGGCCACTGACATCAGAGTTTACAAAGAACAAAGGAGGTGGCATCTCCAAGGGAGTCAAGAAAGAAGAACAGAATTGCCAAGGAACAACCCAGCTGAGTATCATTCTAATAACAAAACATTTTAGACACTATATAGCATTGTGTAGTTCTGATGGACTACAACAAAGTCCTTTCATGAAGTTCAGTGGGTGTCGTACTGGGCCTGTATATCATAAACAGTAACACCCAAGAAAAAACATTATTAACATTCTATTCAGTAGCACAAACTTTCATCTTCCTTTTCTTCAGAAGTGGGAGATACCTAACTCACAGGTATATTTTCAAGACATACCTGTGGGTAGAAAGTGGCTTTAGTGCTTGATGAGCTACTCGAAGAGGCTCCAGTAACGTGGTTTCTGTCATATAAGGGGGCACCACTGCTTCCTCCCATAAGACTCATGGAACTAATCATGGACTTTCCACAAGAGATGCCTGCAGTGAGACAGAGAGGAAAACAAGGTTAGGTAAACCACAATTTTATCTACCAGTGCAAAACAGAAAACAAATCCACAGCTTGCCAAACCCATGCAACACTACTGGTTGTCACTTTGGGAACACTGTTTTACGTAAAAACTTCAGGATTACAAGGAACAACATATTTTGTGAAGAAAACATCTCACCCCCAGACCACCTATTGTCTCACTGCAGCACTGAACTCCTCACAACCTGCTCTCACACTCCGCTGAGAAAGGAATCTCCAGAACAGTTGATCCAAACTTTTCACCCAAATTGTTAACTAAGACATTTTCCACTTAAACAAACTCAGACATTTGCAAAAAAAACCATTATACATTGCCCAAGAAAAACAAGCTGGAGACCTCCAAAGTTTTCATTTCCATCCAAAGAAATTCAATTGTAAGTACATGAACAACAGCAAAAAATAATTATTTTTACTGAAACAAATCACTGTTTAAACTAAAAATCAGCAGAGGCAAAAGGAAGGAAACCTGGTTAACTGGAAAAGGGAAGACAACATTCTCCAATCTGTTTTAGTCCAATATACACTTAAATCAGACAATACATTTTCAGCTTCTTCCTGTCAGACTATTCAATGCTAATGGAAGAGTTTAGTTTGGGAAGTTTTCAGAAATTTTTCAGATGCAGAAACTATTTGTTACAAGCAGAGTGACTCTATTTGTGATCATCATTCATGACTATTTATCTTTTTTGGAAATGCCATGGTATTAGGAACCTATGTCTTCTCTTTAGAATTATCATCAATGGTAATATTTTCAGGTGTTGTAACTTGTCACAGCGATATGGATTAGAAAAAACTAACAAATACGAATGAGAATCAGAATGACATCTTTGTTTAGCACCTACAGACATAAGCCACTCATACTTGCTTTAATTAAAAAAGTTTTAGTATGAAGTCCAATTTAAAACACCACTGCAAAGATTTCACCTGCAATGATTTCATCCTCAAATTTTATTTCCTACCACAAACACCTATTGATAACCATAAAACCATAATTTAAGCAGGAACATTAAAGTGTGAGAAAGGCTAAACCTAACATGCATCTGGCTATCTTCAAAGCCATGGCTAGAAGAAAACAACAATTAGCACATCTCAAAAACTTGTTTAATATGAAGAAGTGCCTCATCTTTTCATTTGTCTTTAAGTTTATCATCTATCTGATGTTCAGCTGAAATGAAAAACTGACTCCAAGCACTCCAAAGTACGGATTTCTTGTATCCTGACCCTGTCTGGCAGGTTTACAGGTGAACATTTACTTTCCAGCTTCCTGAATAATATGAAGAGATACTCTTTCTTCTCAGGGCTTTGTAGTTAAGAATTTGGTATTTTCTCTATGAAAAGTATATTTTACAGTTGTAAAATAATTTGAGGTACATCATTTAAGTGTTTACTTTGATGTGTATATGAGGTTTCTGGGTTCTTATCTATTAGCTGAATATCCTGAGCTTTTATGTATACTTCAAGTCCTTCGATCTCAGCGTCGTAGCTGCATGCACTTCTCCGAATGGATGTTTTGAGTCCTTTGTGAGGCAGAGAAGCTTTGCTGTTTTACAGATGAAGGACTGAGATACAGAGAGAATAAATACTTTATCCAAAAGCAAAAAGGAAAGCTGTCTCAGAGACGGGCTAAACCAAAGGGGATGTTTTCATTACACTTCAGGCAATGAGCAGCCAGACTACAAAACCACACCCAGACTGCTTGTGTTCTTCCACATTTGCTGTTTTAACTTTGGGAAGGGAGGTTTATCCCCTTTTTTATATTATAGTAAACTAAGCTGCTTCACTTCTTTCCTCTGCTTCTTTCCACTGTGGAATAACTTAACGATCCTGAGCAGACAGGATAAAACTGTTTAAAGACCTTTGATGGACAGGACAGAAACAAGGACATCTGAGTACAAGACACAACGAACAACTCAACAGAGCTCTCACTAGAACACTGAATGGTACGTGCTTTCTTAGTTTTCAATATTGCACACGGTTCACTACTCTTCATAGTGTTTTGCAGGCCTTACGTAAGAAATACTATGCAAAACCCAGGCTTTATTACATACACTAGAATGAGCTATTTCAAGGGGATGTTCTCACTGACAAAATACTGTAGATTTTCTATGAAAAAGATAGATTCCTGTGCAGATGCAGCGTAGCACGAAAATTGCACTTGAAAATCTGGCAACATGCCTAATGAAATGCATCTAGTAGTTTTTGCATATCTGATCCAAATGACAGTTGTACCAAAACCACTGAACAGATCAACAACGTCTAATGTCTGCTCTTTGAAAACTCTGCGTCTAGCACTCTTAATAACATGTAAAACCCCAAATCCAGACAATGTAATGGTACTGATTAGATGCAAGGTCCTTACCATCCTTACCAGTAAAAGTGCCATGTTGAGAACTTCCTGGAGCAATAAAATTAAGTGGGACGTGAGGGGTGCCACTGACATACTCATGTGGAAAAGGACTATTGGGCCCAGTATAGCGCTGACACACCACTCGCTGGCAAACAAAGTACATTCCTCCCATGACAAAAAGTGACAGTATTATACCAATAACAGGACCGATGGCACTACTGTGTGGCTGTGACTCATCTGAGGCTGGCTTTGTTTTTTCTGGAAAGAGAGGAGGAAAAAAAAAGGAGGTCATTAAACATGGGGCAATATGGGTTGCTGTCCTTGAGCTCATGCAGCAAATCAGTCAGCTTACGGTCATTCAGGCAGTGTCTTTGAAAGTATCTGCATCAAACTCCAGCATCTATAACTCCATATATTCTGATTCAATGCACAAGACTTCATGCCTCCTCTTCCCCTCCACATACATGAGGCAATATTAGCAAGGTACTCTCTGTCTAGCAATTCATCTCGTAACAGGATTGCTTATCTTGATATAACAACAGCCTAGAAAGTTCCCTTTTCTTCCCCCCACAAAGTCTATGAGTTAAGGATATAGGACACATATAAACATGAAGTCCTTAATCAGAGAGGAATCTACTCTCTCAAAAGCCATTTGGGCTAGCCAATAACATTAAAAAATTAAAAGATTTTACCAGTAGGGAAGCTACCATATGTATTAAGCAGTGAATGTCTTCCCAGCTAATACAGACCACTTTTCCTTCCTAAAATATGACTTGCTCTCTAAAAAAAAACCTTACAAATTGGAAGGAAAACACAATCCAGAATATCTCAAATACTTTCTACTTCTTATTTCTTTTTCCCCTATGTAGCCCAACGTTAAATAATAAAAACTTCTGCAGTATTTGAGATGAGCTACATATCATATCTCCCTGATTCAAAATAAACCTGACACCTCTAATGTTTTTTGCATATGTGACATACTTCAATGAAAACAATTTTTTCCACATGATGCACACATTATAATTTTTTTACATACATATATATATTCATAAAGTGAAAAATCAAAATAAACTTGGCCAACACCTATCAATTCTACATGTTCAGATCAAATATAGACCCCCTCCCCCCTTAATGAAGTTGTAAGAAGTGAAATGGTTCATGTCAGATTCAAGTCTTCAGTTCAAAAAATTTTTCTCCAGTGGTTCTGGTTCCAATCCCTTCAGTAGAAGGGAATGAAAAACAACTGAAATTTGAGAAGGAACATAAACGAAATATAAAGATCTACCAAAAAACTCTTAATAGCTCAGCATCAAGAATTCATTTCTGTCTTAAAAACTTTTTACTACTTTCACTTTTGAATCTACTTTTCACACTTATTAGTGCATGACAGCTTTTATGTCAGCTAAAGCTCTAACTTTCAAAGTCAGATTATTTCAGATATGATACCAGAAAAACAACAAAGGCAAAATTAAAACATGTTCCCAAATTAGCTAATTTAAAACACAGAATTCTCATTTTGGTTAAACCTAGCTTCTTTTGAATGCAAGATCCTTATCTAGAAAGTAGCAATCATTTTTATTCCCTACTTGAGTTCTTTCCCTCTGCCAAGCAAGAAACCACCTTTCCACAAAGAGACTCCAGAGGAGACATTCTTATGTCTACATAAAGACACGTTTGAATTAGACAAGACTTAATTGCAGGACTGGACCCAAAGTGCAGAAACGAAACAGCTGCATTAACTTAGTAGCACAAACGTTTGTGAAAATAAATTTAAAAAAAGGGAAGAAGTGGCTTTACATTATCCAGGTTTGAGGTAAAACAGGACTAGTTTTGTTCAGTAGCTTTACTTTTTAGCTAGGCCTCTTCTAACTGCTGAAGTCATGACTTTGTTTTTCTGAATGTGCTGCAGGGCTGGTTTCTTATGAAACATCGATGCAGGAGTAGCTACAGGGTAACATGCGCTGCTGCCACTCAAACCCCAGGAGCCAATCCTCAGTCCGTACTGGCACCACCTGCCCCCTCCCACTGTAAGGGTAAAAGCCCCGTCACCGCCTGTTCTGGCCAAGGCCACGCCCCCATCGGCACCATC
>VYXH01000477.1:0-35858 GCA_013397275.1 Burhinus bistriatus | reverse complement strand
ATTTCTACTTCCTTCAGAGAAAATACATAATATGTTAATGTGTTGTCTGCAAACAGAAAGCAGTCTAACCTCCTGCTGGTATTCATGTGCTATTTTTGTCAACTGCTTTTTAAAACAATTTGTGACCTGTTACAGTTTCCACTAAGCCAAAACCAGAACCCAAATTGTTATTACGATTGCGTATGTACTACCTCCATTTCCTCCATTTTTTCAGCAATTCATCTGAAGGACAGAAACTTTTGGAGAGGGATAAAATTTAGTCAGTGAACAACGGATGTGATATACTTATTCAGGTAAGTCATCGCTTCTATCGTTCAGAAATGTGCCACCTACTGAAAACAGCTTCTCAAAGGTTTACCTAAGTTCAAGTATTCCCTGATTTAGACTACATGAGTTGCTCAAGGACACAGTCCCTGTTAAATGGTCTCATACTGAAACTCATCCAGAATACTGCTTTATGGATGGAGGAGTACTACCTCACTCCTGCGCCACATCATAGGCCTTTCCACCCTGAAAATTAAGACGGAAACATAAAGTAGCAAGACTGATGTCAAGGTGATAATTGATTGTAACAAATTTAAACCAGCACCTGTAAGCTGGATGTCTTGTCTCGCCGCTCGGAGCCCTGGAGCGCCCACCTGCAAGCCCGGCAGTAGCCCAGCTGTGGGAGCAGGCAAAGTGCCGTACGGACAAGCTGTTCCCATACAGCGGGTGGGAAGACAAAGCGGTGGCATGTTATTGACAGCTGAGGGGATCCGACCCCATTCAGGAGGAAGAGGAGCCCCCCGGCGCCAGCCCGTGGGGAGCCCCCACAGCTCTGGCTGGTGCCAGGCAGGGGAGGGGAGGCAGGTCACGGCTGTTTGGCTCTGTGCACACCCGGTGCCCTCTCTTCAACTGAATTACTAATGTAGCAGTCACGTGGGTCTGGAATAGCGTATTGTTACTTGTTCCATTCATTGCACGTCTCGTAAATCATGCTAAATTTTGCCATTTCAGTTATAAAAAACACTTTCAAAGGCAGCACCGGGCCAGTGTGTTTAGTACACCTTACACCCTGTGCAGTCGTTCTCTGGAAAAGCACATAGTGGATTCACATTTACATACATTAAGGTTTTCCCAGCACCTCTTCCCTTTACAGCAGCTGTCTGTCACAAAGCTTCAATGGGCCTGCTCTGAGTTTTTACAACTGGTTTCACACAGCCACAGGGAGGGCGCTTTGGCAGCAGTCACTGCGTCCGGCAGGAGCAACTCCTCGTTCTGTCCTTCCACTCTCCCACTGATTTTCTTCCAATTCTTCATGGCAGAGACCTCAGCTAACCGTAAGAAACAACCTGACCCACACAGAATAAGTATTTGGGCAGTCAAGAGTAAGAGGTACAAACTGGTAGACTTGTGTCAAAGTCCGTGGCCCAAGACGCATTTCTACCCATGAGGGGTCTGACGGCAGCGTTGATCGGCTGCCGCATCCCAGGCCAGAGGAGGGATGGGGTGATGTGGCCCGTGCTCAGTGTCGGCTCCCAGCCTCTGCAGCTGGGGAGAGGTCTGGTACCCCTAGCAGGGGTGCAGGTGGTGAAGGCAGAGCCTCGGGAAGCTCATCTCCTCATAATTGTGGCTGCTTCTGCAGCCAAGGGGGATGTCCAAGCTGAACTGGAATACCTCCCTTACTTCTTGTTCATAAATGGGCAAGTTAAAAGAGTTTTGGGCACTGGTCTTGAACAGCACAGCTCAGAGCAGGAATTACCCCTTTCTGCCAGGACCAAGTTAGTTTAATTTGTTTAACGCTGAACAATATAGTTGCCAAAGCACTAAAGGAAGCTAACTGAAAAGAGAAACAATATAAACTAAAATATACACATGCTTACGTAGTGATTAGCTACCCCACTGCTGCTATAAACAAACAAGCTAACTGGTTATTTCCCAGCCATACCCTCTGAAGGCTCTCCTTCACTGAGCCTATTCCTGCCCTCCAAGCTAAGCAGTGACAGGTACAATCTGGTGTAGTGACTGCATGGGTTCAAGACCCTCTGAGGCCATGTGACTGCAGTACGGGACAAAAAGGGAAATTCAAGGTCCTCTCAGCACTGCAGGAATGACACAGTCCTTTCTTTAGCTCACACAAAACTGACTGCTGTTTCCCCATGTTTGCTCACATGTCCTGCTTCTGCTGCCACGGCTCCTCTTCTACTCACCAAATCTGAGTGCTCTAGGAAGTCTCCTTGCTGCTGCTCTTATCCCAGAGATTATTAATTCCTATAAGCAGGCAAGCCAGTGATGAAAGGGACCACTTTGGAACAAACCCATGGACACATACTTGGTTTTATTTCATGGTATCTGGGCCTGAAGAGCATCCCATTGGCCTGTATCTAGCACTGAAGATCATCTTTCAGGCCCTCCTCAGACGCTCTTAAACTGAGGAATCATTCTGCTGTGAGCTGTTAGGGTGGGAGCGGCCAGGTAAAACCAAAAGCTTTATGTTAGACGTAGGAACTTCCTTCATGTTCAGCAAAAGGCTAACTCTCTATTGGTAGTCCTTGCCCTGTATCTCTTAAAATCAGGCTCCCTTCTTTTGTTTAAACTTCAAGCTTCCATATTTTATTTATATTCCATTCTTGACATCTCTTTCATAATACATTTAGCTTTCCAAACATTTCCTCAGATATACTTTCTCCCACACTTCTTCCTGTTCTATTTTCCCTACCTTATGCTTAACATATTTAATGATATATGGGAAGTAGAAATAACTGAAATATGCCAGGAGCTGTTGCTTTTAATTTCTGGAAAATGCTTCTTCTCAAACTTTACATGTGATCCTTACACATATTTACCCTAGACTAGTACTAATGGTTTTTGCAATAGTATTGCATTGCAAGTTCACATCCAGCTCATGTGCAGTTTTCCTATTACAAATCAGTCCCCCTCAAAACTGTTGCTTCTTGATGGGAAGAAGTGGAGAGGTATCCATGTAATGTAATCTATCTCCCTAGTTGTGTTATTCCACTTTATCTGCAGTTAATCTCATCTAACAATAAACTGACTCTTCTGATAACTTCAGATCCTGTCCAAGGTGTATTGGATGCTCTTTTTTTCAAGCTCTTCTTACAGCAGACCCAATCATTTCTCATACATTGTTTTCTTTTAGAAAAATAATAAATTATTAACAAGTTATATTTGTTGTTCGCACTGTAATAATCTGTTGTGGAATTCAGTGCAAGGATCTGAATAAAACATTCAAACCATACACAACAGCTATATTTAGGAATCAGCCATAGTAATAAAGATATCCTGACTTACTGTTACAGTCACACTGATCATGACTCATTGATACGTGTTCTCTACATTGCTAATAAAATTAATAAGTAACAAGGGCCCCGATAGCTACCCTTCACAGTGAAAACATATTGCTCTTTACTGGAATTTGCCAGGGATGGATTTCTAATTCATTCCCTGATACGAGTGTGTCAGAAATGCAATACACCTTGAAAGAGCAATTTCTCTGTATAGCATTTTTCATACAGGCTATATTCCGAAATATTTTAGAGTTACATAATCCATTTGCAAGCACAAGAGGGAAAAAATAAAGGAGAAGAAAACAGGGCGAGACAAACAGATATGGACCCTGGAGACAATCACCCTGAAAACAGATGATGAGTCAACTCAGTGAACAGGTGTGAGATGGTTAGTCTGGAGCTACAGAAGAAAACACCATTTCACTGACGTCACAGATGTAGGGTGAAGTGGCTCAGAGAGGGCCAGTATAATCAAAGCAGGACGATTATAGCAAAGCAAAGAATCAAGATATTTTAGATGGTCTGCATCAGGTCATTAATAAGCTTTAAGCTTAAGAAAGGCTCCTTCTAACTCAGATCCTAAGTGAGCTTTAAATTTACTTGAATAGAACCATATAGAACTACTTTCAGAAACTGATCGCCTACAACATGACGTATGGACATATACACACAATACATCCATTTGGTTACTAAAGATATAAATATACCAAAAGGAAGCTACTGACTGTATAAAGTACAAATTTTAATAAAAACTTAGCATTTTCTAATCTTTCATCTCTTACCAGTCTCTCATAATTCTGCTTGATAAGGATAGCTAATTCCTGGCTCATTATTACTTTTCATATGATCTTACACTGAAATTATTGCATATGCTATTGCTAGAACAATTTCCAACTTTCATCATAATCTTCCTTTTGAGACTCCCAGATAAGCTCCTTTTCAGCTGAAAACTCACCATTTTTAGCCTAAAGCCAGCAACAATTTTTGGAATAGTGGAACAGGCAAGATCAGGTGTATTCAAAACAATCTTTAAAGATTATTTAAAGTAATAACATACTTTTTCCAAATAATTTGTCTTAAGTATGGGGGAAAATGAATAAACTCATTTTGTTCTTATGTGGTTTATTCTGGAGGTTGAAATGAGATTCAAGGAAGTTCCAATTCATGTAATGCATTTCAAAGAATACCTGCTTAATGGTTTTTCAGCTGTGGCTAGTCTGGTGGAGCTTGCTTTCAGTGTGATTTAGGTCAAGCCACAGAACAGTGAGGGTGATCTTTCAGCACTTTGGATTTGGAGCTATTTAATGCCTGAATTTCCAGTCCTATCAAAACTCTGAAGTCTGAATTCAGAGTTTAACCCGCCTAAGCTTTGGGTCAGCCTCATTCAGAAGGCAGGTTTCACAGGGGAGGTGTGCATGTGCTGGGTGGTCAAACCAGCGACAGAAAGACAGGAGCTCAGATGTAGCAAGGGAGGGTATACTGAGGGCACGCTGATTCCATTAGGCTGATCTATCTGGCTTTACACACAGCAAAGAAACAACCCAGAAAAAAACAATAAAACCACAATTATTCTAAATAATTCCAAGAAAATGTCAAAGTGTGTTTTTAAAGTCTGTAGTACACAAGAAGGCTTTAACCTCTACTTCCTTAGGGCACATTTAAAAGCTGAATACAAACTCATCCCAACCTGATGATACACAGCCTGACAGTTTCAGTGGCACACAAGACCTATGGGAAGGCACTGCAGTGAAAGTAAGACCAGAACTGCCCAGGACATGTATCAGTGAAGGACGTCTGCTAGCCTGAGAGTACTCTGTGGACTTGTAAAAGAAATTTGGGTCTGTTCCCTTAGGTAGAAATAGCAACTTACAGCACGTGGAAATTTTGATGCAAATTCCTAAGGATCAGCCCCAACCCACCACTTTGCAATGCAGCCTAACTTATGTATTTATCTGGCACCTTCAGTGAATATAGCACAAGTTGCTGATGTGAACTGCTCACTTAATGATCGTTTTTCCCTTCTCTCTAAATTAAGATGATGCACTATAGCTCACCTGTAACTTCTGGGTCAGAGAATCCCTCTGTGCCTGGAGCTCTCTGGCATTGTCGATTTCTTGTTTCAATCCTTCTATTTCCTAAGAGAGAAGAAACAACCTTGCTAGCAACACGTTGCCGGGCTTGGCTTCAGTGCAGGTAAGCTGGCTACCATTTCTTTTCCTGAACAAGCCATTGCGATGATACCAAAACTGGCAGTTGGCTACTACCCATCACAGCACACGAAATTTAAGCCCTGCTCTCAATAATCCTGAATCACAGTCCCAAACCAGCAATTCCATTGCGAATAAAAAACAATACAGGTAAGCATTTTCTTTTATAAAAGTCCAAGTGTTCCTCTCCCACATAAGAGATTTGAAATATTTTTTTCCTGGAAAATTAAGGGTCTTTGCAATTAGAGAAACAATTTTATACTTTAAATTCTATTAGAATCTATCCTTCTCTATTTTTTCAAGACAAAAATCCAATTTTCATCTGTGAGCTGCTTATTATGTCACTAGCAGCAGGGCTGAGCATCAAAAAATTGCCTGCTTTGACCATTGATTTCCGTAAGAAGAGAGTCTAAAAGAAGTGGCAAGAAGAAAGTAATAAGGTATAAAAATAACAAATATAGATAAAATAATGAACAGAAGAGAAACTTTTTCTTAGCTTACTTTCAGGAGACAAGAATAGAAATAATTAATGAAACTAAAAGGTACCAAACTTAAAACTATTAAGCACTTGTCCCCAGAAGGGCATATTCACCTCCCAGATTTCCTTTCAGAAAGATCTCCTTGCANCATCTCTTACCAGTCTCTCATAATTCTGCTTGATAAGGATAGCTAATTCCTGGCTCATTATTACTTTTCATATGATCTTACACTGAAATTATTGCATATGCTATTGCTAGAACAATTTCCAACTTTCATCATAATCTTCCTTTTGAGACTCCCAGATAAGCTCCTTTTCAGCTGAAAACTCACCATTTTTAGCCTAAAGCCAGCAACAATTTTTGGAATAGTGGAACAGGCAAGATCAGGTGTATTCAAAACAATCTTTAAAGATTATTTAAAGTAATAACATACTTTTTCCAAATAATTTGTCTTAAGTATGGGGGAAAATGAATAAACTCATTTTGTTCTTATGTGGTTTATTCTGGAGGTTGAAATGAGATTCAAGGAAGTTCCAATTCATGTAATGCATTTCAAAGAATACCTGCTTAATGGTTTTTCAGCTGTGGCTAGTCTGGTGGAGCTTGCTTTCAGTGTGATTTAGGTCAAGCCACAGAACAGTGAGGGTGATCTTTCAGCACTTTGGATTTGGAGCTATTTAATGCCCGAGTTTCCAGTCCTATCAAAACTCTGAAGTCTGAATTCAGAGTTTAACCCGCCTAAGCTTTGGGTCAGCCTCATTCAGAAGGCAGGTTTCACAGGGGAGGTGTGCATGTGCTGGGTGGTCAAACCAGCGACAGAAAGACAGGAGCTCAGATGTAGCAAGGGAGGGTATACTGAGGGCACGCTGATTCCATTAGGCTGATCTATCTGGCTTTACACACAGCAAAGAAACAACCCAGAAAAAAACAATAAAACCACAATTATTCTAAATAATTCCAAGAAAATGTCAAAGTGTGTTTTTAAAGTCTGTAGTACACAAGAAGGCTTTAACCTCTACTTCCTTAGGGCACATTTAAAAGCTGAATACAAACTCATCCCAACCTGATGATACACAGCCTGACAGTTTCAGTGGCACACAAGACCTATGGGAAGGCACTGCAGTGAAAGTAAGACCAGAACTGCCCAGGACATGTATCAGTGAAGGACGTCTGCTAGCCTGAGAGTACTCTGTGGACTTGTAAAAGAAATTTGGGTCTGTTCCCTTAGGTAGAAATAGCAACTTACAGCACGTGGAAATTTTGATGCAAATTCCTAAGGATCAGCCCCAACCCACCACTTTGCAATGCAGCCTAACTTATGTATTTATCTGGCACCTTCAGTGAATATAGCACAAGTTGCTGATGTGAACTGCTCACTTAATGATCGTTTTTCCCTTCTCTCTAAATTAAGATGATGCACTATAGCTCACCTGTAACTTCTGGGTCAGAGAATCCCTCTGTGCCTGGAGCTCTCTGGCATTGTCGATTTCTTGTTTCAATCCTTCTATTTCCTAAGAGAGAAGAAACAACCTTGCTAGCAACACGTTGCCGGGCTTGGCTTCAGTGCAGGTAAGCTGGCTACCATTTCTTTTCCTGAACAAGCCATTGCGATGATACCAAAACTGGCAGTTGGCTACTACCCATCACAGCACACGAAATTTAAGCCCTGCTCTCAATAATCCTGAATCACAGTCCCAAACCAGCAATTCCATTGCGAATAAAAAACAATACAGGTAAGCATTTTCTTTTATAAAAGTCCAAGTGTTCCTCTCCCACATAAGAGATTTGAAATATTTTTTTCCTGGAAAATTAAGGGTCTTTGCAATTAGAGAAACAATTTTATACTTTAAATTCTATTAGAATCTATCCTTCTCTATTTTTTCAAGACAAAAATCCAATTTTCATCTGTGAGCTGCTTATTATGTCACTAGCAGGGTTGAGCAGCAAAAAATTGCCTGCTTTGAACATTGATTTCTGTAAAATCAGAATCTAAAAGAAATGGTATCTTTAATTTAGAAAGAAGAAAGTAATAAGGTATAAAAATAACAAATATAGATAAAATAACGAATGGAAGAGAAAGCTTTTCTTAGCTTACTTTCAGGAGACAAGAATAGAAATAATTAATGAAACTAAAAGGTACCAAACTTAAAACTATTAAGCACTTGTCCCCAGAAGGGCATATTCACCTCCCAGATTTCCTTTCAGAAAGATCTCCTTGCAGCCATCAGCTCAGCATAATTCAAAAGTGCATGGGCACCACTATGGGAAACATTAACAACCTGAGGCTAATCTCGTGAAGTATGAGGAAGTTTGGAAAAGGCTTTGTTCCATTTTGGGAAAATATTCTGTGACTACTGTGCCTCTCCTGCATCCTCCTTGGAAACACCTAAACACAGGGCAAATAATCCTTCATACACAGCTCCTTCCACTTCCTTTTCCCATCTATAAACAACAATTCTTGATCATTCTGTGGCACAAATCTGCTTTCCTCTAGCATCTGTGCCAGTGCAGGTGTTACTCCAATTCCTTTTGTTTTCTTACTGCTGGTCCAGGCCAAGGCAGATGGCACAATAAATACCATCAAGTTTCAGGCCGGAGGCTTGGCACGCGTTTAAGGAAAGGGCTGATCTTAGGGGTCATAAAAGTCAGCCATATTAACATAGCCTGAAAAAAATATTGGCCTGAAAAAGACATTGATCTGTTACTTTTTCCAAACCGTAATCTCCAGAAAAAGGAAAGCAAGCTTACGACAGCTTCCCTTCTTAGTGAGTTTGGACTGCATCAGTGTGATGACTGTGCTGTGGAAACCACTTATGATTGACTTTTGCAAACAGAGATGCTTGGTAAAAGCAAACAGGAAAACACGATACTTCTTTTTGTTGTTCAGATATCCAGCTCTATATTGGACTGATGCAATTATATACATGGAAAAATATGAATCATTTCAAAGAAGCAAAAAAAAATTTAAGTTCATACTGTCTGTAGGAAATAATATTTACCAGCCACCACAAGCTTAATATTGAAAGCCTTTAGAAATGATATAACAGAATAAATGTTAGCAAATACCTCTTCTTTTTTCTTCAGCGTAGACTCTAACTCCTGTATTGTCTGGTTTAATTCTGTTTTATGTGTGTGGACTGCATTGGCTTGACTGCTCACACACTCTAGCTCAGTCACCTGTTAAAATAAATAGAACCAACACATACAGAATAAATTTCAACAAATTCAAGGTGCTATTACTTCTTTGCATCAATAGCTGCATTGGAAATATACCCTCAGTTCTGGGTGACTTATGTCAATTAAAATGGTGAAGGTGTTCTTATGAAGTTAGCATAAAATTCCTTTAAAAATTGTTTAGCATAAAATGGTTGCTATGACTTCTTGGAAACAATAAATTTAATACGTTGCAGGCTGAAAAGAACATAAATTAAAAGTGATACTATTTATTGAAAATTTTATGAAAGAAGTTGGATTACCGTTTCAGAAACAGTAATGGCTATATGATTAAACACAGACCTGTCTGTGTAACTAACCTGTCCATCTGACACTTTTTAATATTGCACATCTTAATCAACTAAGCGACAATGCTCACGCACTTCCTAGCAAGCCAACTAACATTTCACAGTCTCAATTTCCGACTCGGCATAACAGTGTAATAGCAGACACTCAGCCACCAATGTACAGCTGCCAGCTTTTTACTTCTTCTAGTTTCAGACCTCATCTCTCAGTCCCAAAGCCAACAGCTAATGGCACAATTTGGATTTGCACAGTTCCTCTTTATTAGCAGACAGCAAACACTCTCCATCTGCCCTTGGATAAGTTAAGATACCTGGCAGTAGTATGCCCTTTTTATTTTATTTTTTAATCAAAGAGATGGTAATATCCTGCCATTCGCAAATAAACAGTTGTAAAAAATAGCTTCTGCCCTGAAAAAATAAAATACATGCAGCTAGAGTCTATGCAAAAAAGTTTTTGTTCATGTACCTCTCAAATTACAGATCAAAATATTTGAGAACTCTCACACTGCATGTCTACATGGATGTGTGCACTAAAACCTTTGTGCTTAATAACAAACTGTCAAAATATTAAAAATACTATTTAAAACCTAATAACTCTTTTTTTTTTTCCCCCCAGAAGATATGTGCCTGTCAATCTTAGTATACAGTCTTCAACAGAGCTGCACCATCTACCTATGGTAACTAACAAATCTGGCCCAAAAACTCCTTTGAACAAAGGGCTACCCAATTTTGCAACAACAACCCTCAGGTCTCCATTTGACTTTCTTGGAGAAGTAGCCCTTAGACAGAGGGCAGGCATTCTCCAGGAAAATTTTATTTCTTAGATAAAAGAACACCTCGAGGAATCAAGGTTGATGTTCTCCAGCACCATGTAGTCTAGGTAGTGAAGCCACTGTGATGCCAGTAATTTCAGACCCTGTACTATTTGTAGGCTCAAAAGGTAGATTACTAAGTGCAGAGAGAAGTCAAAGGAAAGCCAAGATGAAATAAAATAAAATAAATAAAAAAATCCCTATCAACTTCTCCTTTCTGAGTCACAGGGCATGAACTTCCCCTCTGCAACAGCCATGACGAGTCTAGTTTCTTCTACCAGAAAACTATGATTAGACATTTTTGCACATCAGTCTTATAAATGGAGATAAACTGAGATTACAGCAAATTCTTGGGAGGGGTAAGGGGAATGACAGATGAGGATATAGCTTGGTAACACAACACGCCACAGCCCAACCCAAAGAACTATCTTATTTGCTGGAATTGTCCTAGAACAAGCATCAGTGCTCATGGCAAAAAGTAACAGCAGTTTGCTCAGTTTTATCTGCCACTGAGCACTACAACTGAAGTCTTAGATAATTTTCTCCATTTGCTTCAATTACACAAAAATATATCTATTTAGATTCCTTGTGACTGCTACCAATTGTGACTGTTAGAGTATTCACCACTACAATTTCACAAACACAAATACGCAGAATTGGAACACACCAACTAGGATAACCCTATGCCTACAGTGTCTGAACTAACATCTGGATACAGCAAGACTCACACAGGCACAGAGTAGTTTAGGCTGGAAGGGAACCCTGGTGATGCTCTGGTTGAGGCCCCCTGCTCAAAACAGGGCCAATTTTGAAGTCACATTTGGTTGCTCATGCCCTTGCCTGGTCAAGAACCCTTCCCTATCCAGCAGAGCCGCCACAGTTTTAGGAAGGTTCCTGTGTTTCTGACACTGAAGGTTTATGCAGAGCGCTAGCTCATTCCCAAGTTTTGCTGGAACTCTCAAACTCACTCACCTTGCCCACCTTCACCCCTTCTGATGTTTAACTTCTTAAACATTTCCAAGCTTTTCTACTGAACTGAGTCTTGAATTGGTGGTGGAAGCCTCTACAAACCCAGGGCTGGTGTTGTTAGGGGAACCCAGGGTCAGGCCCTCTCTCACACGTTGTGAAAGACTGCAGCTTTCTATGGTAACCTCCAAGAAGGTCAACCTCTCAAAGCTGTTGCACCCAGCAATATCCACTGGCTCTTACCAAGCGCTGGCACAGTGAATACTCACTTACACAAAGTGTAAGAGCCTCAGCTGGAGAGACAGAAGAAAACCCAGTCCCCAGACCACCTCTGTCCTAGCACCTAGTGCCTTGGAAGCAAGTGTGCAGACGTGCCTCATCCTGCGACTGAGGAAGCACTTGGACCCTCACTGTTCTCCACACGGTTTCCTCTGGGCTGGTACACACAGTGAGGATGCATGTGTTGGTGGAAGCCTGGAACCCAAGGAGGCTGATGGATTGTACTGCGGTGGATGAAATGTCACTGCTCTGGGCTGCGTGTATTGTCGCTGGCTGAAAACACCTCCTGTGACAGCCTCGCCAGCTGCATGGCTCACCCGAACGCTCCCCTGCATGCGCTGGTCTGTACTAGCTCAAGACACCTATTGAAATTGCCTAAGCAAACACAGCTAATTTTGCTTGAGCAGAGCAGGGAGCGCTCCCACAAACCTTCTTGCCAACAGAGGCAACTGCTGTCAGCAGGACAATTAATTACCAACAGTAAAGGGGCTCTGATGTCTTACTATGGTCCAGCTTTTCTCCGGGCAAACATCCATCTCTTACTGCCTATGCAAGAAAAGAATGCATTGTTCAACTGTTTTGTTTACTGTTCCTTGAAAAATCAGTAAGTTGGAAAAAAAGAACAAATTCAATTAAAAAATTGGTTTTACTTTAATCACAATCTTATTTAAATCCCCGTTCCTACAGAGATCTGAAAAGATGCCAAATATCTTCATGTTATCTTCTTGAATGTTCCTATAAAAAAGAAAATCGTATTGTGACCCTTTCAAAAAATTCTGTCGAGTAAGATAGGCTGGAAAATGATGTGATATAAAGAATACGCAATTGAAAACAGAAGTAACAAAAGATAAAGCTCTAGGCAAAAATCTGGATAGCATTTACTTGCTCTATTTCCGTGTTTCAAATTGAATTCATTTTTCTCATGACCAGTGGTCCAAAAATCATTAAAAATAACTGTTTATGCATTATGCACAGAAGGGGGCATAAAAGGAAGCTAAAATGCTTTTGGTCTGACCCTCCCACATGCTATTTTCAGGGACATCTCCCCATTCAGTGTTTCACGTTTAAGAGCAAGGCTTAATCAATCATTCAAACCTTTGCACAGCAACACAGAGCAATGTACCTGTGATTAAGCCTTGTTTCTAGTACAGAATTGAGACTGAAAGAACAATCTTTGAACAATAACTGACTAAACAAGGTTCTTCTATTCTACTATCATAAGACTGCACTGACTTGCGTATCTGAAAAGAAGTTAATACTGTGGCTTCGTATTTGAGACTAAAAAAGAAAAAGGTAGTGTTCTTAGCCTCTGCTTATTTTGCATTTATCATCCAGGTCAGGATTGCACATAGCGAAAAATATTCTGAAAGGGCTTTTTAGTGACTATTTAATGAGCTAACTCTAGTATATGGCTGTCATTATATTTAACTGCGTACTTCAGTGAGAAATACATCATCTGAAATAAGACGGCAAGGCGACTTACTCAGGCAGAGCCTAGACCTTCTCAGCAGAGGCCATCCTAGAGTTTTCTGGAAATGTTGATCTAGAGTGAACAGCCTATGAAGAGAAGAGGGTGCCAGGCAGAAGTTTTCATTGTAGCAGACAGCTAGCACAGACTGGGCTGTGCTACTGGGAAGACTGGAGGACCGAGGCTTTGGGCCATGTAATGCAATGAGGAAGAACAGCCTTGATGTGAGCTTAAGACAGTGACTACCCAAAGCTTCGGAAGACTGTAGAATCTCTTGAAGAAAACACACCAAATCAAACCACAAAGAAATCAAGAGAGGAGACTGCATGAAATCCTAACACAGGCAACTACTTCACCAGTAAAGACTTCAGTTAGACAGAGGCAAAGAAGTGAGAATGACAGAAATATTTCGAGTGGTCACCTTCCCCAAGCAATTATTGCCCAAATGAATCTGCGCTGTTCGCTGCAGGTTGAGTGATTTTTTCAAACCACTTTCTTGAGATAAATTTGTACCCTTCTGATCTCAAACATTAGTTTTTATTCAGTATCTTAAATTCAGTACCAACAGATCATGAAATTTCTTCTAAACTTCATACAGAAATTACTTCAACTGCCACAGAAATGCAAAGACAGATTAGAACATATTTTCAGTGTAGTTGTAGCCCATTCTATGTACCTGACACTATTAATTTGTTGTTTCCTAAAGGTATTTTTATCCCTTCTATTTATTGTAGAATGCAATATCCAAGGTCTACCAGCGCAGGCTACAGTGCAGAAAAGGTAGAGTGCTCACATGCAAGACTGAATTTAAGTATTAATTATGTATTTTTAGCTGTTTGAGTTACCTCCCTAAATGGATCATAACTGTGAGTGTGATAATATTATTCCATCAATAATTCAAGATGAACCTCCTACAAAGAAAAAAGAGCCCTTTGCTTTCCACAAGGAGAATAGAAATGGTGTTGCATGGCTCAGCAAAACTAGGAATAACTGCATAAAGTTTCATGTAATTTATGTAGAAGAAGCTTCTCAGATCTTCACGGTGGACAGTAAGATGCAAGACATCATGCAAACAATACGATCATAAAAATAATTCCAGTATAGCTTTCAAGAATAAACAACCCTGGAAAGATTTTTGGTGTTAAGAAATGTGAAAATGCAGAAAACAAGGAAATTTCCCTTTCAAGGTTGCTGCTGAAAGAACAAAAAGCACACCATAGTATTATTCATATACATCACTTCTGACAGCAAATTAATTATTGTAGTTTTCCAAGATTTACCCGTAGACAAAATGATAACCTGGAGGCAGGGGGGAGTTTCGTGCATTACCAATAATATATTACTTTTTTCAACAGAGAAAACAATTAAAGATTTTGCTGAAAAGGACACATTTTTCTCTGTGGGCACTGATGCCTCAAGCCATGGAAATATCAAAATGTTTTCCACAGTTACTCATTTCCACAGAGAGGAAAGAGGAATAATCCATCATCTGCTTGAATTTTGTGAAGAAAGTAATGAAACTGCAGTAGGAATATTTGAAAATATAAGAAGTTTACTAAAATCAATGCTTTAAGCTTCAGCCATGAATTATTATTTGCAACTTATAATGCTAATACTAACTTCAGGGGACATCCCTTTCTCTGCAATCTAATTAGCAAGCACTTTTTCCAGCTACCTGGCCACCTTATGAAATACATGCAATAGCAAACACAGTACAGATGTGTCATCCTTTAATCCTGAGGATTTAAATACGGTAATTTCCTCATTCTCCAATGGAGTTCTGGAATTATAGGATATATTTCATTCTACAAAGCTTTGACTACATAAAAATTTTGTGGCATGCCTCCACAAAGTATGCTTTTAGTAACTTGCAGATAAATGAGTCTTAATGCTTTTCTTAGGTGTTCTAGAAAAATGAAGATGGGCATGAGGCACTCTTCAATGAAAACTTTCTTCTTCTCCTTTCCCAGAATGACAGTAGTTTGGTTGGTGGTTTGGTTTTTTTATAATTATGTTGTTGTACATGACACATTCAGTGAAAGTGAATTCCCAGAAAAAAAGCCTAATTAAATAGTCTTGGGTCCTAAATGTAAATCTGCTCTAACAACTAATCAAGGAAAACAGAAAAAGACAGAAAAGACTTGACTTCAGTTCACCATACATTAAAAAAAGCTAAATTCACATTTTGATCTCAGGGAACAAAACTACCATAACCTCATTCACCTGCTCTGTGTGAAAAGAGATCGTATTTTTACTAAACTGTAATTATTAACCTACAGTTGAATCTTGATAAAGGCTAGATGTGGATTAGTTATATTAGGAATCACACACAGAAAGGGAGCTGAAAGTATGTGCTGGATTTCAGAAACCCTGTCTTAAGAAATGCTGTGATAGTCTCATGTCAAGACTGACAACACATACCATTTCAAAAATAATATGAAACTTATGACAGCTGAAATGGATATTGGAGGAACAAAACTGTACATCTGAGAAAAAAACACATATACCCTAAAATAAAATGCTCGGATTTTTCCTTTGGTATCCTCTCATGCCATGCAAAGAAGGTGGTCAGCCTCTGCAACGGTTTCTCAAGGATTGTAAAAATATTACTCTGGATTTCCTTGAATTAGAAACTAGTTCCACTGCAAGAAGGATAACAAACCTTACACAGATAATTATAGCCTGCTCTGAAACATAAACTCTTTTTTAAGGCAAGATTGTAATTTCAAAAGTAAAAACCGAAGTCACTATATGTCTTCTAAAAACTCTACTATCACTGTTAGAACAATTAGCCTTTCCAGATCTTACTGTGTCACAGAAAACGCTAATACTCCCCAGAACATCTCTCTTGAACATTTGGTCAACATTTAATGTTACGACTTCACTTAAGCAAGAGCTGGCCTTTTTTTTTGCCTTTTCAGGATTTCTAGTGCAACAAGAGTTTGCTTGCAATTCCAGATGAAAGGACTGCATACATAAATACAGGGACTTGTACGGTTTTTGTGCACTCAGAATCGGTCCATCTGCACACACATTTCTTTCAAATAAATGCATAGACAAATACTAACACAATCACAATCCCACTGCTTTGATTAAATTGCCAAGGTACCCATATCTACCCTGCAAAACGCTCATCTATTTTCATTATAAACAAATGGTACCAAGCTTCTTTCCAGCCACATGTTAATTACAATATCTTAAGGAAGTTATACTTGGATAACTTTTTCCATTAATAAATCAAGCCAAATTTAAATACAACATAAGTCTGGATTGCTCAGTGGGGTTAGGAAAGACACAGTCTTAAAGGGAGGATGACAAAAGATAGGCATCACATAAAAAAGGCGCATTGCCAATAAATTTCTGGACCAAAACTCCATTCATAAATTTCTTGTTACCACACATTCTGTCACCTTCTTTCATATTTCCACCTTTAGATAACGTCCTTCCTTGACCACTTAAAACCAAACAGATATTCATGGTAGTCCCACGGTCATGCTAGTAAAAGTTCTCAGGAAGTATGGAGGCCACAATATGGGCTTTGATTCAGCAAGCAAGTTTTATCACATCTGCATGTTCAAAATTGAGCTTTGGTTATTCAATTATTAATGCAGCTGGTAGAAACATTGAGTTGACTGCTAAAGGATCTGCAAAGATCTTCTATACATAATCTGAGCAGATGGCTTGTATAGCGTTCCATATTTCTTGCGGACCTTAATAACTACTTTTATAGATTGTATTCTTTAAGTAGCACAGAAATAGACCAATAAAATGACAGTGGTTTTACTTCTGTATGCTTATGCATTTTTTTAATATCCGCTTTAAAATTTCTTTTAAGAGTAGTGAAATCAGGGTCCATTATTTGTCAGGTGGTTTTGATGACTACATAAGATGCCCTCATACTTATTACATTCATTGAATGAAAGAACTAGAACATAATAGGCTAATTTTATCTTATTTCCTGGGAAATTCTGGTAAAATAACAGGCCAGAATTCAAGAGATTATCTCTCTGTTCTTTCAGGAATACCCAAGATCTTGATCACTTCCCTTCATGCCTTTTTATCGTAGGTTTCTTTTTCTTGGAGATGCATGATCTTCAAGGACTGCAGCTTTTATTATTATGTACTGGTATTATTACTCTGTGCTATTGCCCAGTATCATAGGACGATTTACTTTAGCAGTTAGCATGCAAGAAAGAAATTCATCATTTTCACTTTTTACATGACAAAGACAGAACTTTGGGTTACTTTCCATAATTCATATCACCATTCAATCCCTTCCTTTTTGTGGTATCAGGATTAATGTCAGTACCAATGCTATTCTATTGGTCTGAAGTAGCTCACTTCAGGGTTTTCCTTTCTGTTACTGAGCTGTTCTAAACTTAGGAATCCCTTTTGACTTCAAAAAGCTATGCAAGGTGTGTAGAGTGCCCCCCAACCCCGTTTAAGGGAAATCCTTGTTGTTAAATTGCTTCTGAGCAGATTAGAGGAGAGAAGGCTGAGAGTTCCAAGTTAAGCTCTTGACTGGGCATCACATCTTCCCAGAAATACTATCTCTTTGTATTTGAGAGGAAAAAATCCGTACACTCATTTAGCAAACTTCTGAAACATATAATGTCTGACTTAAGCTCACAATGTATCAGAAGAGAGCACAAAACTTTAATTTATTAAGAACTTTGCACCTAGCCACACTGAATCTGTATACTGTTTCCTCTCAGCTCTAGGTATTATTAATGCAGAGAAAAAATGGAAGAAGGAAGATAAAGGCCTCAGAGAAAACAAATAAATGTAGGTTAAAATGAAAAACGGAACTGATAGATGAGTAAATCTGATACTTAATCAGAACTGGCAAATAATACATTAAATTAATTTTTAAAAATGCAGTCAAAATCAAAAAGGGGCATTTTGGCTTTGTTTATGTATTTTAAAAAGTGTAAACAATGTGATACACAGAAAAACTATTTCAGTCAAATTTGAAAACAACTCTAGAATAAAAAATGTTGGGCTTAAAATAATTTAAAACAACTTAAAAAGCAAAGTTTACAAGAAATACTGCATGAGATGAAAGACCCAGTTTACTACAATGAATGAAAAAAACAGAAGATAAAAGAATGAGATATAATGTGAAATCAAAGGATATATATAAATAAAACATGACAAAGTTCAAACTGTGGAAAAAAGTACAATAAGAAGTCAACTAGTAATACAGTATTAGCAATGATTTTTTTTAATATAAAGAGGAAAGTATTTATGTAAATAAGGCCATTTATAAAGCTATTTCAATAAAGAAGAAACTACAGATGGAAATAATAATGCAAAGTTTACTAATTAATATGCATTACTGCCCCCCCACACCACTTGACAGAGGATATGAGTCTGCTGCAGCTTGCGGACAGATGACTTGGGCACCAAAACCTGTATACAAAGCTAAAGCACATAAGAAGTGAATACCACAATTACATTATATATAAACCGCATAATATATTATTAAATTGAACTAAATATAGCAGCTAATGTTGGCAGTAGCATTCTTCATTTTGGAGGATGGTCTACTTTATACAAGACTATGATCTTGTAAGTGAGGGCATCCCCCCGATGCACATGTATCTACACAGGTTCTTCTTCTTTAGTGGGTAAGATGCTATGACAGCCAACTTTTCCATGTAGAATAACAACTACATTACAACTGTACAGGCAAACTAATTTCCAAATTTTTGTTTCTCCTTGAAATCAATTTTTCTATGACTATTTCTAAAAATCTGGTCTATTCAACATTTCTCACCAAATTTCTTTTGGATCAAACCCCATTTTCCTATTGAACTGGCAACACACGTGAGTTGCAGCATGGCAAATTTCAATTAGAAAAGATATTAAGAAAAATAATTTGACAAGGGTGGTCAAACATTGGAACAGGCTGCCCAGCAAGGTTGTGGGATCTCCATTTTCTGAGCCCTGAGTAACCTGATCCAGCCCTGGAGTTGGATGTAACTGCAAAGCTGGCCCTGCTTTCAGTGGAGAATTGGACCAGATAACCTCCAGAGTTCCTCTCCATGCTGAAATATTCTGTGATTCTATGAACTAAGGACAGCATTCATTTCACCTGACTAAACAGCTATGTTGATAGGACTATCTAGATGATTATCCCATGGAGAAAGGCATGAACTTACAGAAGCAAATTGAACTCAACACCTTAGTCAGTTTTCTGAAGACGGGGACACTTACTCTTCATGCTTTTGCCTCTCCAAGAATGGTAAGAAAAAGATGATCATCTTACATTTGACATATGACTTCTATGTAATCTCAGATGAGATGGATTCCAGTTTGAGCAACATTTTTTGGATCAACTGCAACTACGTGTTTATACTTAGCTTAACAGATAAACCTAAGACAAAGATAACCCAATACAGTGACTTAACACTACTTGCTACCACATGTACCATAACCAACAATCTCCAGATCTGCCATTCCAACAGTATATTTTCAATCCCTGTAAAACAGAAGCATCTGACTTGCAGTTTCTTTTTGAAATGGGGCACTATTTCAATTTGAAAGATTGGTCTCCAGCATGTAGGTTAGAAGAGCTCTTGTATTGCACTGTATAGGTAACAGACTGAGATTGATTTTTTTTAACACAATTTGCATAATTTTGTCTAGAGATTTTGATTTATTGAATTAGCCAAGACTATATTTTTCTAAAAGTAATTCCCATAGAGGGCAGTACTCTTGATGAAATATCCTGTTACAATTTACAGGCATGCCCAGAGAGACATAGTCACGGAGCGTTCCTATATTCTATGTGAGATATCAAGAAGCCCTGACATCACACATTACAGAAACATTTAATAAAGGCATGTAAAGGGTGATCAAAAGAGCATAGTGTAATGATCCCATGTTATAAGATTTCATGTTCCCTCAGAAATACAAAATAATTTCAGGAAATTTGCTGGGCCAAGGTTATGAAAAATCATCAGTTATTAATGATATTTAGTATCTTCATAAGCAACCTGGATGATGAGATTGAGTGTACCCTGATGAAGTTTGCTGATGACACCAAACTGAATGGGGAAGTGGACACTTCGGAAGGGAGAGACACCCTGCAGGAAGACCTGGATAGGCTGGAAGAGTGAGATAACAAGAACCTTATGACGTTCAACAAGGACAAATGTAAGGTCTTGCACCTGGCAAAACATAATCCAGGAGTGCAGCACAGGCTGGGATCTACCTGGCTGGGGAGCAGCTCTGCGGAAAGGGACCTGGGGCTCCTGGTGGACAACAAGCTCAATATGAGTGAACAGTGTGCTGCTGCAGCAAAGAAAGCCAACAGGATGCTGGGTTGCATCAACAAGGGCATCACCAGCAGACATAAAGAAGTCATTATCCCACTCTACTCAGCGCTTGTCAGGCCACACCTGGAATATTGTGTTCAGTTTTGGTCCCCGCTATACAAAAAAGATGTGGACTGGCTGGAGAGGGTCCAGGGAAGGGCCACAAAGATGATCAAAGCCCGGGAAGCCTGCCATATGAGGAAAGGCTGAGAGAACTGGCTTTGTTCAGCCTTGAGAAAAGAAGGCTTAGGGGAGACCTTATCACCAGGTTCCAGTATTTACAGGGTGGCTACAGAGGAGATGGAGACCCCTTTTTACAAAGAGTCACATGGAAAAGACAAGGAGTAATGGTACAAGTTACTCCTGGGGAGATTCCAATTGGAGAAAGAGTAAAATTTTTCACAATGAGAACAATCAGCCATTGGAATAATCTCCCCAGGGAAGTGGTGGATTCCCCAACATCGGACACTTTCAAGATTCAGCTGGACAGGGTGCTGGGCCATCTTGCCTAGACCCTGCTTTTGCCAAGAAAGGTTTGACCAGATGATCCTTGAGGTCCCTTCCAACCTGGTGTTCTATGATTCTATGATTCTATGAATGAATATAGCTACAAAAACTTTGTTACTACTTTTGTTAACAGTAGTATCATATACAAGGAAAGTGACATTCTAAAAATGCCTATATTCATCAATTGTATTTTCCAATAACAGATTTTAAATAAGAATTGACTAAGTGTGAGAGTGACATCGAGAAAAAGGGATCTTTGCCCGTCTTGTCTGTTTGGGTCTCCCCATGGCAAATTCAGCTGCTATTGTTGTGTGTTACTCTTCTTTCTTAGGTAAGAACTGTATAGTCTCAGCTTTGCAACAAAAGCTGTTAATACATTTTATTAGAAAGAATGCTGCCTCATTATGTCCATGTTTTAGTGGTGAGTTCTTCACTGTGAAGCTTATCTGGTGGTCAAATCCACCTGAACATCTGCACTACAGTAATTTTAATACAAGGTTGTAATTTAAATGATTTTATCAACAATGATTATTATCATCTATTCTCAAACCTGGAGCACAGGTTAGAACTTCCACCCTTCCAAAGCAGAAGCTTAAGTGAGATGACAAAGTGGGAGTTTCTCTCATGACAAGCGTGTGCCTGACTGGAAAATTTCCAAAGCAAAGCAGTTTTGTCAGCAACTGCCGATTTCTTGAACTGAAAGCACTCTGCAAAAACCCAGCAGTTTTAATTACATTTCATGCATTTTGTCCAGCCAACTATGGCACACCCAGTACCAGTCCATCAGAAATTGTTGTTCTTCCCTATCAGCTCATTTGGCTGGGACTTCAGGATCCTCATCTGCAAGTCAGTCTACGTATAAGACAGCCCCAAGAACCTGCCATTTCCCCAGATTTCTCAAGCACAAGGGAATTCTTGCTGCTCTTCCACATTCCCAGGTTACATGTAGCCTGCTGAATTTCCTTCCGCTCAGATGAGTATGAGCCCTGTTCTTGGGACTACTGACAGCCTCCAGTTGGACAGGTCCAGCGCAGGTCTGAAAGAACCCTTCACAATTTGCAGGATTTGGCTAATTGTAATTGCCATACCTTATTTCATATAGGTGAACACAGTATACAAAACCAAGTTAAAAGGTCTGCCATGTTTGCTACTTGACCTGTCCCTTCTTGTCAGCATATTCATGAAAACTGTTTTTGCGCAAAAAAGCAATGCTTTTCTTTGGTTTTATTTTCTTAACTAATCTCTTCTATCTCCTTGATATTCTTCCAAGTTAACCAATACTGTCCTGGTTTGAGGTAAAACAGGACCAATTTTGTTTGGTAATTTTACTTTTTAGCTAGGTCTCTTCTAACTGCTGAAATTAACAGCATGTTGTGCAGAAAACTGTTCACNTCATCCTGGGAGCTTGGTATGGTTTTGTATATATTTCATTATTTTCTTTTTATTATTTTATTATTAATATTTCATTAAAGTAATTTAGTTCCTTCTAAACTCTTAAGTCTCTCTTTTTCTCTCTCTCTCTTGCCTCCCTTCAGGAGAGGAGCAAGAGAGAGCAAGCATCTGTCGTTCCACCGGATTGGGCCAATCAACTTCATCAAAGACATCTTCCCTCATTACATGTGCTAATCTTGACCCTACTTTGCACAAAAATGTGTCCTAAGCTGTGATGAGAAATTCATATGGGTGAACATGAATAGATTATACAACATATAAAGAGTTATATGTGAAAAGAGAAACGAAAATACTGTATACTTGTTTTCATAGTGCAGCCTTCAACATTGCATAGGCTTTATTCCTCCCTCAAACACTGTCACTCCTTCCCCCACCATGCACTAATTTCTGGTTTGCCAAATGACCTCTGCAAAATTTACTGTGAAGGAAACAGAACCCAGCCCCCCCTGTATGAAAGCGGGAGCAGATCTCTAATTGCATATAAAGATCTTGAATCTACGTTCAGTTTTCTTTAGGTGTAAGCATGAGAAGAAGCTGTTCGTCTTTGTTATATGTGGAAAATACAACAGAATTTCTTTAACTTACAGATTTAATGTCAAGTTTCTGTGAGCTTAAATGCTAGCGGGACTAAAGTGTAATGCTACGGAGAAGGTCCTGAAACAGACGAGATGCAGCTGGCATCAAATGAAGAGTGAAAGCTGGCAAACATGCCTTAAGGATCACAGGTTAGACAACTCTTCCTGCAACAATACCCTTTGCAGAAAAGGAACTGCTGCAAAGAAAAGAATTTCCCACCGGAGGAACCCTGTGTGCTTTGAAGTAATCATTCTTTTCTGTCTCAAAGATTAATCTAAAGCCCCAAAAATAACCTTATTTGTTTTACTTGAAAATGAGCAAATACAGTCACCAGTACTTCCACCTCAATGATCCTGGCTGTTTGCCTCAACTTACCCGCTTATGAAGACGTTCTGCTTCCTCCTGATACGCAGCAAGTTGTTGTTTCCATTGTTTTACGTTGGCAGTGGACTCCAGCAGGGCCGCTGTGAGCTTAGCATTATTACCCTTGAGCGTGGCCAGTTCTGCCTCCCAGTGCTTGCTGATTGTCGAACTGCACAGACAGAATGAGAATGGTCAGAGTCCCCAAATCTCTTCTTTTTTCTTAAAATGTCTTATAATTATTTTTTTTTCAAAATACCCAGGAAAAATAGAACTATGCAAAAATCCTATGACTGAAAGTCCAAATGAAAATCCAAATGCTCAAATCATCAAAACTATAACTTCAGAAAATATAGGTATATCATTATTGGAAGACAACCTCTACCCTTCCAGTTCAACAGGGTGGGTTTTTTTAATGAAATGTTAAGGATGATGAAATCCATATCAGCTTCCAAAGAGCAACAGCGTGTAATTCTAGAATATGTATATGATTAGTCATTATTTTAATATATACCTATTGAGTGAAAGTGCTTTTCTAATCTACTACTTCATGAAATATATTGTAGAAAAAGATTTGTCACCAACTTGATTCAAGAAAGCTAATGTATTGCTTTGGAACTACAGTTTAGTTGTCTTAACGCAAGCCTTCTATCCCTGAAATATACTTTATTAAATACCATACTTAATTTGTACTTTGAAACTCAAAGATCTTGAATTTCAACACCATAATACTATTAATATGCCTTTCCTCAGTAATATCAGCAAAGAGAGTAAAGATCAAGGAGCACAGAGATATTACTGCTTTATTGCAAAGAGGAAGCCGATTTTGGAGTTTACTGAAGTAGCCCATGGAGGAACAATCCTTGCCTACAATGTAGTTATTCTCTGAGCAAATATAGGGCTTTAATTATCACAGGTAATTAGTTTGCCATCATCCACAGACCCTATCTTTGCACTCAGTATGCAAGGGAAAAACAAATCAGACACATCCGCTGAATGTGTTAGTATGCAAATAGCTCCTTAATGTTTACTTGTATAAAGCTAACAGCATGTGAGGTGCACACCTACATGGAAAACGCATACAGAAAATAATTCATTTTGTCTAATTAACTTACTATTAAAGGCATCATTGAAAACCAAAGATCTGTAACTCTGGCCAAAATGATTTTGTATACAGGTTTATGATGAATTTTGAGGAATTATTATACTCTAATTATTTATTATAATAAATATCTTTTGATACGCTTAATTTAATTATATATTATTATTTTGTATGTAAGTTTATAGGTTTATTTGAACTTTGTACATATGAACAATGAAACATTCTGCCACCATTTTGTCTACCAACTTTCTTTTTTCCACTTCATGCATATGCACAGCACATTCCATGAAAGCATATTTCAAAAACATTATGACTCTTACAAATGCTCCTTAGGTGTTCAAAATCAACCAGCTACTGAGGAATATTCATTACCAATTCAGATCACATCTACCGTTTCAATAAAACATGATGTCTGATGCTTCCATGCTGCAGGATATCCTTTCAAACACACTGCTTTGTCCTCTTGAACAGGAATACAGGTTCCTTCAGAAGAGGAATATGGGTTCTTTCAAATTGTTCTAGCATTTCATGATCTATTCAACTAATTAGAAGTTTACCACTGGAAATTTTAAATCTTAAATGACTAAACTAAAGAAATGATAATCCTACTTCATCAGGGAACATTGACTCACACATTAAAGAAGATGAGAACCAATTTCTGTAACAATGTCTACTCTTCTGTTTCTGTAATCAGATTTACTTTCCATAGCAGATCAACAAATTTTGTCAAAAACACGCTAAAATATCTAGTTCGTTGTCATATTCATAAGTCCTCCTCGATGTGCTGATCTGGCAAATAAATGTCCATTTCAGCCATTTCATGCAAGTGAGTAGTTCCATGTAGTAGTCCTGCTATGGCAGAACTAGCAGCAAATTGAGTGTGTGTAAGACCGATACACGTCTACAAAATGTGCCTTATTACTGATCTTTCCCCACACAAGAAATATACACATAAGATTTTATATTGATGTAACACAGCAGATTAAAAGCTTTGTATCCGGGAGAGTTACAGGACGAGAACTGTTTGATCACTGAATATCCTAATTTAATATGCAAACACAGAAGAGAATGGATGTTTTTTCAATGTAATAATGTGTATACCCATAATGATACAAGATCAACTTCTAAGCCATGAAGATCCCAGACGATAGACTCTCAGGCAGTGCTAAGTAATAACGCGAGGGGGATTCATGGTATGTTTCACCTTCACCTTTGCCCGGTGCCCTTACTACCCTGCAAGAAAACAGTCAGGAGCTCTTAAGCTATTGCTTGTATACTGGAATGTCAGCACTAAATATGAAGCCTGTGTTTTCTATTACCGCTATGGCTACCCTGGTTCAAAAGCTAGAAGGTTCCTTTGGAACCGGTTACTTTTAAATTGATTGTTTTCAATAGGAATGCATCACTATCATTTCTCAATCATACTTTTTCAGAAAATCATAGAATCATAGAATCACCTCGTTTGGAAGAGACCTTTAAGATCATCAAGTCCAACCATTAATCTAACACTGCCAAAGCCACCACTAAACTATGTCCCTCAGCACCATGTCTACCCGTCTTTTAAATACCTCCAGGAATGGTGACTCCACCACTTCCCTGGGCAGCCTGTTCCAATGGTTGATAACCCTTTCGGTGAAGAAATTTTTACTACTATCCAATGTAAACCTACCGTGGTGCAACTTGAAGCTGTTTCCTCTTGTCCTATTGCCTGTTACTTGGGAGAAGAGATTGACCTCCACCTCTCTGCAACCTCCTTTCAGGTAGTTGTAGAGAGTGATAAGGTCTCNAACCTCCTTTCAGGTAGATGCAGAGAGCGATAAGGTCTCCCCTCAGCCTCCTTTTCTCCAGGCTAAACAACCCCAGTTCCCTCAGCTGCTCCTCATAAGACTTGTGCTCTAGACCCTTCACCAGTTTTGTGGCTCTTCGGTTTTATCCCTAAGAGATCTACATAGAGGGCGTGTACATGTCTATTGTAATGCAGATGTTATTTGTTTGTGGCATATACTGTTTTTTTCTACAAATAATTTATACTTTATCTTCTACAATTGTACTACGGCTCCATAAAATAGAAATGTATTACTTAAGTTAGTGTATTTTTGTACCTGATAACACACAATGACTTCCCAACTATTTACTTATCCTGCTTCTTCTTACAAAACTCCACATTCTCTGACATAAACACAACCATGTGATGGATATCATACCAGCAAACACAGAAGCAAAGATGTGAATTTGCTATTTCATAAATCATTAAAATAGCCCACAAGCAATCTTGGTACTGCTTGCTTACTTTTCTGAAATACTTTCATGACAAATAAAAAAAAAAAAATTATGCTTTGTTCGTTATTTTGGTTAAAACTGGATTTATTTGGATTTAGATTAATTATTTTAGGATCAGATAAAAGCACACCTACACCTGTAGCTGTTCTTAAGCTAGACGAAGAGTATCTGCATTTATGCCTAAATCTGTAGAGCTACATTGGTTCAAATTTATCAACACTTCCAGAGGAAATGCTAAGAAACATACGGTTCAGACACAATGAGGATTCTCCCTTGGAAGAGAAGATGCTAGGGCTAACACCCAGGAGAGGGAACACACAGATCCAGAAGCTGAAGGACACATGCAAAACTCAAAGGGCTCCAGCAACTGCTAGAGCCCATGGCTAGAATTCTGATGGTGGAACAGCTGCACTACAGTCCCTCAGGATAAGTACGGGAGGGCTGCACATACTCTTTCTCTCTAAAACCTTTTACTTAATTCCTGTTTGAAAGGCCTTTTGCTAAAAGGAATTGATTTTACCCTCAATGCATTAGATTCTGTCACAGGAAAAACACACACAGCTCTGTCAGGTTGTCTTAACAGTTGTAAATATCCAAATCATTCCTCACACATTCTGAGATTATTTGCTCTAGGAAGCACAGGAAATACGAACACTTACTCTGTGATCAAAGTGATGCAAACTGTAGTGCAACTTCTACCAGAACACCTTTCAGTTTTGCACTGTGGTGCAAAGAGCAAAGCTGTATGTATACTCTGGGGGACAGAGGCACACATGTTCGTAGTCCTGTGGTGCAAGAATTAAATCTGCATACACATTTTATTTTGTTCTGAAAACCATCCATCCCTTTGCTGGCAGTGTCACAATTTTCACAGTTACTTCTTCAGACCTGTCAGAATGTACTGACTGCTTGGCACACTCAGTGTTTCAAGACAGTCCTTCAAAAAAAGAGACATCCTTAACAACCCTGCTTGTTGCCTGTTTCTCAGCGCGAAAAGCTCCACCAAACTTTTTAAAAATATCGTAAGAGAGAATAAAGCCTGGTTGACTCCCTTGTGAAACTTCTGAACATCCGAAAGTAAGAGAACAAGCTGTTTTGCATACATCACTACATTAGTGCTAAATATAAGAAGGGAAACGGGTCTCTAAAGGACAATAGCAACTTATGAGTTTTATTGGCTCAACTGATCATGCTGTACAAAAAATGCTTTCACAACAGAGGTTTAGGTCTGATTGCACAGAGATTTATCTTTACAATGACAACCGTTCATGGGATCATAAGCACTTGTTAGTAAGCAAAAGGTGAAAACTCTCCTAAATCTCCAATCCTTGGCGCCGGCCACAGTATCTGGTACGCATGTAACATCAGGCATGCCCACAGTCAGAACACCGCATGGTGCTCCACCATCAAGGCAAAGGATTCAAAGTCAGATATTTAACATCTATGGCATCCAGTAACTGGATCACTACCACAAAACACTCCTAGAACAACTGCTGGCTGGTATCATACAGCCTAGCTGTGACACCCCCTGAAAATTACAGTAGGAGTCAATGATCTTCCATACTTCTAGGGATTCTGACCAATTAACATCAGGCCAATCTCCCTTCTCGCTGGGGATTAGTTACAACCCCAGCAAGTCACTGAGGAATAGCTTTGCTATCTGTCCATCTGTGACCTGAATAGAGTGCCAGAGGCTATAAATGTATGATTATCTTTCTCTGCAAAGTAGGTCACTTAAGGAAAATTAATCCGAAAAGCTCCAGTCACCACATTTAGCCAGTTGGAAAAGGCTTACGAAGGCAGGGGGCGGGGAGCACACATTAATGAGTTGCATTCAGAATGGAGATGCCTTCATGAAACAAACAAAAGCAGTTCAAATCAAGGGAAGCTTTCTGCTTTCTGTATCAGTATTGCTTATTCATTGTTTGCCGAGTTGTATGCAGTACCAACACTATTAAACATGGTTTAAGCTTTATTTCCGATTTATAGAAATAAAATGTGTGCAGAACTCTGCTTTATTAATATTTTATGGGTTTTAATATCAGATTCATTCATTCATTCAAAGAACCACATTTACTCAAGAGCATGTAAATTCTTTTCTTCAGGTGTCATTGTGATCTGCACTGCGGGTGTATGGTGAGCAGTGCTACCTTGGCATAGCAGAAATGAGGAGGAATTCACCTGAGTAGAGAATGGAGTACTTTCACTAAAAAATTTGGCATCTGGTATAGTAACTAAATCCATAAGACCTGACAAATATGAACAGAGCAGAGTCCCTGTAGCTGCTGCCCAGATTATAAATAGTGGCATGCATTGGAAGCAGCCCAAGAGTCTGGTGGAGTGAGCACTACCAATCAGCGGGAGAGGTATGTCAACCAGCTGGTAACAACGCATTAGATGTGCTGGCAGCAAGGGGTGATCCTTTCTGACAGCCCTGCTGGTGTGCCTTACAGAGCAGCTCTTCGTGTTTAAGGAAGCAAAGGGGGATTGTGAATGATTTGTTTTGGTTACAGTAGTGTCTGAGAGCTCTAGTGAACTCAAGTAGTGCAGCTTCTTCTCCTTGGAAGCATAAGACAAGTGTTTGGATTTATGTAAAACTCCCTGGTGCATTTGGGAAGGAATTCTGCACAAGGTCCTTATTAAATCCTCCATATGAAATAAGCTTCAGATAATGCTGAGGTCCCAGGCTGGAAGGGCGAGAGCTCTGCAATGGGCTACACTTGCCATTGCCTACACTGGAATGATGTGACTGTCCTATTAGATGGAGACGCTGGCACAAAGGATGAGTGTAGCATCCCTCAAGATATTCCTAAAAGCTCAACAAGAATTCTCTTCTCATTCATGCTGAGAATGGGAGTTAAGCTCCTCACTTCATGTCCTGATTTAGAAGAAATTTTCAACAGGTATTTTGCGAATTTCACCCCTCTTCCGAAATTTCAAAAGGCATCTTCTGTGGCCATCTATTAAATGTGCAGAATTACTTCATGATAGAAAGGATTTAAACATGACGGTTTTAGAGTTTGTCCTGCTGTTAATCCAAAGTACCATATGACCTCGGTAATGATATGTAACTTTCTCCCTCTCTCTTTAACATTCAAAGCACAATTGGCAACAGAACGGGGTTTTGTCATTTATTTAATTATACCTAATCAGGAGTCCTAGAATGAGGGGGAAGGTGAAGAAAGAGCAGTGGAGCAGATCAGGTCCTATCTCAGCATTCCAGGAAGAAGCAAGAAAGAAAAGATTTGAGTTGTTCTGCCATTTTAGTCTTTGTACAAAGCTGTCTGCTTGTACAGGTGCATTCAATTCAGCCACTCAAAAGACTCTGAACTCATGTGCATGAGGGACACCGTCATCTACAGTAAAGTTAAGTCATTATAGACCAGCAAACGAGGGAAAGCTACGTAAGATGACAGCTTTTGTGAGAAGAAAACTTAAGAAACAAAACAAAATTGCCTCTTTACAGCTACTGCTTATTGTCTCATCTGTAGTTGTGATTAACTGGACACATACAAAAGGAAGTCTTATTTGATAAATTGGAATTTATTAAAAAAGGGTAAGTCCTCTCAAAGTTATAATCAAGAGACAATTACCAGGAAATTGCTTTGAGTTAAATATTTTGAGTGAGGCCAATAAAAAACTAATTAATATTCAAAGAGATTCTTATCCTTAATTAGAGTATTCAAAAGAATTTTTAGCAAAGGAGGATAGCTCCCCTGGGGAAAGAAGTAGGAACAGTAATGGAGCATGAAAGATCTGTTCTTCCCTTTAGGATAAGGAGTATCTACATGATCTCAATGGAGTTACATCAGCACAAAACCAGGGAAACATAGTTGTGAATGAGCTCTTTAGATTGGCTAAATGACAAATTCAATCACAGCAAAAAAGATGAAGGAGGCCCTTGAAGCACATCGTACTTTAAGTGAGGTAACCAATAAGAAAGCCACACGCACCTACTGGAAAGTGAGAAAGGCAGCTGAATGGCTGAAATCAGCAAGTGACAGCATGACTTTTCTGAGAGAATACCATTCTCTACAAACGTTGAAGGTTTATCCCACTCCAGAATATACTGTTCTATTTTGTTGCACACCCCTTTGATCAACTCGGAGCTACAATATACTTAACTCCCAATTTCTATGTCAGCGTAGAAGACAGAAATGCAGAAGCTTTTTCTGCAAACTTGGGCAGAGGGATGCTTATGGAGCTGCTACAGATTTCTCTTTCAAGGTGTTTCATATATTATCTTTCACTTTTGTTTAGCCTTTCAGTTTGACCCTGCTCTCAGATTCTGAATTGTCCAAAGTACCCGTGCAGCCCACCGACAGAAGAAGAGTGGCCTTTCCAGTTCTGTTACAGGCAGTCCTGTTCTTAGGCGCCCCTTGTGCTATGCTTTATCAGCTCTCTGGGGAAGGGTCACTATCTTTGCAGACTTGACGGATGAAGGTGACCAAAGAGGTTGAACAGCAGTACAGACTCTTGCCCCTATATAGCAGACAACTACATGAAATGCAAATTGGTGGCTATACCCTGTTTAGATCCACCACCTAAATACATGTTCTGTATTTTGTAATACAGCCTTCATTCATCACAGGGCCCGCAGAAACCACCACTACACCGACTGCCTTTCAATATGGAAGCTTATCACTGAGGTATAGACTGGTTATTACATGTTTTTTAAGGAAGGAAAATTTCACAGAAATACTCGCTCTGGTAACCCAGCACAGTATTCCTGCAGACGACAACAAAACCAGGGAAAAAAAATAAGTATGGTGCTTATTGAAACACTAAGAGTCAATAGCAACAGAAGAGCTCCTGAAAGGCACTCCATGGGATGCTGAATATTGGGTATTAACACAAAATTAATACTTCAGCTATGATCCTTATCAATCAGGCACTTAGACCCCAGTCCTGACCCAAGTTAAAGTGGGGGACAAAGAGAAGAGTCACTCTTCTCCACAAGTAACAATGAAGTTTAAAAGCTTCTTGTATTGTCCGCTAGTGTACACTGGATGTGTTTACATAGGTGACATTTTAAACTCTCTTTCTCATTAAACTTACACTGTTAAGAACAGTTTTATGCATGTCTTTTGTACACTGTATCACAATGCAAAAGACTTGCATTTAACCTGAATCATCACATTTGCACTAAGAAAACCCCGATTTCTCTGAAGAGGCTCAACTTTTATTTTAATTTTTATTCTTTTAAAAAGATCTCATTTTTGTCTTAGTCATTTAATTTTATATAGTAAAGAGAGACCAGGTTATCTGTTCATGAAGGCCACAAAGCATAAACCAAAATTAGTAACTCTGCCTTATAACTTGTAGCCCTTTGCAAGAGCAAGCATAGCTAATTAATTTCTAGCGTTTTTTGCACTAAACATTAAAACCTTGTAGACCTAACATTTGCCACATACTCTGAAAAATTAAAAAAGATTTGCCCTTGCTCCCTTACTGAAATTGCTTATCAGTATCACTGCAAGTATTTTATTCTCATGCCTGTGAGACCTTGCAGACCTAAAATTTTATCAGTCTGAAAAAGCAAAAAAAGATTTGCCCTTGTTCCTTTATTGAAATTGCTTTTTGGTATCACTGGAAGTAGTTTATTCTCGCACCTGTAATGTATGTCATATTTTTCACAACTCATACCCAGTAAGTTTTTTTACTGCATTAAACACTAAGTATAATTCCTTGCTGTTGCTATGGTTATGAATACTTCAAATATTCCTACAAAACTATGTTTTCAAAAGCAACCTCAATTATTTGGGACCTTACATCTCACTTTCTAAAATTACTAGGTATTTGCTGTGAAGAAAGTCAAATTGACTTGGGCTCCTATGACACTTACTCACTCTATGAAAGCAATTAGATGATGTGGTTATTGGCAAGACAAGATACCAGGGCATGGTGATCCTGACACTAAAATGATCTGAATTACAATCACTTTCATTCTGGAACTCATTTGTACACACAAGAATTGAAAGAAGTTTAACCATAAATTCACACTTTGAATTAGTATGGGTTAATTTTGCAGAGGCCCCTGGCTAGACAGAACTCTATGTTTCTTTCAAAAATCCTACCTATAACAAGAATTTGTGCATGAATTGAACCAATCCGCACTCTGTCAGCAATGTAACAGAAAGGAAGAGAGTATTCGACTGCCTGACACTGCTGTCACCTGGGCTGTCATTTATTGAGTGCTTTTAGGAGTTTCACTTATTGAGTGCTATTCTGATTTTAAGAGTTTCAGTGAACTGTGGTCTCAATTACACCTCGGTGAGTGTGAGAACCTTCCCTAGTTTCACCACAAAAATGCTATGGTAGTAAGGACAAGGAACATCTCTTTTAGCAGTGACCAGACCTCTGACACTAAGTAAAAGAGGGTTAAAATCCCCCAGTTTCTGAAGGCCATATGGACTGGGGAGCTCGCACTCCCCACAAACTGCCCTGGTCCATGCCAGCTGGCCNACAGCTTTAACTGGAGCGTGTTGTGTCTCCGCCGGTGACAGCAGCTGTTACGAGCGGCTGAATGTGCAAGATTTGCAAGCGCTGATTTTAGATCCTAGTTGAACCTTCTGTTAGTGACACCACGGGATAGCTTCAGCCTCTAAGACCGCTTAATGCTGGTTCCTGTCTTACTTTCATAGCAAACACCGAACTCAGCAGAACCATCATTAGAGCTGCAGGGCCTCACAACTCCACTACTAGCAACAGAAAGACATTCTATAGAATGACCTACAGAAATACTTGTATGTGATTAAGCACTTGCATAAAGATTCTGAATTATGACTATTTGGCCTCCACCCAGCTAGTGCATTAGGTTATCTTACAACATCAAATAATAACTACTGGTGTCATTCATTTTTGCATTGCAATTGCCAGTTTGCTTATCCCAGTAAATACAATGACACGCATTAATGGCACAGTTAGTGCAGGAGATGAACTGTCAGTTTACATGCTGACAAAAAATTAATTTTATTCCATTAAGGGAACAGAAGGTATGTGAGAGCATGGCAAATTTAATTAAGTTTCATTTATCTCCTGTGATAGCCATACAATTACTTAAGAGTCAATAGCCTACATATAAAGGCCAAAGTAAACCATCTATGGAGCTGTAAGAAGTACTTTGAAGAACAAGCTATAAGTCACGTGAACTATATGATCACAGTAAAACATAATTATTGACTGTACAGGTTTGAACAAAACAACTTGCAAGTGAGTTGCAACACTTGTAACTGGATGCTGCAACTCACGTTTTTTTCCATCTCAGCTTTTTAAGAGAACGGAAGTATTAAATTTGCCTTGTTTAAATCAAATCTGAATCCAAGAAAAGACTAAATTTCTTAAACTATGTTGATCTTAGACTCAAATTTACTAAAAAGAGATGAAATGGATGAAAAAAAGATTAAATGTAATACATGGGAAGTCTCAGATACTGGCACTTTTTCTGTGAACTACAGGTTAACATTCCGAAGAAGTCCCTTTGTAAGTTTCTCTCTCCCCTATTGTAAAAAATTCCAGTTTTTTTAAAAACCTAACATGGCACGTTGCTTAATTCACCGATAGTTGCTACTTCTTATTTACTTAGTCTAGACTAAGTGATCTTAGGATTCTTCAGCTTTTCTGCAGAATAATGCATAGGTCAGATGATTTGGCTCAAAAACTCAGCTGGAAGTTAAAAATACCGTCATTTATAGATCCATTCTTTTCAATTCAACACTTAATCGACGCAACCGTTTCAAAGAATAATATAAAGCTTGGCTCCCCGCTTCTCTCCCTGCCTCGTCTTACTTAACGCGTCACAAACCCAACAAGGATGCCAAGAGTATGAAGTTGCACATGAGTTTTTCTAGTTGGAAATTCACAAACAGCAGAACAGATGCTGAGTTACCACCCTTTCACGAGGCTATGCCGATGTGCCACAGCACTCTTTCAGCATGGTGTTTTTCTAATACTGTAAGCTCTATTTCACTTTCCCTGATAAGGCACCTAGACTAAGAAAACGGGTAGGGCAAACGGCGTGATGTGAAGACATTTAAAAGGCAGCTTCCCTGAGCCTCCCTCTGTGCTGAATGTAAGCCCAGCATAAATGATCCCTAAAGTGCTAAAGTAGAATTAAACAAGAATACTAAAATTTCTGGAGAGCATAGAAAGAAGGTGCCATACAATCAGTGTTGTCATGTAATTACATTAGTTTTAAATTTCAGAGTATTTCCTAAATACAGTGAAGAAGTAAGTCGCAGTCACACACCACGATCAGTTAGATCATGCTTTGGGCATATAGGAAACTATTTTAGCTATCCTCTTAAAATTCAGGCCAGCTTAATCTGAATGTATTGCCTGCATGAAAATACATTTGTCTTCAGACAACAAACCCACACCTTATTTTTATATCTATTTTCACTATAGTGAGTGGAAAAAAACAAGTTTTATTTTTCTTCCTTTGGCAAACTACAAAGTTGGATAACTTACTACAATTCAGTCAATTCAGTTTCAGGGTTTTGGTTTGTTTTTTTTTTTTCTTTGTCTGAGCCATGTTGTCTAAATAAAAGTACTTCTTAATTTTCTATGTAGTTGTAGTCTCCCAGAAGAATAATTTCCACTATTCTAACTTTAATTTTGAAACCAAACCCTTTGCTTTTCACGACAGGAAGACAGAACATCATTACACCACAGTGCCACACAGTAAAATCTGCAAAGGCAACAACCCTACAATTGAAGCTCATCACAACAAATGGACCACACGTAATGTTTTATTATTGTGTACTTGAGAAAACAGGGTCCTAGACAACCTGGACATTTTATTTCAGCACCTCCACCCAGCTCCAGCTTCCTTCATTTGCCAAATGGCTTAAGAGCTGATTAAAAAACCCCCTCTTTTACTCTACTTCATTGCTGGTTTGTGCCCACCCAATTCATTACAGACAAAACTTGATGGCTGTTTGGTGTCACTGTGAAATACTTTGATGATGCTTATGAATTGCCAGTTGTCCACATCTCGCCAAAGTGCTATTCAGCAACTTAAATTCATCTCAGCAGAGCCCCCTGTTACATGATCAAAACACTGATCAACACAAACCACCTTCTGCCTGTACTACAAAATGTCACTGGCATCTACAGCAATATTAAAGGAACTCAAAAGATGTGACTTGTTAGGTATAAAAAGCTTGCCTAAAGCATAAAGCTGATGGAAAACTACAGGAAATGTCGATCTCCATTTTAGCTGTATTCCCCATTTTATTCTTC
>VYXH01000474.1:0-20487 GCA_013397275.1 Burhinus bistriatus | reverse complement strand
CTCTCAGTCCTTTGGTTGATTCTTGTCAGTTTGGTGTACATTATGGATATGAGTAACTCTGAGGACGATTATGTTGAAAATAAGGATAATTCACCAGGAATTTTTGGCTATTCATGTCTACAGGCTTTGTTTCTGAAGGAACGTCTTGGCCCCTGCCTTCCTGTGTCATTAACTTAGCCCTTAGCACTGCTAATGTGGGTTTCTCTGAAGGAATCAGAATGGAATTGCTTCTGGAAGCCTGAGATGTGATGAAGACTGATCCAAACCCTTGCTCCAAGCACGACTGACTTTAAAGTTAGAGTAGGTTCCTTTGGACCTTGTTTTAAATATCTGCAAGGCTGGATGTTCTTCTGCCTTTCTGGGCAGCCTATTTCAGTGTTTGACCAGTTGAACCTGGCAAGGCTGAGAACAGACTTTGCCAGTAAGGACCAAGGCAAAGAAGACATCGGGTACCTGGGTCTCTTTCTTTTCTTTTGGATATAAATAATATAAGATTAGTATGATACATAAGTACGGTTTCATCTTTTAAGGCATTATGAAACCAAGTGAGAAGAGAAAAGTTTCGGTTACTTTGTTATTTCATTTGACCTCAAAATCTTGGTGATTGCATAGAGCTAAATGTAAGAAATTTGAGAAGCTAATACCAGTTAGTGTTCACCGTCGCGTGGACTAGCTCATCACTTAGGAGGATTGGATCGTAACAGATTGTGAAACGGATTACATTTTCTAAATTCATGCTGTGATAAATTTCCCAGAAACTACCTGTCCCCCTGCAAAGATATGACAGATTTTGTACTCATTTTACACATGGTAAAACTGGCGCATATCGAGGTTAGCATAATATAATTATCAGTGGCCTAAACCTGTTACTATAGGAGGAGATAAAATATGGGATGTTGAAAGATCGTTGAAAATTCTCTTTGCTGAAATGTCTTAGGTCTTCAGAAAGGGGCAACATTTGATAAGGCAACATTCATTTCCTTAATTTGTTTTGAATTTTATTTAACTTATGCAAAAAAATGACCTTAGTTTTAAGATTTAGATCAGATATTACAAATGAAAATTTGGGCTCTGGAAAGTCACCAAAGAGAATGTGTCTGAGTTTTCACGTGGCATATGCATATATATTTTTAGTGCATTTTAAGTAGGGGTGCAAAGCATTTTGCCAACAGACTGCCAATACTTACAGCAAGTTAGGTCTTTTGCTAAGAAAATCTTCCAAAAATAGGCAGAGAGAAAAACATATGTGTTAATAAGTATTGTCCTACCTATTAGAGGCAGCATTTGCTTGCACTTGGAGCTTATGATTGCAATTTAGTTGATCCATAATTTTGTTTCTCACATGAAAATCAACTCTGTACAAGAAATTACATAGTACGGTCCTCAATCTTAAAATAAAAGAACAATACAAAGAAACCCAACAAAAATTTTCCAGAAAATTAAATAAGACAGAAATAAACAGAAAAATGGGCAAATTACCAATCAATTGGTAGAACTATTAAGGGTAAAGCAGCTAAATTACATTCTAACTATTAGATACCTGCAGTACCTTATACTAAGTACTCAAAAGTTGAGGTCTATGAAAGCAAAGGTCATTTGTGTAATTTTAACAGCAAAAAGGTTTCAGTTAACCTACATCTGAAAAGTACTGACTATATAAATCTTTCAAAGTTAGAACATTTGTGAAATATATTAAATCAATACCATTTATTCAGAAAAAAGCTTAAATGTACAACCTTACAAAGGTGAAACATGTTGAAGTCACCATTATTCTGTGATAACTCGGTTCTTAATGCATTCAGCTGTGAACTGCCTACTGAATAGAAACAATGCCTCATAATAGCAAAATCCATTTTCAGATCAAGTCAAGAAAAGACAATTTACATGTCACCTCGCTGCCTGGCATTGTCATTAAAGAAACACTTTCAATCAATGTTGCTCATTTGTGAATTAAGTGTTTGAATATATAAAAGGCATTAACATTTGTCAGACTCTACCTCTTTCAGTACATTTGGGGGTCTGACATTATTCTCATGTATTCAAAAACCTTGTGAAAGCTTACTGATTAAAACCATTTCTCTACTTTCTCAAACTTTCAATTTTGATACTTTCAATTTGATACTGAAGGAGGTTTTGCTTCATGGACCGAAGTTAGTCACAGATTAATTGCAGATCCAACATATTTATTGAGTGACTCCTACACAAAATTCACAATAGCTAGATTGGGCTGTGTAGCCATGGGAGGGCTGATCTTGGCCCTATTTAGGTGAAGCCTAAAGGGAGTCTGAAGGCCTCCTGGACTCCTGGATGCAGTGATGAAAGCCCATGGGGAGAATTTATTTGAAATATGTGCTATTTGCAAGGCTGGCAATTCAGTGGCTTAAAATATAATAAAACTGATGTATGAGGGACCACTGTAAGTCCAGGGTTTTCATGGGGACAAAACAGTCAGTCCTTCTAATTGTGACAGTGCAGATGGTGTAATTCTGACTGTATCCTATTTTACCTCTGTTAAACCTTCCCAGCAAGTATTTATGTGAGGGTAGGTCTGCAATTTAGCTCATATATTTAGCTACAATTTCCAACATCATTATTTACACAAGGAAGAGAAATACTGTATACTATCTGTAAATACCTTGGAGAGGCTTTTGTTTGTTTATTTGTTTGTTTGTTTGTTTTTGTTTTGCAGTGGGGTTTGGCTTGTTGGGTTTTTTTACCAATCAGCTGACTACATACACGGGTAAATTTGTAGGTATTCTTTTTCTGGCTGCAGACCACTACTTGTTGAATCAATGATACTAAACTCTCTTAAGATCAAAAATACAGGATGATTGCATTAAATCTGGGATTTTGCTGGTAGTCAATCCAATTGGAAGATGTCCAGCTAATTTAGCCAAGATAAATTTCAAATTACTTGAAGGACTTGTTTGGGAGAGTGCTAGATGGCCCAGGCCAAAAACTCTTCAGAGAGCATGCTGACATTTCAACAGTAGACAATTAAGTTACAGTGGCTGGAATTCACTAACATAAACCCAAGGCTGCAGAGTGGGAAAGGATGCAGGGGTACAACCATTCCCAATACAGCTCTGTGACTTCAAATACATGTGTTAAAAGATAAAGCACGTTAATAATAGTTTTAGTAATGAAGAATGATCTTAGACCCACTCTCCCAGCCAACAAACCCTACCGAAGGTCAAGAATGTCTAATATTTGAAAACACAAGTTGGGCAAATCAAATCTGTATGTTACAATAGGAGCATTTCATAATATTAAGGATGTGCTGAGAAATTTTAAGTGTTGCTTTTTCTTTTTTAAAGAAATTAAATAGTTCAGTCAGAAATTATTGATATAAGACTTAATAGCTGAAATTCTGTGCCCTGTGTTATAAAGGAGGGTACAACAATCACAGCAATTCCTTCTTCAATTAAGACTTTTCTTAAAGAAAAGTACTAAAAATGAAGTATAATATAGAATTTATTTCTAACTTTATTTAACTTAATTTTAATGGAATTCTGGCATTTCTTTTGAAAAAAACAATCCTGAAGACTTCTGCTTGAGCACCTGTGAAACCCTTTAGGCATAACATTAAATAAAAACTACATAATAATCCAAGACATCATCTTGTTGAGAGAGTACTATACTCCTTTGCAACATTTAAGTATTTCATAAGAAATGCCAATATCACCCGTAGAAGTTCTTGTCTTTACTATGTTTCAACAAATGAGTCATGCCGTGTGAGATATCTTCTATCAGAAGGGACCTCCAGTTATGGACCTCCTGTGTGTCTCTAGCATAAACACCTAGCTCATGTAGGCTGGGTGCCAGTGGACTGTTTTGTGCTGTTTGCAGAATGTCTCTTTCATCACGTACCTTTTAGAGAGCCTGGATGTCTGACTGTATTCATTGAACCACCCATGAGGCTAATTTTAGATGTCACAAAACCTAAATTGGAAGCACCTAAGGGGCCTATTTGGGTCTTGTTTCTATTCTCTGAAACAAATATTTAAATCTCCCAAACATCTTTACAAGAATACAAACAATTAGAAACACAGCTTAATTCCAATACAAAAATACTGTCATATTTCTATCTCAAACATTATTTTCTCTCCTCTTCAAGCCTTTATAGTCTGAGTTTGAATCATGAGTTTAATACAGATATTTTTCGAAACAGTTTATCATATTTGCTCTGGAAGAAAATACAAGCTAATATACTGATTTTAAAAAGCTCTAGTTTCCTCCTTGTGTCACCTTCACTGATCACTGCAAAGGCCCAGCAGTTTCCACATTTTTCACTTACTAACTCAGTTCTGGTTGTGTGATCATCACTCTTTCCTTCACCAGTCCCACCGACTGTCTTGTCTCCCTGGTAATCCCACGCAGTTTTAGACTACTTTGTTACTGGAAGATGCTTTCACCCACAGGATTAATTCATGCATGCCAGGTCTGTTCCAGAGAAGTTTATGTGTATACTGCTAAAGTTGATTCCCTAGTACAATGAATCACTGTGTATGGATCACTGTGTAGCATTTAGATTCATAGAACAGTTTAGGCTGGAAATCACCTCAGGAGATTGGTTTTATCATCTTCAAAGTAGTGCCAACTTAGATTAGATTACATAGGGTCTTGCCTACTCAGCTTTCAATGATCCTCGAGGATGGAGAGTTCACAGCCTCCCTGGACAACCTGTTGCAGTATTTGTCTGCCCTTATGGTGAAAAAAAAATTCCTAATACATAATTGGAATTTCTCTTGTTGCGCTTTTGACAGACGCCACTCATTCTTTCTCTGTCCTCCTCCAAGAAGTCTGGCTCTGTCTTCTGCATGTCTTCCCATTAGGTAGCTTCCAACAGCTGTAATATCTCCCCTCAGCTATCTATTCTTAAGGCCGAGCAAACTTACCTATCTTATCTTCTCCTTGTACATTATGTGCTCAAGTCCCCTAACAATCTTGCTGGCCCTCCCCTGGACCCTCTTGTATGTTTTCCTGTATTGTATTGGGATATAACTAGACACAGCATCCAAACGTCGACCTACAAGTGTGAATAGAAGGGAAGAATCAACCTCAGCCTGCTGGCTGCACGTCTGCTAACACAGTCCTGTATGCAGTTTGCTACCTTTGCTGCCAGGGAACACTGTTGGTTCTAGCTCATCTTCTTCAGCAAGACTCTCAGTTCCTTTTCTGCAAAAATGAACCAGCTTTCTGGCCTGTTGTCCACCAGCCCCTACTGTTCCATGGGTTTATTTCGTCACAGGTGCAGGACTCTACATTTGCCCTTGATGAGCTTCATGACGTTACTGACAGTTCATTTTTGCACTCTGTTGAGGTCTTTGAATGGCAGTCCAGCCATCAGTGTATTGATCACTTTCCACATCAATTTTGTGTCCTCTGCAAACTGAGTCATTTGTGAAATTAAGCAATATTGGCCATAGCATTGGTAATCCGTTGCAAGTTAGACTTTTTTCTTATGATCACAACACTTCGAGCCCAGTGATCAGTCAGTTTTCAACCCACTTTCTAGGTCACCCAACCAGCCCAGCTCTCTTCAGTTTGGCTACAAGGATACTATGGTGCAAAGTATGCTTATAGATGCGATGACTGTGTCAAAAGCATTGCTGGAATCAAAGTAAACAATGTCCACTGCACTTGCCTCATTGATGGAGACAATCATCCTAACACAGAAGGCCAAGGTCTGCTTTGGGCCATATGTTGTATCTCTTGTGTGTGAGGAACAATTATTAGCTTATATATTTTCTTCACTTCAAAATGTCTGAAATCCTGTGAGGGCTGGTTTTATAGTTTGAAACTAAGATCAGCTGATACATGCTCTGGGGAGGCATAAAAGCACACATGACCATTTGAAGGTGCAAAAGTCACAGAAATAGTAAGAGAGGTAATCAAATTGCCAATTGGGAATGGCCCTGGGGTGAATTATCCTCTGGAGTGCACCTAAGTTTTGTCTCAGGAAGGAACAGTTGGTTCACTCCAGAAGAGAGTCTGAGAGTGAACAAACAATTAAGTGAATGGGTTTCTGAGAAGAAACCAGGGAACTAAGTTCTTTGACAGAGTAAATGTTCTTCTCGCTTAAAAACTGAACTCCTTTTCACTTCATTATTTGAGATTTTTCTCTGCCAGGATTACTGGCAGAGGAGAGAGGAGGGGAAAGCACAAGGATGCCTAGCGCAGTTCTCTAAACTTCTCAACATAAAAAGAGAGTCTAGAGCATATATTTTCAGGCATGTTGCATGTCCCCTGGTGGGTACAGGGTGGTGTCAGAACCAAAGTTCCTTTCTTTACAGCTAAACAAGAAGGGTTTCAAACTTTTGTAAGCTATAACATGTAAAAAGCTGGAAACCACTGATGGAAGGCAAACTCAAAAGCATTAGAATCTGACTTAAGGATTATACTGTTTATATCAAGGGACTTTTTTAATAGTGTGATTATTAATGGTCTGATCCAAAATAATTCTGCAAAAAGTATAAAGATGGACAAGAAGCATGAAATCTACAGAGTAGAGCAGGTGGAAAATCAAGTGTGAAATTGGCAATATTTTGAGTTACAGGGGGAGTCTAGGGCTTTATTGTTAGACATGGTGTGACTGGAACTGAGCTGCTGAGGTTATGCTATCCAAACAACGGCAATTTATCATGTTGGACTAACAGGATCTTTAACTCAGATTTGAAAAATGTGCAAAATTATGATTTAATTGCACTGAAATAGACAAGGCATGACCAACACACAGCTTAGACCTGTGTAATGGGAATTTTACTGGGAATGGAGATAAAATAGAACATCTCGTTTCCTAGGCAGTCCATGGATTTCTCTCCTGCCACGTCTGCACAGAACAAAGGGGACAGAATGATGCAAGGACAGTTAGGAAGATGGGTTTATTCCTCTTGCTTAGGTTTACTCTGTCATGTTGTGACAGTGTTAACTTATCAGAAGCAAGACTGGATGACATCGTATCTGAATGGAAGGAGTTGAAGTAAGAAGTGGTTGTTGTTAATATATATCATCACTGAACGAGGAGATATCTATCATTTGTGGTAAATTTATTGTACTTACTGTGCCCTCAGATTGTATTTTGTGCAGGCACATTTCTGGCCGAGGAGAGACTCCTATCTGAATTACTGGAAAAACACAAAAAGTATTGAATGAAAAAATTATCTTTAATTAGTTGCTGTTAAATAACATTATCTGCTTTTTTAGATTTTGTTGTTGTTGCTGTTGCTGTTATCATGCGGTACAATATTCATATTCATTCAGATCATATTCAGAGAGGTTGTGACTTTGGTTTGTTCATTTCAGAGGCATATACTGAACAATCTGAACTCTTTCCTTGGCCTGCTTATAAATCCAGAAGTTGATGCATCAGAACAACTCACATGACACCTTTATTAATGGTATGAACCTGATTAGGTTTAAAAGCAAAAAGTAGTGATAAGAAGCAACTACAGATCCTCAAATCTACAAAGTTTCTGACTCCAGTTGTGTCAGAGTGGTAACCATACAGGTAGTATATTCTTTCAAATAAAGAAAAGTAACATCTGAAACATATAAGAAACAGTGTTTTGTGTGGCACTGCAGTTTTTGTCTCCTGATTGTTCTTTTCTTGAATGTGCAAAATGCTTATTCACCTGGGGTGGGAGTTGCAGGATGGCACCTTCTGTAGTGTACTTTATATAGTTAGCTTATAGGACCAAAGGATAGCTAACAACTAAAACATGACACCACATAGCAAGAGCACCTGAAAATATAGTTGTACACTTTTTAAGTAGAAGGATCAATACAGGCTTCTGAGAGCATATCATGCCAGTGTGCAGCACCCATCATTCTCTCCCTTTAGATTACGAGGTTATCAATGAAGCTGTCAGTCACAGCAGCGCAGTTCATTTGCAGGAGCCAAAGCTGCATCACCAAACTGTCCACAAATCTGGGAAACTGCCAGGGGAGAAAGGAAAATGTCTGTGAGTCTAAATGCCGCCAGGCTAAAGTGGGAGACCTGGATCCATGCTCATGGGTATCTCTGACAGGCTTCCTATGTTCCCCAGAGAAAGCAGGTGTTGCTCAGATTCCCCTCAATAAAAAAATGGGGATAATAGCGTTGCTGAAGTCAGGAGTTTTTAGCAGATTATTAAGTACACAGATATTACAGTGATGGGAAATGTCACAGATAAAGTCTTTGATGGAGTTTTCTTTCCAGTATGAAAAGAAAAATAAACCAAACAAAATCCACCTGTTTCCATCTCAAAAAAACAGTGCCCCCCCTCACCTCCCAGTCACTGCAAACTGAAGATATATATGCCCAGATAGGTATACTTCAGAATTTTGTTACATCCTCAGGTATCTCCTTGATGAAAAACATTACAAAATCCATTTGAAAAGGGAAATGTACAATATATATCTCATACACTACTGTGATAAGAGATTTCTAGTTGTACTGCACTTTTTAGGTTGCTTTCAAGCAAAAAGCTTCATTTAAGAGGTTGGCTATTAATAAAGAAGGCTTCATAATTTAGCACTGCTATACTATTAGTTTCTGCTATTTAACCCCATATCTATATCTAAAGAACTGAAAAGGCCTGATGAGGACTTGGATGTTATTTGAAGGCTGGAAATTCAGTTACAACATTAACTAAATTGTAAATGATAGTAAACTGTAAGAAAAAGGTGTTAGAGCCATGTTTGAAAAAGCTAGTTTTTCCTTTCTGTTAAGCTGTGACTGTTTTGGTCCTCACAATCTGTGACTGCTGACAACATAGGAATACATTCTGCATCTACCCCTTTGACTGTGAAGCTTTATTTTCTGGTGGAAATCAATGGCTTTTGCTTTACAGCACAGAAAGAAATCTCAACAGCATTTGTGGTATTTTAAGCATGTAATTTCTGTTAATGTTAAGGGGAACTGCACATGTAATCTACCATGCACAGCCCTAAAAAGTTACTTCAGTACATCTTTCTTCCAGAAGTGCCATTTGCGGTATTGCTTGTCACAGTGAGTTGATATGCAATTTTACTTTTTTTGTTGCAAGTAACAGCCATTGACATTTCTCCACCTAATTCATGTCATCATTATAAATAGTTACATTTATAACTATTACATGAACATACTATTTATACAAGAGAAGATAGGGAATCAAAGCCAATGTTTTCCTGTGAAGGATGTAAAACCAGAAGCACATGTTCTCTTAAACAGATGGGATCAAACAGTGTAGGTTAATGTGTATTTTCAGTAATGTCTGTCCTCATTCTACCCTGTGGAACCCTCCTGTAGCTGATTTCAACAGCATAAAGTGCATTTTAAGGGCACCTGGAAAATAAACAGACAGCCTTATAGAAGCCAGATATTTCTTGTTTCAGGTTGTCAGGGATCCACAAATTTGCACCTTTTTGTCAGAGAATTCTTTATTGTCAAAGTCTGGAGTTAAAATTTTCTGCTCTTCCATTTGCATAATGTCCTTTCACTATGGTTTTACTGGTAGGTCACAAATTTAAAGACAGCTTGGGCTGTTACTAACAGATAGTTTTTCAGTCTGGTGGAGAAATAAAATTATTTTCCAGCCTGACTTCAGTTCCCAGGAAATGAGATGCAGTTCCCAAAGAATATGCTCAGTAAAAATCACCAGAATTAACACCATTGTATGTTGGCAGTCTTCCTTAAAGAGGCCAATTACTATCTGACCTGAGTCACATTCTCACCGTGAAAAGTACTACTCTAGAAAATAATATTATGTACTATGGGATACTTCTAAAGCTCTCCTTAATTTTTTACCCCAAATTTATTCATCCCCATTAAAAATTCATTACAATACATGTTGAGTGATTATTCCTTCAGAAAGAACTAGCACTGGCTTTTCAGATGCAAGTGTAGCCATTATAAGGGCAGGAAACTGTTTTATATTCAAAAGATATTTGCAGTTACGTACACAGCTTAATCTAATTTAGGTAGCTAAGCATTAGCTGCTACAGTTCAAACTAATTACCTTAGGCTCCTAAATATGTGTGTTGAATCATCCTTGGGAATTACCTATTTCTCTCCACTGACCAAAATAAATTTTTAGATACCCAAATTAGATCAGATAAATCCTATGCAGTTTGTTTAGACTGTTAAGTGCTGATAGTCATAGGTGAGTTCCCCTGTGTCCCAAAACACGAGGGCATAAGACAACTCTGGTGCTGATACCATTTAAATTCATATGCACTGACATGACATGACTGTGCAGAGTGTTAATGCATTCTGCCTCTCAGGTGATTTACTAGCCTGTAGGCATATTCCTGCACTTCTAAAACATTACTTTGGGACCAGAACTGGTTTGCACTACCCTCGTTTGGATTGTAGACAGAGTTAGTTGTATTAAAAAAGCTGTATAATTTGATCCCATCTGGGCAGGGAACTGGGTGTAAAGGCAGCTTCTTTCGAGCATAGAGATAGATAAAAAACTATCCAGCTTTTATTTGACTGCATATGAGGACTTCTGGGAGCCCATTTAAGACTATATTCAACATATACATTACAATTTTCCTTTACTCTTTGGATCTAGATCTTTCTTTCAAGGATTTCAGTGGAAGCTTTCTATACTGATGAAAGCATATTCTTGCCCATGTCAGGAGAGAGCTTGTCAGGAGATTAGGGATTGGGTTCTTGTATATCCAGCTTGAAAATAACTTCTGCAGCCAAGCATTTCAAATTGATTTGGCTGTTTCGCTATTCCCCTGTTTTTATAGACAACATTTGCCAGCAATAAAAATAATCTTATTTTGTGTTTTGAACTATGCTTCTTTTTTTTTTCCTGGACATAAAATAGTGTGTTTGGTTTGGTTTGTTTTAAAAATCCCCCTAAAATCCCCCAAAAAACAAGAGGAGGGGCAGACTAATGAAAATACAGTTTTCTCCTTACCTGTCCTCAAAGTATCATCCAGCCCCCTAGCTAAATCTCCTCTCATATGTGTCAAAAGCATGGAGATTATCAGGCTGGTCAGTCTGCCTATGTAGAATATTACTGGTAGGAAAACATTTGGGCATCCTCTATTTACTCTACAGATCTGGACTCCTAACAAGAAGAAATTCTTGTGGGAGAGTTCTTTTATATCATAGAATCATAGGTTTAGGTTGGAAGTGACCTTAAAGATCATCTAGTTCCAATCCCCTTGCCATGGGCAAGGACACCTCCCACTAGACCTGGTTGCTCAAAGCCTCATCCAACCTGGCCTTCAACTCTTCCAGGGATGGGACATCCACAGCTTCTCTGGGCAACCTATTCCAGTGCCTCAGCACCCTCATAGTGAAGAATTTTTCCCTAATATCTAATCTAAATCTACCTTCTTCCAGTTTGAAGTCATTACTCCTCATCCTGTCACTACATGTCCTTGTAAAAAGTCGCTCTCTGACTTTCTTGTAGGCCCCTTTCAGATACTGGAAGGCTGCTATAAGGTCTCCCTGGAGCCTTCTCTTATCTAGGCTGAACAGCTTNTCTTGTAGGCCCCTTTCAGATACTGGAAGGCTGCTATAAGGTCTCCCTGGAGCCTTCTCTTATCTAGGCTGAACAGCTTCAACTCTCTCAGCCTGTCCCCATAGTAGAGGTGCTCCATTCCTCTGACCATCTTCGTGGCCCTCCTCTGGACCCACTCCAACAGGTCTATGTCCTTCTTGTGCTGAGGACTCCAGAGCTGGATGCAGTATTGCAGGTGGTGTCTCACCAGAGCAGAGTAGAGAGGGAGAATCACCTCCCTTGACCTGCTGGCCACGCTTCTTTTGGTGCAGCTCAGGATATGGTTGGCTTTCTGGGCTGCAAGCGTGCATTGACGACTGATGTTGAGCTTCTCATCCACCAACACCACCAAGTCCTTGGCAGGGCTGGTCTCAATCCATTGTCATAAATTGTTTGAAAACTCTTAGGCACACTAACATTCTTTCCTCACTCTTAAACTCTTCATTTTCCTCTTCTCTCCTAAACAAGACTTCTGACTGTGTTTCAATGCCCCCTTACACATCCAAATCTCAAATATCTATCTTAGCTCCTCAGTCCTAAAGTCTGTCCCATCTTCAGTGCTCCTTTAGATTTTCAGGATCTCTCCCATCTTATCAACTCCTGTTTTTCTTCCGTTCTCAAAGATGCTCCTCGGTTTCAGGTCCTCCAAAGAACCATCAGCTTCTCACTATAATCTTTTAGCCTTGATTTCAGCTGTTACTGAATATTGTTCATGTGCAGGCTGAGCTTTTCTGTTCTTCCCTTACAACCACCTGGGAGAGCAGAAAGCAAATAAACAGCAGTAATGGCTCAGCAGAATAAACATTTTCCCTTTCCATAATAGGCACCTCCCATCCTTCTCCCTCCTTCACCTTCTCCACACTGTAGTTTGGTTTCCTTTCTTTGCTTTGCTCAACAGATGATTACAGCATCATTAGCCATATGGGCTACAATAACATTATCTGCAGATCTTATCCAGGGTAGAATTACATCAATATTCCTCTTATGTGGGCACTAGGACTCAGTTGCTTATGCTCCTTATTTGATTGTTGCAATATTCCCTAGTCTGTTTTTCACCTTGGCAGACTAACACTCTCCAAATTGTTTCCCAGGTGTAATTCAGGGACTTAGCATAAGCTAAGTACACAGTTTGAATGTATGCAGATTACTAGGGAGGGGGCTGAGAGAGAGGCACAGAATAGACACAACCAAGCCGTGCCTGTCAGTTTGGGGACCAGAGAGAAGGCCCTAGTGTTATTTCCTTTACTATTAGCGATATAGTAAAAATTCTTTACCTTCCCTGTTCCGGTTCTTTTCTAAAAGTAGTCCAGTGATATCTTTGCACTATGCATGCAATGCCCAAATGCTCTGTGGCTGTATACCAATATCGTTCTACTGATGTCCAGGGGAGTTCTACCAGTGCCATAGTTGTAAATTATAGGACTGTATGTACAACTGTTCAACGTGCAGTGTTTTTCTGAATCCAAGGTTCATGTGACCATGTGAGGATCTCAGTTTTCATTGATAAATTAATAGGTTGCCAGAAAAACTTGAAAATATGCTCTTGAGATCTTAGCCTTAGAAACATGGAGTCTAGAATATACAAATAAGAAAAAAGATAACATTTCTAATAAGAACAAAAGTCTTTCATACATAACTTTAAATTTTTGTCATGACTTTCAAAATATTGGTAAAGTTTTGTACCAGCACAATTTACTAGATTTATCCAATGTTCAAGCACATGTCCAAAGCACTGCTGACTCAACCAGTATATATGTGTCCTTGGTCTTCTGGAGTTAAGACTAGATTGTTTTCTGTTACATCTCTACAACATACTTCGGCTGTCCAAAAGAGTAATTTGACCCACCTGCTCAATCGTGTTTGTACTAGAACTATTCTGCTAAGTAATCCCATGTTATCCACTGTGCTGGGCAACAGAGTTTTGGAATAGAACGTCCTTTTGTGCAGTGTGTTTGATATTTTTTATAGGCACACACACGTGTGACTTTCAGAAGATAAGCTGACTGTTTTTTTCCTGTCAAATGGCATTTTTTTCGGTGCCAATGACTGGCATTCCTGAGCTGAGATTTTTGGCTTCTCTTTACAATGATTTCAGGCATGGGTCAGTCTGTATGACTGTACACTGTCAACTTAGTCCCTCCTCTTTTCCCCTCATTTTTGTTCAATGATGACCCACATTAGTAGGTTCTCAGATTCCCATCTGGTGTGAAACAACTAGATCTACCCAGCAAAAAGTCTGGGTGAAGTCAAAAGAAGCTTACTTCAGCCAGAATCCAGTCCACATCTGCTAGGGTAGATGGCCTACAGCAGTGTTCACTCATTCTCTTAGGGTAGTCCCCCAGTATGATACCAGCAGTTCTTGTGCCTTCACTGGCACCCAAGGCATGCATCAAATATCCTCACTTGACAAGCTGTAGAAACATAATTATGATGGATTGCAAGTAATCTCCAGTATTTGCTGTAGTGGCTTTTCGTTTTTTAGGGCCTGGTGTGGTCAAAAGATCCATTAATAATATTGTCTCAAGAGTTTGCAGTGGAGAGGGTTGGAGAATGTTACATATTTGTTATATATACGGGAAGACACAGGTTGTGTGTGTAACGTGAAGGGGAGACCTAGTTCTGTTGTGAGGAAGACTCCTCTAAGTATATATGTGGAAGTAGCTTAGCAAGTTGATATTGCCTGTTCTCACTGCAATCCTGAGCAGTACAGGTTTAATTTAAGACATTTAAGGTAGCAAATCCAGGATACAAATCTCTGCAGTGATGTTTCTCTGCATGTGCATTCGCACTACAGTGATCTGCTTCAGCTGTTTTTACATGAACCCAGCGAACTGCCAGACATGCTCCCCAGCCCTACCTATGTAGAAATAGTTGCGAGGGATGAAGGAAGTGTGAACAGAGCAGCTGCAGTAGCAGTCCCCTCCAAACCCTTTTTCCTTCAGAAGGGGTGATAATGTGGCATACAGGAACTGCACGGCAAAAAGGAATGACTTTATGCCTGAAATCATATGAGGTTCTGGATTCATCTGTCATTTTGAACACATGGCAAAGACACAGCAAGGAAGTGACAAAATGTGCCCGTCACACAGCATACATGCACAGCCTGCTGCTGTCTTCACTTGATTTTTCCTGGAGTGTCACGTGCTGCTGCAGATCGCTGAAGCCTTAGGTAAAGACATAACCCCTAGTTTAGAGGACCGACAGTGGGAGGAACTATAATTTCTGCAGCATCTCTCCAAAATCCCTTTTAGGATTCAGTCTTCAAGGCATAAAGCTAGTCTGAACATGCTTGTACAAAGCTCAAAACTTTGATACAGGGATGCAACAGGCCGTGATGATTCTGGCAATATTATCAGCGGTGGTACCTTGCGAGTCCTGTTTTCTTACTGTCGGTCTAATGACTGTTTTCACATTCAGTAGTTCAACCGCGGCCTTGCAAGAATGCAGAGGGTTTTTTGTTTGAATTAATTTTTGCTTCTTTATGGCTGTGTCTGTTTTCTTACTTTTGAAGTCCAGCTGTATGAGCCAGGGTAGTGCACGGTAAGCACTGATGTTTTAATGGTGATGTACACTAAAAAGGGAGAAGATAGATATCTGGTCCCTCTGCAATAACTTCAAAATGTTTTAACTCAGGCTTATGTTCTTGCCGGTGTCCATAGTTCACCTGTGCTGGTTTAGGAAAGTCTGCAAAATAATTGAATGCTGGCCTTTGCAATCTATATGATCACAGAAACCCTGTTCCAGAGTTTGTATGACACACAAATCCTATGAATTCTTCCTCTTTGACTGAGACTCCCTGTGATCTTAATGATTTGGCTGATACAGACTTTGTTGGCATCTGCAAAATCATCTGTAACTGGCACACCCATAGCATATTTGCCTGCTCAAAGTGACTTACTGACTGGTAGCAGTCTTGGTTTGTGATAACATGTAATGTGATGACGGAAAAGAAGGACACTACCTTTATGTGAATGGGTCTGTAGAAGGTGACAACTGACTGAAAGACAGGCACCTATCGTGCCTAGTTCTGGTCTGCAGGTGCATAAAACTAAGAAGGTGTTTTTCTTCTTGTACCCAAGCCAGCTTTTCATGTTGGGCAGAGTGTTTTGGCGCATGGAACCACACCAGTGAAATACGACTTGCGGGGTAAAGGCTTGAAGAACCCCACATGAGCCAGCAGTACTTGTCATCCACATGTCATCACTCTGCAAGACAGAGCATGGTTTGGAAGGGGAGAAATGTGAGCCAATCCACAGTGGTTACTATAAGGGAGAGTACAATATGGAAATACCCTGCAAGAAACAGAAAAGCCAAGTGGAAATGCTGCGCATATCCAACATATTTCATGATATAATATAAAATTCATGCAGTAGTACATTCAGTAAAAATTCAGGGACATAAATCCAAAATCTCCTTATGGCAGTGGAGACCATTAACAGTAGCAGGAATAGTTCTCAAATGTGCAATGTAGGTCACAATTTTCCAATTTAACCACCTGCATTAATATGAACAGGTATTTCTTTGTAAGAAGGCTGACTGAAATCAATGGGAATTCTTTTACTGTAAGATACTGCTTGTTTGTAATAGTGAAGCAGACGAGGAAAGATAAATATACAGTAAACTTGGCTTGAATATATGCCAATATGAAAAGCTTTTAATTGATGAGATTAAACTCTTAAAAGAAGTATGTAATTGCTGAGTAGGAGATTATTGAAATTCCACAGTGATTCTTCTGGTGTTTCTGTTTTGTCTGTTTTTTATTCAGTTATGAATTTGTTTTTCATTTCTGGACAGAATAATTGTTTTAATTGTGTGTTAATACAGTCAATTTCGTTTTGAGTCTACACTACCCAGTACTGTTGCAAAATGATCAATATTAATAAACAGAGAGGGAAATAGACAAAGCCCAGTCTAACCAAAAAAAAAAAACAACCAACCCCAAAAAACAACCAACAAAAAAAACCCACAAAAAAACTCACCTCAAAAATCAAACAAATGCATCAATCAGCCATCTGTTATAAGAACATTAAAAGTGTAGCTTAAACAGTGACATAACTAAAGCTCACAATCTAGGCACAGCAAGGGTCCAGTTATGTTCTTCAACATAGTCCCTGTTGTGCCTAGAGGTTTGAAATCAGGTCTTTAATTTTGATTTTTCATGCTTTCATGGATTTGAATACAGTTCTTTTAATGCAGTTTTTGTCTATAATGTATGTAGCCAAGAAATAGCATCTTTTTGTGTTTTGGTAAGGAAACAGTGCAATTAAGTGATTTGTCATGAAAGTTAAGTATTAATTGCTCCAATTTAAACTTCTCCATTGTAGAAAGAGATGAGGGTCTAAAATCTGATATACAAGAGTAACACCATATGATAGTTGTATTGTTTATCAAATTAATCAATTGAGGAATATGTGCTGAACAGAAATGTTTGATTTGCTTATGAGGTTTCTGTAGAACACAAGCCAAATTGGGAAATGTTCTCTGAGACTGAGTAGTGAGCTTTTTCACCAAAGGTGAAAGATTACACTTATGAGATATAGCACAATTTAATTCAGTCTGAATACTGAAAGTCAGTCTGTATTAACACAATGTTGTCTCTGTTGTTTTCCTTTGAAATTACAACACTTTCTCAGCTACTTCTTCCTGTTTCTCCATGTAACTACTGCATAAAATTCTACTCCTATCAAAGTTAATATTAAAATTCCCAAAGACTTTAACAGGGATGAGACTTTACTGTGGGAATTGTGAATTCTTTGTATTAATCTAGTAGGATAGTGGGGTTTTTTTTATATTAGCATTCTTGTTACTAATTTATTAGGATTTTTTATTAAAATGTATGAAAAGATTGAAATAAAAAATAACATTTCCCTGATTTCTACATTAGCTACATATCTGTGTGTATTTCTCCACTGTGTTAGAAGGCTGTTGTACAGTCAGTTTTACACAAAACTTGCCCTGCTGGTCAAAGTGGAATTCCACTCCTGACCTGACCAGGAATGAGTCAATATGAATAGATATACACACAAAAGCAGAAGACAAGTTATAGCAGCTTTACAAGGAGTAATACAAGTACAATACATTCCATCACAAGCTGAATATATTCCAAAAGGATACAAAGTTAGAACTTTCTCATAAGTATCAAAAGGTTAGTGTTTTCAAGACGTTACGTGTTAGTTACAATGACAGTCAGCCTTGTTTGAGCAACATTTTTCTGTTGGATGCGTGTACCCACACACACAAATACACACATACATGTGTATGCAAAAATACCATGAAGGAGATCAGTTTCCAATGCAAAAAGCAATTATCAATGGCATGGTTTGGGGAAAAAAATGTTTACATTGTTTAAATTATTTTTGCCATTATGAATCACATGATAATAAGAACCATTTTATAAGTAGCTATAGAAATAGAACAGAATTTCTGAGAGGCACTTTATAATTGTATAAAAATTATTTCTTTTTAAGTAAGATGCATAAGGCTTATAGCCTTTAGTCATCTCACCTGTAAATATAAACGTAAATTACACCAGATCCAATGTTAAATTGTCAGACAAATATTTAGGAAAATACTGAACATTTGCATACCTTTGAGATATACATATGAGGGATAGAGAGCACTACAGACTTCGAGTATCTAAAAGGAGGTAAATCTTGTGCCTTGGCTCTGTTTCCTCTATGGGAAACAGAAAGTCCTAGCCTAGTTATGTGAGGATGATTCTTAACACGATGTACAAAATAGACGGGAGGAGAGCTAAGTTGTCTAAGGTAAGTAGCGGAAAATGCCTCAGTCTAACGTGGTCTCAATAATCTTCTAAGTTCTTGCTATGCAAAGGTTAGAAACAGGTAACTTATATGATTATTTAGACAGGAAACATAATTTTTAGATGACTAGTTTGGTGAGCCTGAACACATTCACCCTACCTGTCTCAGCATCTTTTGCAAAATATCCTGAGATTATATACTTATATGATGTATCTAACAGAGACTGATTCAAGCATCAACACAAATGTTTTCAAAGGAATCTTACACTGCTTCTCCACAGATAGCAATGTAGAGAAATGGTGATCAGTTTAAGCACCTAGCACTGAATCTTTTCAACTTGCGTTTATTTCCCTTATGCAGTATACCACATTTTTCTGGGATATTGCATCCTCTAAATGAGTTTCATGCTACTATCCAGTCTCTCAGATAATCTCTTGAAGCACAAGTAACCCAGGAACCGGGCACCATTCTGTGACCATCTGCACAGGTCAAGGGTACTCATCCTACCTGACCCTCAGGTAGAATGGTGGGCACTCACCTGGGAGCAAAATCTGCAGCTGCAGCTGGGGGCTGTGCACCATCTACCCCAGCGGTGGCCAATGCCTCCACTCAGATGAAGCTACTGAAGGGAGGGGCTGCAGTGCAGACCTCAGACTGCAGGAGGTGCCTCAACCTTTCTCCTGGGGCAGGGGTAGGTGGCAGACCTGCCTGCCAAAGGTGTTACCAGGTGGAGGACCTCCTGCAGCAGGTGGCTGAGCTGCAGGAGGTGGTGAGGAGGCTGCATAGCATCAGGGAGACTGAGATGGAGTTAAGTAGCTGGTTCCAAGTGCAGTCTGCAGTGGACCCACAGCCTGCGGCCAAGCAACCAAAAACTCTCCCACCAGCACACACAGAAGGCAAGGAGGCCAATAGTGCAGAAGAATGGAAACTTGCAATGGCAAGGACCAGCAGGAGAAAGAGACTCCCCGAAGCCTGAGGTGCCCTTACAGAACTGCTTCACCGCTCTGCAGACTGAAGAGGAAAGACCAGTCATATCAGGAGAGTTGCTGGAGCTGAGTAAGGCAGCCCAATCTGCTTCCCCTATAACAACCAGCACAACTGAGAAAAGGCGACGGGTGATAGTAGTAAGCTACTGTCTTCTGAGAGGTACAGAGGCACCCATTTTCCACCCTGAAACCCTCTCTAGACAGGTGTACTGCTTACCAGGGGCTTGTTTCAGGGATGTCTTTAAGAGACTACCAAGCCTCATACGGTCCACTGACTATTATCTGCTGCTGTTGTTTCACATGGGCACCAGTGACACTGTCGGGAGCAGTCTGAGGAGTATCAAGATGGATTACAGAGCCCTGGGAGTGACAGTAAAGGACTCTGGAGTACAGGTAGATTTTTCAGTCCTCCTGGTTAAAGAGAAGGGGCTTGAAAGGGCCAGTCAAATCTGGCAAATCAACAAACGGTTACAGGACTGGTGCCACAGCCAGGGGTTTGGCTACTTAGACTATAGGACTCACTTTAAGAAACCAGGTCTACTGGGGTTGATGGGGTCCATCTGGGGGTCCCCCCAGAGAAGGGGAAGAGCATCTCCAGTCACAGGCTTGCCAAGCTCATGAAAAGGGCTTTAAACTAAAGTTGCTGGGGAAAGGGAACCTCAATCCATCCCACTCCTACTAGTTTGATGCCAGTGCCAGCACCTAGTGCCAGCCTAGAGCCTGGAGAAGGATCACAGGCCACCAGGAGAGCACCTGGAGTGCAGCACAAAGGAATTCTCCCCACTCAAGACAGTAAGTCAGCTTCATCGGGACCCCAACTTAAACGCCTCTATGCAAATGCACGTAGCATGGAGAATAAACAGGAGGTGTTAGAGACACATACAATCCTGCAAGGCTATGATCTTATTGGCATCATGGACACACAGCGGGATGGCTCCTGTGACTGGAGTGTTGGAATAGAAGGATACAGGCTCTTTAGGAAGGACAGGCAGGGGAGATGAGGAGGTGGTGTCACCCTCTATGTCAATGACCAGCTGGAGTGAATGGAGCTCAACAGGGGGATGGATGAGGAGCTAACTGAGAGCATATGGGTCAAGATCAAAGGGAGGGCAGGGACAGGTGATGTTACAGTGGAGGTGTGCTACAGGCCACCTGACCAGGAAGACCGANTGCTACAGGCCACCTGACCAGGAAGACCGAGCAGATGAGCCTCTCTATAGACACATAAAAGCAGCCTCATGTTCACAAGCC
>VYXH01000472.1:70440-112722 GCA_013397275.1 Burhinus bistriatus | reverse complement strand
GCCATACAGCGAGACCTGGACAGCCTACAGTGTTGGGCAGAGAGGAAACTAATGAAGTTCAACAAGGGCAAGTGTAGGGTTCTTCGCCTAGGGAGGAATAACCCCATGCACCAGTACAGGTTAGGGGTTGAACTGCTGGAAAGCAGCTCTGCAGAGAGGGACCTGGGAGTCCTGGTGGGCAACAAGTTGACCATGAGGCAGCAATGTGCCCTTGTGGCCAAAAAGGCCAATGGTATCCTGGGGTCCATTGAAAAGATTGTGGCCAGCAGGTTATCCTCCCCCTCTACTCTGCCCTGGTGAGGCGCATCTGGGGTACTGTGTCCAGTTCTGGGCTCCCCAGTTCACGAAAGACAAGGAAATACTGGAGTCCAGTGGAGGGCTATGAAGATGACCAAAGGAATGGAGCACCTCTCTTATGAGGAAAGGCCGAGAGACCTGGGTCTGTTTAGCCTGGAGAAGAGAAGACTGAGAGGGGATCTCATCAATGCTTATCAATATCTAAAGGGTGGGTGTCAAGAGGATGAGGCCAGACTCTTTTCGGCAGTGCCCAGCGACAGGACAAGGAGTAACAGGCACAAACTGGAACACAGGAAATTCCATCTCAACATGAGGAAAAACTTCTTTGCTCTGAGGGTGATCAAGCACTGGAACAGGCTGCCCAGAGAGGCTGTGGAGTCTCCTTCTCTGGAGATATTCAAAACCCACCTGGATGCGCTCCTGTCCAACCTGCTCTAGGTAAACCTGCTTTGGCAGGGGGGTCGGACTAGACGATCTCCGAAGGTCCCTTCCAACCGCTACCATTGTGTGATTCTGTGATCCTGAATCAAAGGAGAATGTGCATTAGCGTTTTTTTCTACGTGAAAGATGATCTGAAATGTTAAAAAGGTAGGGCTTAAGACAACGGTGGTCTTATCCAGCAGAACACAGTTGTACTTACACTAGACAGATTTTCAATGTACTTCTTAAACAGAATATATTTTCTGTAGTAGTTTAGTCTGCTTTCAACACAATCCTGCATTTGGGACTTAAAAAAAGACAGCCGAGTTAATGCACATTTATTAAGTGGACAGATTCAGCTTAGTATAGTAGATTTCTCCCTGTGTTCACCCACTGGTTTTGATTTTTCTAAAATAGAAATCCTGTTCTTTTTTTTTCCCCCCACTCTTACCACTGTGTGAAAGCACACACTAATGGCCAGGAAAGGATGCTAACTGACTCTGTAGGAGAAGCAGTCTAATTATTCTGCAAAGGTCTGCAACCCATAAAGTAAGCACACTGAGTAAAACTAAAACAGGAATGTATTTTAGCTCCTCCTTTAATTAGCCCAGCTGCTAAAAAGAATAATAGGCACATAATTTCTAAAGAGAAGCAAGTGTTTTTAGAGCCAGCATTATTCCTTTCATCCTCTTAACACATCTATTGGGAAAACAGGCACCATTTGCACAATAGGTTATCTGAGGCAAAAAGAGGTTAAGAATAAAGACCTGCAGTTTCCTTAATTATTAATGGTTTGGGGTACACCATCTTCCAAGAGCCTCAGTAAAAGCCTCTTAAAGGGAACATCTCTCTTCCCTTACAAGGTCTATCCTTCTGGGCCCTACTGAAATCAAATGGAGAGTCTTACTATTCATCACAGTAGAGCCACAGTTTCACTCAACATGTTTCTTATTTCCAGCTGACAAATTCTGGATCTCCTGTGTGCTCAGAGGTCTTCTTGTTGTTGATGTTAACGTCCACACACATGATACCTATGGGGTGGGGCCCAGCTTGCACATCTGTGCTATGACAGTAGAGCTGAGTAAGAAAGGAGCAAGATAAAACAGTAATAAAAATGAGACAGACTTAAAGAAAATGTTAGCTATTGGAGCTATTTTTTTTAAATGAGAAAGCTTCATTTCAGAATTATTACATGGCCAAATATTCCCTAATAAGAGCCTTAAGATATTTGTTCCTTCAAACTCAAATGCTCTTTTCTTCTGCAGAAGGCAGTAATTGTTATGGAGCATCATGCTGAAAAATTAAAATGCAATCAAATAAAAAGGGGCATGTTCTCATCTGTGGAACATGAACTGGTCATATTCTATGGACTCTAATTTTAGGAATGTATCTGTTCGTATCTGCTTTTATTTACAATGCACTGTTAATTCGTATGGCACTTTCCAAAGCAATTTGAAACAATACTTCTTTTAGCCTAAGTAATGTTTTACCAATGTGCTGATGGATAAATTGAGGCATGGAAGGAGAACTCATCTTTGCAGGATAATAGAATGGACTTGCAGGATGGGAAGTTCTATCAGTTCAGACCAAGATATGGATGTCCTTATAAAGCACTTTCTTACATCTTTCAGGAGTTCTGATAAATACATACATCCAGCAGGGTCCTAAGGTGCTCTCACTTTTGGAAGACTGTAGAGCACATTTAGGTTGTAAACTTGTCTTTTTTTTCTCCCAAGGATGGATGGAGATGGCAAACTGGTTTTCTGCTGAATTAGTCCTCTGATCCCTCCACATAGCGGCTAATGCCAGCACAAAGATAGGGAGTGGGTATGGGAAGTCAGGGAGAGAAAGGAGGAAAGTGTCCCATCTCAGCTGCAGTATGGGCTTATATCAGCTTAAAGTGACTGCAGCCTAAAAAAGTCATTCTTCCAAAGAAGTGGAAGACACAAGAGTTAACTGGTGTAATTGGGCTTGCTTCAATTTACTTTGGTTATTAGCCTTATAATTTTCCCAGCTCTCAGACCTTTGGAACAGAAATCCCCTTTCTGTCTAGCAAGGTATCTGTGACTGACAAATTCACCATGGCAAAAGACAAGTGCGCCAAAGCTGAAGTTTTACTATGATGAGCTGCCTGACCCACCCCTGAGGCAGCAATGTGCTTCTGAATCTGTTCCCAAATCACCAAAGCTTTAAGCTTAACCTAGTAAGATAAACCAAAATTGAAGTTGGTTTACTTGAATATCCCAAGGTGCAAACTGCAGTTTGTTAGAAGCTCACTAATATATGGATCACACTTTGTTTCCACACCCTCAAATCCTTGCTCACAGGTTCCCTGTAAACAACCTCCCTGAAGATGAAAGCTAATAACTCACTATGTTCTCCACCACGGTATTACATTTTGTCCACACCCCCATCCCATAGGAGCCTCTCTTCCTCTTTCCTTATTTCTTTTTTCTTTATATGGCTGAAGAACCTTTTGCGATTATTTTCATTTCCTTTGCAAGGTCAAATTCAGCTTGGCTTTTGGCAGTTCTTCCTTTGTCCCTGAGCTCTAAGACATAGCTTGCTTTGATGATCAGTCTGTTTTTCCATCCCTGATAGGTCTCTGCTTTTCCCTTGAATGAGAGATTCGACTGGGTTCGTTGTATATCCCACAGGATTCATCACTATCCGTTCCAGCAAACCTTGTATTCAATAGAACTAGTGCTTTAAGATCGTTTTATCCTTGCAGCTATTTTTTATTACTCGAGCATCCTCTTTGAACTCACTGGCATAAGAATAAGTAACATATTTCCAGTCTTCAGGGTGAGTGCTAATGGAGCCTTTACTGAGGAGACTTCTGGCTTTTCAGAATGGTGCAGTAAAAACTACCCTTTTGGAAGGTTGTATTTCCACTCAATTTCAAACAGTATTTCTGTCAAATCTCCATCATGACCCTTCCCAAGTACTAACAAAAGAATTTCTTGTGTGGTTTTTATCACCTCATTTTCCGAAGTCTTACAGTTTGGAACAGGAAAGTATTTGAGGTTTAGTGAGGACAGAGATGGCTGAATCATATATGTGCCCAGATCATGAGAGTGATAGGAAAAACAGACACATTTGTGTCCAGGAGATGATGACTACATCGCTAACTGTTCAAGCTCCTCTGCTGCACACCAGGCTGCCCAAGCACATCTTGGCCAAAGAAGTCGGCACGTTTTGAAAAGGTGAAGCAAAAATAAGAAGATAAAAGGGAATTCTGGGACAGAGAAAGTGAGGGTTGTGGGTGAGCTTGGCAAGTCAAATCACAGCTGGATTTGCCACAACTTCATAAAGGAAGTGAGTGACAGTACAAGCTTGATAGTCCAGCAGATTAAAACTATTTACCCTTCAAGCTATTGCAGCACCAGGAATAACTTCCACTCCTTCCCTTCACTGGCTCCTGCGTGTTTATGGTACAGAGGCAGGCAGACAAGCATTGCTTTTAAAAAGGCAAACACTGATCCGAGTCAAAATCAAGAGCAAAGTCTGAAAGCTTTGCCTTTGCAGTTTTGAGGACCTGTGGAGAAACTGAAGTCCTGTTACTGACAGGGGAAGTCAGTAAGCATTAAATTACTCAGCAAATTGGCTGTGCATTTCATTTGGTGCCAGCTTCTCTGTAGATGCTCTTCATCTGCTTTTCAGCAGCTCAGCTCCCAGTGCCAGCTCAGCGGAGGCCAGAGCAGGATCAGCCAGATGTGTGGAGGGGTGCCACACGGTCCTGCTATATCTTCTCCTTGCTGTGGCTCATCACCCGCATGCAGGTTTTCACAGAGGAAGCTCAGGGCCCACATGTTAGCAGGGATGGCTTCCCAAAGTGAGGAGCTCCTTTAGAGGAGCTCACCACCAGGGAGCAGGGAAGGTGGCAGCATCACTTTGATGAATTGCCGTCACTGTAACTCAGCCCTCAGACTTGATGCTGCTAACAGGAAGGATGTTGACTGGAAACATCCCCTTCTACTGCCATCTTACAAAATCCATCACTGACAGCCTTTAGGATCTGAAATGTGCTATGGGGGCTAGGCAGTCTCGCTAGGTGCAGATGTCATTGAAAAGCATGAACATGCTGCCATCCAAATCTGGAAACGCAAGAGGATTACCAGCCACCCTGCGTATGCCTCAGTGCTCATCTCCCATCTCACCTGTCCCTCAGGGTGGACTCAAAGCATCAGGTGAAACGTTGCATTGTGCTCTGCCAGGCTCCCGAGCCAAGCGGGTGTTCCCTCTAGCACTTTCCTCAGAGGTCTGTGTGCCTTCCCAACACAGCCATTTCTTGCTTGGTTTCCACGGTCTTGATTTTTATGTGTGCTTTTTATGCCTAGATTTAATGGGCTTTTCTTCCATGATTAAAATCCCATAAATTAATCCACTGTTTATTTGCCTGTCCAGAGACTTGTTTGTTCTTTTCAGCTAAATATTTTGCATGGGTTGTCAAGCAGCTTCTTCCTGCTTCTCCCAAAATCAGGTCAAGCCACTTTCTGGATTGTGTTTGATGCTGAGAAATGCAGCCACTGCCTGCAAGCCAAACTGCCTGATTTGAAGGATTATCCAAGTCAGGCCCACAAACCACCCCATAATTACCTCTGCCACAGCTGGCCAAGGCCTGGCTTCCAGTATTTTACTCAGTCAATAAATCTCTCCCCGCTCTTCTCTGCCTCATTCTCTTTTGTTTTAGGGTAATAATGGCCAAATGCGGGTGTGGGGAGCCGCCAGTGGTTACCATTCCCCAAATACACAAGGGGGAGCGGGGTTATACCTCTTCCTCCCTGGAGCCCAGGCTGAGCTCAGTAACACAAACAAACATTCATTACACACGCTAGTGGCTCTGTGCATCATCTTCTTAAATTTCCGAGGGAAAGATACTTATGCAAAACAAAAGGGATCCTACCGTTACTAGAGGTGCATAAAGTCTTTACACAAATTTATTTAAAGAATAGCTTCTACAAAACTTCAGAGTAATAGATTTAATGATTTCTGTAAAGAAAATCCTAGAGAGGAACACTTTAAAAAAATCTCAAATCCACAAACTTCCTTGTCAGGGCTACATGTGTTGCCCAAACTGCAGCACCTAAGAACCTGAAAGGGAATTAAATTGTCAGAAAATCAAAAGACAGTCTATTTTCATTGCCTCGGTTGAGACAAGGGCAAGAAGCGAGCATACAGCATTTCTAGGTAGCAGCAAATGTATTTTTACAGTTCTTTAAGGGCCAAGATCTGCTGCTCCCATCTTAACACTAAATATTACCTTAAACTCACCTTATGCTAAAAATACACCCATTTGATTCACCAAGAATAAGTGTGGCATCTGCTTTTTGTCCCTGTTGTGTACACAAGTGCTACATATAAAAATAAATATGCATACGCGCACACACACACACTCTATGCACAGACAGATACATGTGTAATATTTTATGGAAGCATAGGTTGAAAGGGATCTCTGGAGGTCACCTGTTCCAGCCCCTTTATCAGAGAAGTGCTAACTTGGAAGTTACGTTGTGTTGCTCACAGCCTTACCTTGCCAGGCTTTGAATTCCTGCAAGGATGGAGACATGCCTTAGTCACCCCAGTGCAACTTTGCCTGTGAACATTTGGATAATTTTACAGATAGCAATTTCTCTTGGGCAATTTACAGCTACAACCCAAATGGATATAGCCATTTCATTCATAAGCTTTAGCAATTTTGAGAGAAATTAGATTTCTAGCTTGAGTTGAGAAACAGGAGAATTTGAAGGAAGCTTTGCAAAAGCTTCTGAGTGTTGAATAGTTATTTATTACTTGGACTTTGGGGAGTCCTCCTTCAACAAGAAGTGAGACCCCCACCCCTATACCCCACAGAAACCGCTATTTTCAGTCATGTATGGTGAGATGTATCAAACTGAGTGTCAGTTCTAATAAGATAATTAGACATGTGTAATCAATTTGCTCTGGAATCTGCATCAGATACAGTTCATAGATAAATGGCTTCATTAAAAGAGAATAATAGCTATAGGTTAAGAAGTCCCAACTTGACCAAGTTGATTGACTGCTGTTCTGGGAATTAGAAGGCACGAGTTTAATTCCTGGCTCTACTATTGTTTTTCTTTGGGACCTTGAGCAAAGTCAGTTCACCTCCCTTGTGCTTCAGCTTCCCATCTGGAAAAAGGACTTTGTAGAGCATGTCAAGGTGTACAAGCAAAAGGCTATATAACTGCTAAATACTAAGGTTATTTTGATGCAAGGATTTACTATTGGAGTAAAAAATTACAGAACCTTATTGAATGACAGAAGCGGCTTTCTTTTCCTTTTTGGAATGATTATGGCAGCAGGGAGGGGGAATAGGGGAGTAGAAAGGTTTCAGCACAAACAGCTACCTCGTTTCCAAACTCAGAGCGGCAGTGGCCTCTCCCCAGTCAGTACACCAGGCGCAAGGGGAAGGCTCAGTTCCGAAGAGCACAATGGGCTGAATTTCCTTTCCCAGCCACAGGGGAAAAAATGAAGAAACAGTTTGGTGGTCCCCTTTTATGGAGTCAGTAAATATCATGAGGGGAAAATATAAGCTTCATGAGCCCCACTACTTCTGTGTGAGACAGAGCAGCAAGGTTCACTGGTAGGGAGCTCCAGCAGACACGGTAATTAGGTTACAAGGTACAATGAAACAAAAAGTAGCAGTGTCAGAAGGGACCCAGGTTACAGGCATGGATGGGAATGCTGCACCTGAGAGGTATATGGGTTGTTGCAATGACAAGGCAGCCCTGTTACTCAGAGTTTAAAACAAAAGGAAAAAGAATGTTACCTAACCACAATGAAGAAAAAAAAAAAGAAAAAAGGGGAGGAGAGAGGGAAGAAGAAAGAGATATCTCATTATATTTCCTTCACGTCTCATCTTTCTAGTCTGCTCTCTCTCTTTTTACCATCACACTCCATGAAAGCAGTCATCAGGTCTGACAGTTGGTTAGGAGACAGGCTGACAACACTGTGCACTCATTAGATTTCATTTTGTAGAATTTAGACAGCACGCTGGTGGAGAAAGATGGGATCTGCACTTATTGTAGCAGTCCAGACTCACAGTCTGAGGTCATTCCCTAAAAGGGCACTTCCAGCATAGCTTAAATATGATCGTGAGGTTATACTACATAATAAAAAGATACTAATAATGTTACCATATTAGAAATGCAAGACAAAATGAACCTTTAAAAATAATGAAAAATCTTGTTTCCTTTGGCAGTGAAGTCCAGTGTAACACCATGTGCTTCTGAGTGAAAATAGGGAGTGAAACCAGATAAAACCCAGCCTCAAGATTGACTTTGCCTGGTGGACATCCTAGTCTTCAAGAGTACAAAATACACAAACAGAAATATGACCAAAACATGCTATTATAGTTTAAATAACCTATACTGTATATAAGGCTGTAAATCAGTCCTGCAATCTGACTAAGAGTTTCTCATGTGATGTCATTCTCTGTGGTTTTTTTTAAACTATTTTTCTCACCACAGAAGTGGAAAAGCCTAGCAGAGAAAAGACTGAAGTGAACATATTCCTTCCCTCTGGTCTGTTTGCCTTCTCTGGCTGGCACTGCAAAACTGCCTCTGTGTCCTTTAGACACCCAAACTGAGCTGATGTTTCGGCCACATGTTACCACGTCATTTGGGATTTCTTGGGCTGAAGACCTTGGCCAGCCTCACACCATACATGACCTGACAAATCACTGAATAATAGAGCCTGTCAGTCCTCGGCAGATAAAGGACTATTTCCGCGTGTCTCCCTCTCTGTTCCCCACTCGCAGAGTACACAGTGATCAATGAAAACTGCCCGGGTGCTGAGTGGAATATCATGTGTCGTGAGTGCTGCGAATACGACCAAATTGAATGTATCTGCCCAGGACAGAAAGAAAGAGTGGGCTACACCATTCCCTGCTGCAGGAATGAGGAGAATGAGTGCGACTCCTGCTTAATCCACCCAGGTATGTTTAGGGCCACACTGCATTCACACCAGATCTTTGGCCAAGATATCAGCATGTAATGGTAGCTGCTGGGCAGGGGAGCAGTGAGGGCAGACATATCTCAGTGGGGCATGGGATTGCCCCGCATCTCCTCAACAACTCCCTCTGCCATTCTGCTGACAGCAGCAAGACACTTGGCAAAGTGCCCCTGCAGCAGCTAGCATCACTGCCAGAAAAAAAAAACACTTTCTACCAGCAGTGTTGTCCTCAGGGTGTCTTGGGCAGGCTTGGGAGCTGCTAAAGGGTGATGTTGCAGCTCGCTTCACATAAGGAGTGTTTCATAGGTGCTCTGGGATGATTTGCATCCCCAAAGCAAGAAGGGAGAGATGACTTAGAAGTCTGACTAGCAAGGAGGAAAGGGCAAAGTGAAAGGTGAGAGCAGGAGGAAACAGGACCAGGTTAGAAGACATCAGAACCACTTGGGATGGGTCGGAGTTGCACCAGCATCCACATTCAGACTCCTGAGAGAGGCATTTACAGTCAGAGTAGCGAGATTTAGAACTTTGGGCAAGTCAGGCTGGGAGTTCAGCTCCAAACCTCAGAGTCTGAGCTGCCTATGGTCTGGGGGGTGGAGGCTGGGTACAGTTCACAGCAGGGAAGCTGTCAGCACTACAGCGGTCAACTAACATCATTGGCATTTTTTGAGGAAAAGAGAGACAGGCTGCTCCTCTCCCCACAGAACAATCCACCTTGGCTTTCCTCTAATGCAGTGGCTTTCCTTCCAGGCTGCACCATTTTTGAGAACTGCAAGTCCTGCCACAACGGCTCCTGGGGAGGGACGCTTGATGACTTCTACATCAAGGGGATCTACTGTGCAGAGTGCAGAGCTGGCTGGTACGGAGGGGACTGCATGAGTAAGTGTCCTACGTGGCCAGGACAGGGAGTGGTGGGACAGAGCCAGAGCCATGCTGTGCCTTTCCAGCTATTCCTGTACAGTGAGTCTTGCAAAGGGCGCCAGCAGGAGAGGGCAAACATGACCAGGCAATAAGCAGATCTGCACTGGGGAAAACTTCTCTCCCAGTGCTCATGTGCTAGGGATTGTCCTGGGCCCCACGTCACAGGAGGTTACAACCCTACTAAATTTCTGGTTTGTTTTGGTTTATTTTAAATCTTTAACTACTGTGCCTCTGGAAATCTTCTGTTCTCTGCATTTCTTGGACATATTTCAGCATAACTGTTTCCCCAGAGGCCTTTAGCAAAGCATAAACATTTACAAGGCCAACCGCTATATCAAAGAGCTCTTCTGTGTCCTTCTTCAACCCCTGGACTGCAGAACTAGCCCAGAGAAAGTCCCAGTGCTCCCTCCCTCCTTCACACAGCTCCAAGGCACTCCAAGGCAGCTCTGGAAAACAGTGTCTTGCAACTGCAAACAGTGTTGTGATGGACCAGGAGTGTTTCAGGCTCTCGTAGTGGTATCTGAAGGTTTTGTTCCTGACAGTGTACAAAAGCTCCTGCTTCTTGGATTTTGCCAAGCTGTTGGTCCCAATAATCAATTCCATAAGCTAATTGGATACAGTTTAAGACTAGTATTTCCTTTACCAGTTTCCCACCAGTGAATGTATAGCCTTTCATCAACCCTCTTTCAATTTTTATTGTCTCTTTGTTCATATTCCACTGAAAAGGATGAAAGCAGAGTCTGCTTTTCCTACTCTGTTCTGCCCATTATTCTACACAGCTTAGTCTTGTCTCCTCTTAGTCATTGATTTGAAAGCAACAATTGAACTTGCTTTCCCAGCACAGCCCATGACCATCCAGGAGGTAAAAGCAAACAAAATAAAATCATTGCTTCAAACTGTAGAATAAGGGGAATCAACATATTTCAGCAACAGGGCTAACTCAACCTTGGTACTTCAGAAGCTGATAAACTTTCCAAAGTTGAGTCCCTTGCAGTTTGTGGCGTGATTTCTGATAGCACTTTTAAGTCCTGTTTGCTCTGGGTCAATGCTAAAGCTCCCCTCACTCTTTTTATAAGAGCAGAGCCAAGAAACAATCATTAACTCATCTAATTCTTCCTCCTTCTGCCCAAGTAGATTGGTTGCCTTCAGCCTGCTCTGCCTACCTGTGTTTTAAAGCAAATATACCCTCACATTGTAGTCTATTCGGACAGTTTTGCAGTACCGAAATTTTGCAGAGCTGTGTTTTTCCTACTACTTGCTCTTTTGAGGGAAGCAGTGTGATACCGAGGATGTGGTCTCTTTTGCGTGGTTCTTTGGTACTTCAGAGGCAGGGTAGGATGGGCAGATAGTGCTATTATCTCTTCTACTCTTAAAGAGGAGCACAGGGAACAGTTGTGATCCCAGCACACTCCTGAGCTCCCCTGCTCTGGCTCTCATGGCTATCTCACTTTTGGCCTTGATGGTAGGCTCAGGCATGCAGAGACTGCATGTCCAGAAAGCAGCCTATAACTACGCTGGGTGCTGGCCTGCAGGCTCACAGCTATGTGGCTTTCGGTCTGGAAGGTGGCCAGCCAGTAGCCTTTGAAAAACAGCGTGCATCAGCTGCTGGAGCAGTGGATGTGCTAACACAACACATTTTGGAGAGTGAAGAAGGAGACGTCTCTCTTTGGTACGGGGCACGCAGGATCACATCTGGAACTTTGCAGACTGCCCCAGGCGCCTCGCCAGCTGCAGAGTGCCAATAAATCCCAGAAATACAAGGGAGCACAACCACAGTAATTGGGGGATGTAATCTGTCTATTTCATCCTATATTGCAAATGCCTGTACCCTCTGCTAGCAAGTGCAAGGACCTGCCCTGACCAAGCTGGTCGAGCGCAGAAGCTGCACACAAAGCTTCACCCCACACCAGGTCGGCGGCCGTGGGGAGCGGTGTTGGCACAGTGGCCAGAAAGGGGGACTCCTCCGGGCAGAGCTATCCACAGTTGAAGCTTCTTCCCCAGATTTTACCTCCTCCTGCCCAGCGAGGCCCGGTCGACCTTACCCGTGCGCCGAGGGCAACCTACCCGCAGACTTCACGTTCCCGGACGACGCCGGAATGCTTTAGGGCGGCTGCCCAGAGCACAGACCGGTGCGGAGAAGAAAGCCGGAGGTGCGGGCATGCAGCCCCCAGGCACCCGGCAGGGCTCGGAGCGGACCCGCCGCCGCCGCCCGGGGAGCGGCGGGCTTTGTCTCCCTCTCGCGGGGCGCGGGAGGCGTTGCCGCGGAGCCCCGGCCCCGGCCTCCTGCTCCTGGGGCCGAGCGCGCCGGGGCCGCCCAAGAAGGCGAGCGGCTCCGGCGGGGTCCGCCGTAAACGGGCAAGCGTCCCGCCGGCGAGCGGGCACCCCTCCGGCGCCATCCCTTCTCTACCGAACCGCCCTGACAACCCGGCCCGGCCCGGCCCGGCCCGGCCCGGCAGGGACTCCCCTCCCGCGGCGCAGCCTCCACCGCTCCGCCCTCTCGCCGCGCCATTTCCCTCAGGCGTCCCGGTCCGCCCGCGGGGGCCGCGCGGCACCGCCGCCACGCGGGCGCTAGGTGGCGCAGGGGTGCCCGGAAGGAGGACGCGCCCCCAGGCCCAGTCCAGTCAGCCCTGCCTGTGGGCACAAGGAGATGAGTGCCAGGGATGCGGCGGAGCACGCTGCGGCAATTTAGCCAATGGGCAGGATTAGTGCGTATTTAGTACTGCACTGATTGGGGGGGGGGCGGGCAGCCGTGGGATAAGCCCTGGTTACCCCAAGGGGAGCTTGCAATCACAAGGGCAGGGTGAGCCCCTGGGTGCAATTTCTGGGAACTGCAACCAAAAATGGTCATGTGCCTGGAGGGCCGTGGCAAGGAAGAAGTAGCATGGGCCGGCCTGTGGGGCCATCCGGTTCGTACTATCTGCTGGCATAGCCGGACTCATGGACGTAGCTGAAAAACAGCCAAAGGACACCAGATCATTTGGTAAAAAGATAAATGGTATAGGGCAGTCCATAGGAAAAAACCACACTGAATAAAGTTAATTGGGTACTGGGACATTTCCTATAGGATTGGACTATCATGCCCTAAAAGGCATGTCAGAATCTAAAACCAGAAGAAAAATGACCCTGCAGGACCTGTTCCTCTGTACCATGTACTCCAACAGCCTTTGTCAACCTCCAGTTGTCATGTTGCTTGAGAACACAAGCTCCATGCAGTCCCTGTGATGAACAGCAGTACTTGTCATTTTAGAGACTTTGCAAACATCAGTGTTTCACATAATATTGGTGGCCAACAAGCAACAGGTAGCACCAAGGCAATAATGAGTTCTTACCGAAGGTGTCCTCAAGACCTCTCCCTCCATTGACCCACAGGTCTCTGTGGGCTACAGCTCGGAGGTCTCCTGAATTGTTTTCTTTTCTGATAGTAACAAGCCTTAGAGGAAATCATACTGTGGCCCTGAAAGCTGCCTTTTTTTTGGGAACAGGAATGGAACAAGGATGTTGACACTCTGCCAAAGTGGATTATTTTTTTGTAAATGAGGCAGAATTTGCCAGCATTTGTGTTTAATTTTTGATTGCTTTCCAGGTCTCCTGCAGATTCACAATGGGAAGAGAAAAGACTCCTTTTGATCAACAGATGATTGAACTGTTGGTCTGGGGACTCAGCCTAACTTCTGTTCGAAGGGCTGGAGATATGAGAGCACAGATCTGATGTGATTGCAAAGGTGCTTCATGTGGAGAAGGGCAGTAGCAGATCTGAGAATATTCTTTTGGAGGCGGTCATTGAATGGCTCTTCTTCAGCCTCTGGACCACCTGCTTTGCTGGCCAAACCTTCTTCCTTGGCACCAGTGTTCAGAGAGTTCGGGCTGTACCATTGCAAACAGAAAAGCACGTTTAGTATGCCATGCATGCAAGTATCTCTTTGCACCAGTTCTTTGGCTTTCCTCTGTTAAAGGCATTGGAAACTCAAAAGCCCTTCAGGACGAAAGGGAAACTTTCTTTGAGGTGGTCCAAGCCCCCTGTCAAACCATCTGAAGATTTCTAGCAGCTTTGTCTCAGGTTGTTTTTGAGGCAGAAGCCAGCAGCAGCACAAGGTCCTGTTTCTTGCTGTGGGAGGGAGCATTATCATGTGCGCCACAGCAGATCCTGCTGTACTCACTGAATCCTAATACGGTTGCTGGGCACAGTCATTAATCCTTGCCTTTTACAGAGGGAACTAAACGAGCCGCAGAGGAGGATGAAATTTTTAAGGAACTCTTCTGAGCAGGATTTCTGTTTCCTTGGGTCCTGCTTCATTAAGGGTAACTGAGGTTAGATGAACAAAGAGTATTTCATTTAAGCAACACTTTCTTAAGAAGAAAGAGGAGTAATTGACCTGCAGGTTTCACATTTCCCCATAGACCAGATGCAGCAGGACTGATTTCCAGACACTAAGATCAATGGGAACCACAAATTGGTACTTCACCAAATCAGGTCACTGTCACCTTCTTTTCCCAGAGGAAGGAAGGGCCCTGAGGCGAGTGTTAAAACCCACCATTTCAGTAGGAAACATTCATCCTGTGTTACTGGTTAAAAGTTTAGTGTTCCTCTTTGGAAACAGATGGAAGGAGCAGGGATTTCTGTTGGACTAAAGAGGTAAAAAGAAGCAAGAGAATTGCTGTGGGGGTCTTTTGGGTCATTTGTCTTTTTACTTATCCTCATTATCTGTGGTGTGCAACCTGTCAGAGTCCCCTGCCTTGGTGATGCTGTTAGACTCAACTGCAGTTTCTGGCTTACAGATACAGCCTCATCCCCCAGCAAAACAACAGAAGGCGTATCAGGGAACGTAGCCATGTGCAAGACTCCATTTATAAAGACATAGTCAGGAAAGTAGAAACTGAGAAATTAGCTCTGTTTGGTGCGTAATGATTTAACTGTGCATTTTGCTTGCATTTAGGGATCACAGAAGGCTCTAAAAAAATCACTAAATAACTTTCCTTCTTGCACAGAGGAAAATACCATTAGCCATGTTTTATAGTTGGGGGAAAGGGAGAGGTTACCAAAGGTGAGAGAACTCTCTGGGCTAAAAATGTTCAGCATCCAAGATGAGGCATTAGGACAACTACCCCTTGACAGCTGCTTAGGGACAGCTGCAGGATAGTCATGAAAAGATATTGTTTCCTCAGTGTGTGACCTTGTGTACTGTTTGTTCAGGTCATTGTCCTCAGAGGGTTTTCTCAGACTGGGCACAAATGGCCAGAGTACTTCATCTTACTCTGTTGATGGTGAGCACTGGAGTACATTTCATAGTATAGTGAAAAGCTGAGAGTGACACAGGCAGAGTGGGATAATAGGAGAGGAAGGATAGGAATGGACCTGAGAGAAGGGATGAGGACTATGTATTATATATGTGTTACATTGAGTCATTGGTGGAGGAGCTGTGATGGTTCTATGTCTCCATTAGCATGGTGGCATTAACATCTAAGGATGATGTGGTGAATCCTGAGGAAAAACAGATGTCTCCTCTAGGAATACATCAGCTGTTTTTCCTCCAAAAGTCTCCTTGTGAAGGACTTGAAACTATGATGTTGGGTGCAACAGCTCCTCCTCTCAAGTGTTTTGCTCACTTGAGCTAATTCAAATGTTCATTGTACCTTTGGCACTTTCCCACCAGCTTCCTCAGCTTCAGTGAGTACACAGGTCAACATGAGATCCATCAAGACTGTTCTGAGCTGGAGTGTGANAAGAGAGGGGCAAAAGCTGTAAGAAATGGTTTCATAGGGCTGCATTGCAAACCAGGGAGAAACAATCAACTAAAACTTTTCTAGGGTTGCTCTTACTACATGTGTTTTCTTCCAATGTCTCTTGAAGGTCCCTCACACAGATTTTTTTTCTTCTTTTGCTCCTCAGGGTGTGGGCAGGTTCTTCGAGCTTCTAGAGGTCAGATTTTGCTGGAAGGTTACCCACTGAATGCACAATGCGAATGGACTATTCATGTTCAAGCTGGATTTAACATTGAATTAAGGTAGGTCATACTGACTTTTAGCCAGCACTGGTTTCAGGTGGATATTGGGGCATGTGGATAACCAAGAGTCAATGAGGGTCAACAGCTGGGAGCCCTGGGGCAGTGAAGGTACTGCCACCACTTTGCATTTGGTACCTCAGCTCTGTCCCCTCGTCTGGCTTGTGATGGGGAACCACTGCACAAATCATCAATGTTGTGCCTTCAATTCCTATTTAGGACAGCTGGATGATAAGGGGAGTTTCTCAGATATTGGGCAAAATGTATCTCTCTAGAGGTCTCTTCAAGACCTTGACACCAAAGCACCCAATATTTTCTGAAAAGTGTGCCAGGCTGAACTAAGACATTCTTTGAAGAAAAGCTGTAGGAAAATTTTCATATGATGTCTCATGCCAGGAGAGTTGCCCATGGGGCCTGCCTTGCATTTAGCCTACAATTTCCATCTCCTATTTTTCTTTCACCTATTTTACCTGCCCTGTCCTTTACAAGCCTCAGTTATTCCTCTTACCATTCCTATGTCTGGAGGATGTAATTGGTTCTCCTGCAAGTCATCGCTCCTCTGACCTGTGTATGCTTAGACCTGTTAATGCATCCCTGCTGACTCAAGCTCACAGTTCTTGACTGGGTATCCTGCATAGTGCAGGAGAGCCCCCAGTTGGGGTAATTAGTACTGTTTTCACATGTGTGTAGCAGGGAGCTCACACATGCAGCAGAAAGCTTGACAGGGGATTGTATTCAAAACCAACTAGCTAATGTAAAAAAAACAGTTAGCTAAAGCCTTCACATCAATATTTCACCAGCTTTGGAGCCCAGGCAAAAGAACTCTGCTAGATACACAACCAGATTTCTTCCTAGGTGTTTAAAGAGAGACAATATTTAATACGAGGCAGAGAAATCAATTACATAGAAAAGAAGAACTTGTGGCATTCCCACACTAATGTCCTTCTTTCAGACTTGCAAATGCAAGCCTATTGTGTAATTACGAGCAGCTGCAATTATTGCCTGCATAGCATTGGAGATTGTTGACTCTGGAGGAATGTGTAGGAGACACAGGGGAGCAATGCTGTGAGGAGGAGTTTTGTGTTCTCATGACACAACTTTGCATCAGTCTCAGCAGGTATGAGCTGTACCTACCTCATTTTTAAAAGATGTTGTCTAGGTGTATGATTTCCACAGCACAAGCTCAGAGAGGTGGTAACCTGGTATTTTTTACATTTCTGAACAAGACTTTGCCAATTGTAAGGCTTAAAAACTGCTTCAGGAGCTACAGGTGTCACCCTGTCTTCACTTTTATGGGGGTGGGTGTGAGAGTGAAATGGGTCCTGTGCATGCACATCACTAGTGAATGCACCCATCTCTGGGTAAAGAGTTGACAGCCAGGTGGCACCAGGGGCAAGGTACAAGAAAGGGAGGAAAGACTTTTAACAAAGGACACTAGATTGAACAACAATACTTCCTGTGGCTGCACTAAGGAGCCTTTCATCCGTTTTCAAGGCAGAGGAATGAAGAGTGCTGTAAAGTAAGGTAACAGATGTACTAACTCTTTGGAGAAAATCAGTCCTCCATTCTAGACCATCAGGGCCACCCACACACATGCTAGGAAGATGTTAGTGTCCTGTGAGATCTGTACAGTTCACTCCATTTACCTTTGCTGTTACCAGAAGATGCAAGACTTTAACATGCAGGGCTTCCTGCAGAGAGTGCCTTTTTCTTTCTCCCCATGTCCATCCTTCCTACAGGCAAACAAACACAATACTAGGCATCTCCTTGTTGTGACATAACATTACATTCCAACTGTGGAAGTCTCCAAGAGGGAAGCTTGAGCTGCCAACCTTCTATTGTCAGCAACTACGTTTATCTGAACTGGGTAGTGTTGGAGAAGCCTAAAGCCCTGGGCCCAGCCTGAGCTGAGCTTGATGTCTGGGTGCCTAAAGATCCCGGCAGATGACGCAGCACTTCTAGGGAAAGATCAGGAACTGTCCTGAATGTCCACACTTAATCCTGCCACCCTGCAAGTCAGAAGGCATGGGAGGAAGCCTCCAGGGCAAACACAGAACATGAGGATCTGTATCTACCGCACATAAGGTAACCCCGGAGTGTGTTCTGAATCAGCTGAGGTCTTCAAGGTGGACCACCTCAAAGCTGGCTGTTGAGGTACTTCAGCTTCTTCTTTAGGCCATTCCTACACAGAAGGGCAGGTACAACTAAGCAGGCCACCAGAGTCTTCCTCCTGGGTCTGCCATCCATGCTGAATCATTGCCTTCACTGCGCTTTCGTATAAATGCACTGATCCCCTCTGTGGGTGCTAACTCTGCTTACAGTTGTAATGCACAGCCAACATTGTGCTGAATCGGCACAACTGCTAACTCTGATGGCTTGCAAGGGACAGTGTGATACAGAAGGGGAATGAAGTGGTTTGTCTCTGCTTATATAGGGCAGGGAGATTAAAACTCTCAGAAGCACAAGTAAATCTTCCCTTGCTTCAAGCTGTGCCCACAGTCCTTTGGGGGCTGGCTAAGCAGAGCTGTTTTGATAAATGGTGCCCAGATTGTGGTGGTAGTTTGTTTTCTCTGCTTTTTTCCAGCCTTGTCTTTCTTTGGGCTGTGATGTGTAGGTTCCCTCAGCCCAAGACATGTCAGGGGTGTCATACCACAGTAGAAGTAGCTCACAACTTTCTATTATTTTCTTTAATGCCTCAGCAGAGATGCAGTTTTAAATATTTTCCTTTGGCTAGCTTTTCTTAGAGGGGTTGGTGAATGTATTCACACTGCAGACATTGATGAAATCAAGACAATACTTTGCATTCCATTTTGTATCTGATGACCTGCAGTGCTAAATTAGCATGCTTAGTTTCATAATATACAAGAGAATTATGATAGTTACAGTTTCACAGGTGAGGGAACTGAGGTTCATTACATTGCCTGTACCTGTTGTTTAAACAGCAGTAGACCTCGTGGTCTGTAAAGGGTCCTGTCAACTGGACCACAGCCAAGAGGTTTTGAAAAGTTTTGGCAGGTTTCTTGACCTACCAATTCTGAGTCTTAATCATGAAATCCCATGTCATCAGTGCAGTATATCTGCTTCTATGCTAAGTTAAATAAAATGCAAATCAGAGCCCTCTATGCCTTTCACATCTTCCACTGTTCTCATAATTTTTTAAAGCAGAGAATTGCTTTCCCTGCTTTTCTCTTGCTTTTCTCTACAATTAAAAACAGTATTCTGTGTATGGCTCTTTCATTCTGTGCCTTCACTCTATGTGAGTATCTCTTGATATTCTTTGCTAATGAACACACTGCTAGACAGAGTTTACCTTTACATCTATAAATAGTACTGCTCCCATTACACGGTGGGCATCCCAGAAACTTTCTTTCTGCACTTACAGTCATACTTAATTTTAATCAGAAATGTACCAGTTCAGAGAACCGGTAAATAATTTTAGGATAGAGTCAGGATAAACTGTAGCCTAATAGGCGTGACAAGGATAAATGGGTTCATTTGTATTGCTTTATAACTTCCATAAGGGTAGATCCCTGGGGTATGATCTGCCAGTGAAAGCCTGTTTTGAAGATGTAGTGTATAATGTGATGCCTGTGAGGATGTCTCTGGCAAACCTGACAGAACTAGAATTCAACTCATGCATTTTATGCAAAGCTAAGTTGAATTAATCTCTCTCTAATGCATATGAAAAGTAGATGTCATTTTTTCCTTATTCCACATTCTACCAGATGATTTAAAAAATGAGGGGCTCTACTCCATTGATGTAGCTACCTACAACTACTCTTTCATTTCTGTGTACGTAGTATACTCCTGATGCTCTAAAACCCACCATATGACCTGAACAAAGGTGACTGACTGAAGAGGCCTCATGAGTCATCAAAGAAAGGTCGTTTCACATAACGTGGGGAACTACTTAACATGGGGGCCTGAGTCCCAAGAAAAGAAGAGCAGGAAATAGGCTCCAGTACTTTCTTGCCTCTCCAGATGGTGAGATCCAGCAGCAGATCCAAAATTTGTCTCACCTCTTTGGTGTGAAAATGCAGTCTTTGCAAATCACTAGGCCCACACTGGAATAGGCGATGCGGGAGATTTAGCCGAATCCTAAATACACGTCTGCGGCATTAGGAGTTCCCAGGAAGACTGAGTATACAACAAGTTTCATGTATAAAATATTCTGCTGAACAGTTAGTAACATGGCCTCTCCCAGGCTCACATCTTCTCCTTCTTATCTGCTGTACCAAGGCTGAGCCCAACACCCCTGGCCATTGCTCATTCTCCAGAGGCACTTGGTGTTTCTCACTGTTTCTCATTCATATTCTGATGGGATGCTTTGGCTCTGTGCCCCACTGAATTCAAACAGCAGCATATAACATTGCTGTTAATGAACAAGAGCCTCGCCCAGTGGCTAGATCAAAGCTAGGAAATACAGACATTGTGGGAAAAGGCTTTAAATATTTCCCTTCTGCACTAGCTCCTTTCCCTTATTTCTGCCCTCAAAAGAAGGGCAAGTGCCAGACATCAGGGATTTACTACCATTTTGCTTTCTAATGCAAAACATGCTGTAGTGTTTCAGATTCCCTTTCTCTGCCTATTTCTGCTTCTGTTACATCCCGGAGCTTTCCTTGTACCCCTAATTGCTGACTTCAGAACATCTCAATGTAAATAGCTTTTGAGTCTTGGTCTTTGATACTGTTACTTTCAGTACTTATAACTTTATTTAGGGGAAACAGAACAATTTTTTAGCAAACAGCCACGATAGAAATGTCCCCTACAGTGTCTGACCCTAGGTGAAAGTTTGACATTGTAATGGCGACCTGATGCATGTGAACAGACTGTATGACTTCAATTTAGACTTCACTGTTCTGTCACTTAAATATTCTGATGGAGCAACTGTGTAGAGTTGAGCTGACTTCCAAGGATCATGATGCAAAAATTGCGATGAAGTGTGGGGGACTTCATGTGGGTAGGAACTTGTTGATTCATTGAGGCACTAACAAAAATAAACATCCAAATAAATCAGAGTCAGGGTGCATAGGTGAGAGTATCCAGTCTGACTATGTGTCCTTGTTCCCCAAGATTTTCCATGCTGAGCCTGGAGTTTGACTACATGTGCCAGTATGACTATGTGGAGGTCCGTGATGGGGACAATTTGGACAGCCGAATAATTAAGAAATTCTGTGGAAATGAGAGGCCGCCTCCCATCCGAAGCACTGGGTCTTCACTCCATGTCCTCTTCCAGTCTGATGGATCCAAGAACTTTGATGGATTTCATGCTCTCTTTGAAGAAATTACAGGTAAAATAATCCAAAAGTGGAACTTGCCACTCATTCTCATTAATTCAATTTCACTAATCTCTTTCCCTGTTGTGCTTCATTAAAAGCTTTCATGCTGTGTTGCCAACAGCAACTTACACAGAGTCAGTGCAGGGAAGATTCAAAAGCCATCAGATGGCATGCGAATGTGAGGGTCTTCTAGCAAAGACTGAATTCCTTCTACCTGTGTGAAGAACAAGCACAACAGCCAGTACAGAAAAGTGGCTGTTTTGGGAGACTTTTCTGTTTGATCTGAGAACTAAGAGCACAGAAGGAAATAGAGGAAGGGGCATGTGTATCTGCAATTGCAGAATTACTCAGTGCTGTGTGCAGGAGCAGAGTTACAGTCTCAATTAGCAAAAACCTGATGCAAAGCCTCATAATTAGCTCAGTGAAAATGCCCTGACATGACTCTTGTGTTGGCTCATGTATCATACCATTAGGGCTTTAAAAAAAAGTGTATGCAAAGGACAGATTATTTTCTTTAAGAAAAAAGAAAAAAAAGAGGCATTTCCCATTCTGTGATGAACTCAGTGTTATGAATGACAGAAGGAGGGCTCCAGAATTCCTCAGTGCTTGAGTCCCCCACACTGTTTTCCATCGTTTCTTTCTGGCTGTAAAATAACATTTAAAGTGTAGGTTGCTCCTCATTTTGCTATTGCATTTGAAGCAGCCTCTACGCTGTTCCTGGATCTTCCTTGTTTAGCTATGTGGGGAATTTTGGTCAAATTTAGCCACAGTACTCCTGGCACAGAAGGCTAATCAGAGTGTGCTGCTTTGCCATAGATAAACCCTGCACGATCTATGACTCACAATAACTTGTCTTCCGCACACCCTGGTGACCCACATTTCATGAGGTCATCCAGGGTATATCTGGCTCAGGAATTCTAGTTAGTTTATATAATTCTTATATAAATACGCAAACCTACAGTGGATCAGCTGTTAACAATGATCAGGGGTGTAACTAGCAATCTGAAATGTGCATACTGCTGGATGCAGTGCCTATGCAATTTCTTAGCTTGCGCTGTTCTTCATATGTTACCTTTAGTACCTGTTAGTAACATAGCAGGAGCAATTAGCTATTGATAGTTCACCTAGGCTTACAGCAGGAGAGGTGATATAGAACAAATGAATGTGGTGTGGGCTATGTTGCATAAGGGCTGCCTACACTCAGGGAACTAACATTTTCCATATGGTGCAAGCTGAATTGATTCTGTTTTCTCTGCCCAGCAGGGAATACTTGGTATTCGAATACTGTTGAGCACTTTATTTCCGTCTCATTTTTAGTGGTAATTATTCTGAAGCTGGGTGGCTGCAAGTGTGGTAATCCACACAGAGCACATTGCAAAGGGCTTCTTAGAGTTTGTGAGGAGGTCTTATTGTGTATTTTATTATGAGGCTGTTCTGGCCTAATGTGTAGCTGCAGTGAAAGGCTTTTAAAGCACTCCCAGTGTCTTTTTATGTGAAGCATTAACCTGGCCAGCAGGACAGTTTAGGGGAAGAATATGGCGTGCATGGGGCAGCATAGAATTGAAAACAGGGACAGCACAGGATCGAAAGCTCTGGCAACACGTTGCAAACTGAAGCATTTCCTCTGAAATGCACAGCACTTTGGAAAAGCCGAGGTCCCCAGAACAGATTGCACAAGGATTGCTAGAGCAATTCCCTGTGCTGCAGCCGAAAGCAGCAGCAGCAGTTGTGCATACAGGATGTGAACCAGGCCATGGAGGTGATCTGATGTCCCCAGCACCTTAGTGGTGTAATGGAGAGGACTGAAGAAGCATCTTGTGCTGTCAGAACTAAATTCCTTCCCTTTCTGTCTTCCCTTCCTCTGAGCTCTGTGCTGGCTTATAAGTCATAGCTTGCTGAAGCAGTGGCACTGACTGCACAGAGGTCACTGGTTCAACTGCCAGAAAGGTTTTGATTGATACAAAATAAGCTGCAAAGCCTATATCCCTTTTAGGAAAGGTCACTGCATGTGTAGTTATTAAAGGACAAAACCACACAACCTGCTGTGCTGCCTGGTCTGGAGGCAGGTGTTAGGTCCCATCCCACGCCAAGTGTCAAATGGAAACCAGTAATTGGCATGAGCGACTAGAAGTCACTCAACAGACTTCAGATGAGAGGGATGGGGGGCCAGATGGGGAGTCATCAGGGTCTGTTAGGGATTAGACATATGCTGGATCTAGTTAGATGAAAGCCTGTTATTGAATTTCAATAACACTTTACTTTCTGTACCCCCAGGCTAAAGATCTTTGACATAACATAGGGGATTTAACCTTTTGTAGTACTGTACCATGTTGTTTGACTGAAGGCAGGAAATCAAGACTCCTTTAAAAAGAAAAATATTTAGTGCTCTTGAGTATCAGGCATTTTCAAGGACAGTATCTGATGCTTATCCTTTTTCACTTGACATGCTTACTTTTACAGAATCATGAGACAAACCTCGGGCAAGAAAAAACCTGAAAGTTCACTGTCTTCAAACCAGTGACTGCAAAATATCGGTCCATATAGGCTCTTCTGTTTCTCCTTCCCTTTCTCAGTGATATTTTAGATTAGTTGGATACAGTACAATTACCACATATATATTCCTTTTAATAAATGAATTACTGTCCTTAGTCAGACCTCAGTCTTCAATGAGACCTGGAAGATGTTCATTGCCCAGACATGTATGAATTGCTGTTACATCACCACATGAAGCCTCCAGAGAAATCCATAGGTGGCATCTATATATTTCTAGTCTCTTGCCATATGGATATAGGAGACGCAAAGATTATGCTTCAAGTGAAGTTTTTGCAAGGAAAACTGCCAATTCTGATATCTGTCATTCTGGACTGCAGCAGAGCAAACGCTTTAAATGTAATACTACACAACTTCACCATAGGTCCCTTAGGGCTCGTTGCTCATGGTTGCAACACTCAACGGCTGGTACAAACATTCATATTTCTGTTATAACCAAAATAATCATGTATTTAGCATGGAAGGACAAAGATGATCTGTAAATGAATTAGAATGCAGACCTTTCTAGCAATTATGATTTCAAAGTTTAATCTGTAAGTTATCAAGCATGCTTGGATAATTCTTTAAGATGGCAAGGAATATGTTTTGTAGTCAATGTGAGCTGAAACTCAACTCAACCTCTGGTATGGATCCAGATTTGAACTTTGCTGCAGTCTTGTTTTGTTAAGATGGACTTGAAGCATGGCATCAGATCCTGAATTCCTCAGGTGTTGGAATTACTTGAATCTTAAACTGGATCTAAATCTTGAGATTTTGGGTCTGCTTTCTGTCTGCTAAACCCTGCACTCAGTTTGGAAAATAATGTAAGTGGAAATGACTATTTTGTATTTTTGACAGTCAATTATGTTCTACTCACTCATCTCCCCTTAGAGCAGGCACAAAAAAAAAAGTGTTATTGCACAGTGGAATTTGCTGATTTTAAATAGTGCAGTTACACATTCTGATATTAATTTATGCTAATATGTACAGTTTGATGTGTATCGCTGCTAGATTTGTGGTGTGCAAGAACTTCCCCATCAGAATTAAGGTCATCATGACCATTCAGAAATTCCTGAACCCAACACCAAATGAGTGCTTCTCAGCAGCAAAGCAACTCCCAAAGTCTGTGATGACAAGATCCAAGACCCAAAAAACCCGCCAGAACCATGGATTCCAGAATTTATCCCTAAACTCTGGGATGAATGGCAGGAGAAATGTAGGTTGATATTAAACTTCTTTAATTTAGGTTAAGCTCTAAACACTTGGAGCTTGCTGTAAATTTTCTTCCACAAAGCTTTCTCACCACTTGACTACAGTTAAAGGAAAATGGTAAGAGTAAGTGATGAATGCTGGGAAAAGAACTGCCCATACCTATAAGATCCCCTCTCCAGTAAGTAAGAAAGAAGAGCAGAACACTTTTTGACATGCATTAGGCCCTTTTCTGTGTCTTCCTAACTTTTAACCAGAATATGTGATTTACTTCAAGACTCAACCATCATGAGAAAAAATCCTATGAGAGACTATGAATGTTCTTGCTTTTCTTTTATAGCTTGTTCTTCATCTCCATGTCTTCATGATGGAACGTGCATTCTAGACAAAAGCGGTACCTACAAATGTGCCTGTCTGGCTGGCTATACAGGGAATCGCTGTGAAAACTGTGAGTACAGGCACTGTGTGTATGAACAGCCTCCAGGGTTGTCGCTGATGCAGGCCATTAATTGTTAGCAGTGTCATTGATATGTAAGTTAGGTCAGTCACAGTGCCAGAGAAGGCACTGAGCTTCTTGGGGCATTTTTAAAGACATGTTGCTTGCAGTTTATGAAGATTTCCACTGAATAGTTTTGGAGCTTTATATCTATGTGTATAAAGGTAAAACAGAATTGGAGCTGGAAACAGCACACAAGAAATCTTGTAATGGATTAGCCTTATCAGACAGAGATATACCTACCTGCTATTTTTCATTGTGTGGATCAGCTGTTCTCTTCTAAAAGCGCATACCCCAGCTGAGCTCTGTGCTTGATGGTTTAGCCAGAGTCAGTCCTAGGAAGTTTGTCTTCCCTCACAGCCACCTGAAACATAGAGTTCTGGCACCATGAATGACAGAGACTTGGGATCAAAATAAATGAAAAAGGGTAGATTCTGTCCATATCTGTGTTGGTGGTTCTCACTGTACATATAGTCATGTACCTGGTTTTGTCCTGCCAAGTGAATTGTAAAATAACTGGGTTCAAATGAGTTCAAATCAATTGTCTGTTCTCGTGATTTAATTCTTCATGCTTGAGCTTGAAAGAGCAAGAAGGAGTAAGAATTGTGCAATATACGCTATGATAAAGGCTGTATCATCGCTACTATCTGAAAGGACCATTGTGCACTATTTAAAGTCCCTGAGCTAGAGCTCCAGCTGACCTGGAGTATTTCAGTAACACTAGTGAAATCCCCTTGGATCATAACTGGCCCAAGAGAGGAAGCATGGCTTACTGTGCCCTGCTGTGGCATTACTCTGGCCATAAGGCACACAATACCTTCCCTGCTTCCAGAGTTTTCAATTCTATGTCAGAGCAACCAATATACACCAAACCTCACTACTTCAAAATCTTTTCCCCACACGTGCCATTGTCAGTAGAGGATTTCTCTCCTGAAATTGCTTTTACTTCATCAGGGGAGTTAAATCATAGTGATATGGGATCTCCTTGCGTGGATCATTTTGAGATAAAAGACCTTTTGATTTCTACAGATCCAGAACTAGCTTTTATGACTTATGACTTGACTTTTCTCCCAGCAGACTAGAGGAGAGATCATTTTACATTTTCTATAAGCCTGAAAATTTTTGGTTCTGATCAGCATGCCACATTCTGCCAGATTGCACAGATTCCTGGTATGTTTTCTGTAGAGAAGTAGTTGCTGAAAATTGAGGGCTCCTGACCTCAGGGCTAATGTGGCTGGCTCTTCTGCTAACAGGCTCTCTACTGTGCGCAGTTGCTTAGCAGGTCATTTAGGGACTGGAAACTCCCAAGCTCTTTGCAACTGCTCGGTAAGATTACATTCCGTTCCTGTCTTTAGGAGAGAGTTAAAAAAAGGAAAAGATTCCTGTCTGGTTCAGAACCAACCTAAATTTCAAATTAATTAAATTTCCAGAAAACCTCAACTCTAGTTTTGGCAGGCTCTACGCTGCAGTCAAGGCAAGAAATTAAGCTCACATTCTTTTACTTGTTTTCTTTTGTAATTCCAGTGTAGAAACTTCACCCATGCAACACATACAGCAAACAACAGAGGAGGTAGTCGAAAAACTAGGATGAGACTTTTGTCTTATTGTAAACAATGAAGGGTATAGGTAGTAACAGAATAAAGGGAGGAAACACTTAAAATACATACAGTAAGATTTTAAACTTGACAGGAATTCTGTAGTTTTTAGATTTGTGAAAAAACATTTTAGGTGGGTAAACCACTGTTACTTTGTGATGCTTGTGGCTGTATGCTTGCATTTAGCTTATGCTAAGAAATATTTTTTTTCCAGCATGTATATTACTGCCTTCGATATCATAGATAAAGGTTGACTTTTTTTCTTGTATGTGAATAGCAAACCTCACAGTGGCAAATATGGCAAATCTCTGTTCTCTCTGGCTCCAAAGAAATTTTTTCTTAAGATATTTCCTTCAGTTTTGCCAAAATGTATCCTAAGTATTTTCCAGTGTATGGGGGGAAAAAGGCAGAAAATTGAAGTTTGACTTGGTTTTTAATAGAAAAGGAAGAACTAGAAAAAATATCTGTAGCTTTCATTCTTTAAAAATTAGTCCTGTAGTTTCCTGAACAGCACTGCATTTTAAATCTTAAAAGGAGACCGTGTCATCTCAGAATCTTTCTGTCTGTTAGGTCTTGCAGCAACAGTGCTGTCTTGTGAGGTAGAGCCAAGGGAAATAAATTTATTTCTGCAGAAAACAATCATAAAATGGCCACTTTTGGAATATTGAATATGACTTTGGACACTATGAGGCTGATTTTTTCAGTCTGGTTTTCTTGGAGTAAGGCAGGTGTAATCCCATTAAAATCAATGGATTTATGTTGATGAAAAATAGGTGTAAGAGAGAAGAAAATTAGAGCCCCTTAATGTTAAGTGCATGTAGAAGATTTGAGGTGGTGCAACAGAAGGTACCCAGACAGATACAAGGGTTTTAAAGAAATCCAAGGCACATATGCAAAGGAAGAGAGACTGTGGGATTATCTCACTGAGGAATAAATTAAGGGCAAATTAAACAAATTCAGCATGGACATTTCATGACAGAGTCAGAAGTCTTCTAAGTCCCTCATCATCCCAATGCAGCTGTCTTTTTGTCTGTTACCAAGTTTAGTTTTAAAGATGTGCAAATCACTATGGGAATTATGGAAATCACCTTAATGAGGTAAACCACAAAGAACCTATTTTTTCCTCTGATAAATTAAGTTCCATCTATTTAACAGGATGATCAGCATTGGTCAAGCTGCTTTCCTGGGGTAATATTCAACCCTAATAGCTCTGTCAGTTACAATTTACAATATTAATAAAATAATTAAAGGCACAGGCTGCTTATAACTAGCAGTCTCTGTTCTGTTCTACTATGGCAGCCAGGAAATTGTCTTTTTGTTTACAATTTGAGGGGCTAATATAGTGAATTGAAGACTTCAAGAGCATGAAGTGAAATGCAGGCATGTATCTGTCTAACAGTTGTTAATATTTCAGTCAGTCCTGTTTCAGGACAAGAACTATTTTATCTAAATATGACTGATTTCACTTCAGAGACTGTTTAAAAAAAAAAAAAGTCTGTATGAATTTGTAAAACAAAAGCTAACTGATAGTGAGATCTTTCCTTCTTTCATCTACCCTAAAACACAATATAGACAAGTCCTAGAGACCAGGAGACCAGCAACAAATACCTTCTTACACATAAGCATGCATTGTTATGATGATACAATAAGTAGAGAAAACTAATTCCTATTTTAAATATTTGGGCTTCTTTCTGATCTTAAAGTGAATTTGCAGTATACTTGCATACCCCTGCCAGTGACCCCTTAGCCATGCTGACATGACTGAGGTCAAACTCATCCTTTTCTGTCTGACCTCTGTGGATTTTAATGCAAATAATCCTGCAATCAGAGGCATGAAAAAAATCCCCAAACCAGATCATCTTGTTCTCTTAGCCTGCAACACCTTGAAACACAGCAGCAACTTCCTCAAAAGATGCACGTTAGGGAAAAAGTAACAAGCTGATTAGTGGCCTTATCCTGGTGCTCTGCAAGCTAAAAAACATCCACTCAAGTATCAGAGTGTCAAAGACTCTCCACAGCATGACAACTACTTGTTCAACTCAAACTAAGAAAGGTCTTTTCCAAAGTCTCGTGTTGAGTTTGCCCGCTGAAGATGCAGCTGTAGGGAGATAGTACTGCTGGTATCCCATGGCAAATGCTCTCCCCCTCTGCTTGTCCTCCTCCTAGGACGGGGTGTTCTGACTCAAGAGTTCTCCCAGGGCTTGCTGGCCCCAAAGCAAGAGACCTTGACCTCATCCTGCCCTGAAATTTCCTGTTACCTTTATTTCAAACAAAGCCAGGCGAACTAGAGTTCCTGTGCAAATAAGAGGAACTCGTGGTGAATGGGGAATTCAGGGCTTAGATTTGATTTCCATTTTTATTGTGTTTCTTGCTCCTGTCTGCCAAGAACAAGAGGCTTGTTCTGCATCCTAATGAAGGGTCTAACCCAACTGACTAAACTGTATAAACTAACTCCTTGATGTAGCCTTTGATGTTGCTAGGGCTGGCCTTACTATGTTTCAACAGGCCTCTGAATATAGCTTTCAGGCCCTTCCCCACTGCTGATATAATCCCCTTCCATCCTTCTTGGCCCCATACAACTGTGACTTGGGCTGGTTGTCAGGGATGCCCTCACCCTTAACAGACTGACTGACTGATACTTAAGATAGGGAGAAAGAATTAACACTTCCCCACCCCCTGCCTTGTTCTGCTGTGGCAGAAATGAGCCCAGCTGTCAGGGCTTGGCATAGGCTAGACAGAGTTTTAATCCCAGCAGAGTCTAGAATGAGGCACTGGGGAATGGTTCTGGACATTAAACCTAGTTTTCTTACTAACCATGAACATGTAATGCAGAGTCTTCTAAGGGAATGCTTGGAGGTTTTTTAAATTTTGTCAGAAAGATTCTCAGTAATAGGTTTCAAGGAGTGCCATCATCACTGTCTATAATCACTGGTATACATTTTACCATTTGCAGCCCACATGTGTTACACCATGCCTACGCTGCATGATTACAGTGGAGAACTTCAGGTATAACCAAATGTCTCTGAGCCCTTTTTTGCCACTCTGGCCTGGAAATCAGTCCTATTCCAGTTAGGGAAAATGTTCGAAAAAGAAATATGACTCTTAATTTCCCTACTCCTAGCTCTGCCATTGGTTCTTTTGGTTGTTTGTTGGATTTTGCTTATTTTTTCCAGTGACAAATAGCTTATTACAGCTTTTTTAAAGGGACAGAGTTCTTCCACACTTGTGTCGAGGTGGTTTTTTTGGTGGCTATGTCAGAGATGAGATTAATGCCACCCGTTCTCCATCACATTTCTACTGTCCTCCCTATAGGCTTGTATAGAGTGGGAAATAAGAACCCAAATCCTGCTGCTGTCAAAGCACATATATACCTGGAGCTGCTAAGGAGTAAAGGCTAGAGGCCTTTTTTCACTATCACAATCCAAGGGTTCACCTGCTTCAAGACCCACACACCAGCAAAGCCTTTAACTGGAATGGGGCAGTTCTCCAGTTTTGGAGACCCATTAGGGATTACAGACTAAAGCTTAAACCAGCATCACCCTTTAGCCTGTCATACAGCAACCCTGTAGTGTGAACACAGGCAGGATGCTCTCAGAGGTGGCTTGTTCTCCAGAACCTTCCTGGGACTCCCTCTGAGAGGCAAGGTAGTATCACTACTTGTGCCTTGAGCACTATTATTGGTTAAACTGCTCTTTATGAGCAACGCTGTTCAGAAGAACATTTAGTTCAGACAGGCTGAGACAATCCTGCAGTGAAGACATGGACAGTGCAGTCATACAGGAAGCTTCATTGACCCGCATGTCTCTCCAAAACCAGGTAAGATATTAGTACTGCTGTCCTCAGAGAGGTTTTAAATAAGTCACCTTCAGAGTTCAGTTCTGGTGGGATAATGCCCTCTTTTGGTCTCCTGAGCCGATCAGAAGAACATTGTGATGCTGGCTAGATGTTTGCTGCCCCATACTGCCCCACAAGATACTTTCCAGAAGAATCATGTGTTTACGAGGCAAGATCTGTATTGTTTAGTGCCTAGCGTGTGAATTTGAAGGGCTTGGCTTAAGATGGAGGTAGAGATTTCTGCTACCAGTTTTCACTTCAGTTTCTCCCTTGGTTAGAAGGGTGCTGGAACTGTTCACACAGCAACTGCCAAACCACCAAACATTATGTCTGGTGCTTTAAGGTAACCTAACATAAGTTTTGGGTTGTCTTAATTCACTGAGTGATAAACTAAAGGTGTTTGGCTCCTGTTACACAAACAGGCAAGGTGCCCCATAGGACAGAAACACCTAAGAGAAAAACGAGGTTGATGGCTGAGGATAGAAATGGTTACAAACATCTGAAGCAATGACTAAACAACTGCTGCTTGTGAATTAGCCTGCAGAAAACTGGTCCCTAGGACTGCTCTTTCCTTCAGCTCTGTCAATACAACTGTTGGATTGGGCAAGCCATGCAGTCTCTGGGAGGAAGTTGCTTATATCATCAGACACTGCTGTGTTTGATCTCATAATATTTTTATAGTGTTTTGAAACTCAACTAAGTAAGTGTAGCTGAAAGCAAGGCTGAAAGAGACAACATCTGCTTTATTGACAACTCTTGTCCCTTTGTTATTTTCTCAGTGTCTATTAACCAGCCATCTTTTTAGTTTTTCAGAAAGTGAAATATGTCTGGTAATAACCCATGGTATCCTGTCTAAAGCATGGCCCCAGGGATTGCTATGATCTAAATAAATCAGAAATTGTCTCTTTGTTAACGTAATCCATTCAAAGACAGGCTTGCCATAGGAAAAGAGTTGTATTTCTAAACCACATTGAATGGATTCATAGGGAATCTCCACTTGCTCCACCCCAAAACAATCCTAAGCTTCTTCCTCAGTCTGCTAGCATGCCTTAGAGATAAAACCGTCCACAGGATTCTCCCTGGTATGACTTGCCCTGTGGAAGGATGAATCAGCGTTGCAGGAGGACAGGTTGGACCAAGCAACATTCTAGGTATTCTTGCCACACTGGATGGGACAAAGATATTTTTCCCTGTCATTTCATCACTGAATCACTTAGGAGACTAACCCTTCCTGACAAGTCTTGCTCTAACGTATGGCATAAATCAGCTCTTCGGCACAGAATAAATGTGTGCAGGCCAAAAAAACAGTCTGCATCACTGGCACACTTTAGGCTCACCCCACCTTTTGCAAAGGTCACAGAGGACAGCGGGCTGGTATACAGTTATAAGTTGCTGATGGAGATGTTTTCTGCCTCCTAGCTGAGAGGGAGAAGATGTATCTTTTGGTTTCTTTTTTTGGAACTAGAAGAAATGAGAGAGTAGATTATAGATTTGGGGTCTCTGCCTCTAACCACTCCTTGTCCTCTCCGAAGACTACTGATAAACCATTCGTAGCTTCTAAGGTGCAAGCATACAGCCTGCACATTCTTGCAGTGCTTTGGGGTAACCTTAAAACTACTTTGAAAGTTTGCTGAGATAACCAGCATGCTTAAATGCTGGCAGTTTCATTCTTTCGCCCCCCAAGTTCATTCAAAAGCTTTGTTCCTCCTTGAGGATTTTACACTCAAACATCTCTGAGGCAAGCTACTTTACACACTTCACTTTGTTGCGTGCATGGGCATGATTTCACTGTCTTGCATGCTGTTTGCAGCTGATACAGAACACTGCCAAGGAAAAATGGCCCCAGGCGGCGGAAATGATGACACAAACAACCAGGCAGTATCCCATTTGCTCTTTCTTATGGCTCCCATACTCCTCTTCGGTTTCTTCAAGAGCTCAGGAACTGCATTTCACAGACCAAATTGCCCTGCTACTTCCTTAGTACTCTCCTGCTTTTTAGTTCACTTCATTTTCTTTTTCCCTACACTCTCATCTCAACACTTGGCAATTTCCATCTCTTTTTCTTAAACAAGCAATGCCAGATCTTCCTTTCTGTCTGAAATCCAGCTCAGATCCCTGCAAAAGGCTGAATAAACTATTCTATCAGCTATGCCAGGGTGAATCTATGTCATTAAATGGAGTTTTCCTGTTACAGTTAATGCACATTCACAAACATTGTTTCAAAGCAATATGCATTTCTTTAGTGTCTTTCTTATCCAGCATTGCCTGGGCTTGTCCATGTTTAGCTGGAAAGCTGACATCTCCAAGATGAAACACCTCAAGATGGTTTATTCTCCTTTTCAGTTTTGTATAACAATGAGCCTGTCAGCTTCTCTGTTGCCCTACAGTCTTTCCCGAGCAGATAGTGCTCTCCTCTGCAATACGATATTGTGAAGTTTTCCAAAGGACACATTGGGGAACTTATTCTAAATATTAGTTCTTGCCACTGATTGAGAAAGTGAATGTTGAGGATCATTAGGATTTCACTCACTCCAGTATCCCATGCACAAACAGGTCCAGTTGTATAATTAAATAGGTCATCCAAGTACCGGAAAGATTGTATCCAGAGACACAGCTTTCTAAGGGCTAAGAACAATGCTGATAAAGATCAAGTGGCTAATTGTAAGCAACAACCTCCAAATTGCCTCCGGATGAATAAATCACAGTGGGTGATCCAAGCATATTTTCACATGGATACAGTCTCATTCACAGAAGCAGGGAGCTGGAAAACATCAGGGATGAGTTCCAATTGGCTGGAAGGGAATGAAAAGATTTGGATTTCAGTAGAGATTACGTCATAGTTTTGTATAATTATTCCTAGCTGGTGGAACCACTGCAAAAGCGAAAATGCCCAGAGACCAGGACTGGAAATCTACTATCGCTGGTACTCGGGGCTGGCTGATCAGCTGCTCTTGTTATGATTGCCTCTGACATTACCAGGATTAATGTGAGGACTGGTAAAATGCAACAATAAGAGGAGATTTGAACTTCCAGGACCCTTCAATGGGGGATAAATTAAGGCAAAAAATCTTTGTGGTGAATCATCTGTCCCAGCGTTTCTGCATGAACTATGGCTGAAGCTGGGCATGGAGCTAGGAGAATGTGGAGAGGCACAAAGGAGGGGGGAGACTTTCCTCTCTTTTGAAACGCAAGTGAGCGAGGGCAGAGATAGTTTATTCAAAATCCTCCCTTGCTAGCAACCTGAATGGAAAGATACTGCAATGCAGGAGGGCACTTTTGGGGAATAATCCTTGTTACCCCTCCAGGACTTGTATTTGATACTGAAGGCCAGTTCCTAAATGACATTTAGGCACCTATTTGCTCTTTTAGCTACTGAAATCACCATGACATGGGCACCTTTGTGGAGCTGGCTATTAGTATCTTAGCCTTGCCGGCTAAAATGCCTGTGATAATGTAGAGGTTGGAGGTACCTCTGACACACCTGCCTAAAGCATCACCCACTCGTTGCCGAGTCTGTGGTGACAGGCTTGACCACGCAGAGCAGTGCTGCTTGGGTGTGTGGCTGTAGCTATTCAGAGCATCCTTGCTCTTCGAGGTCCAAGAGTCTCCTTATTTCAGAAAACACTGTCATCACTGTGAACACCTTTTTATCACAGTGGTTTACTTGTCCTTTCCTGTACAGGATCTCCTGCAGTGTTTGCATGTATTTCTTTTCTGCTTTGAGAGTCTTGCTTTAAAAAAAATATTTTTCAATCCAAACTTTAGCACTCTTGGCTTTCTTGTTCACTCCCTTCTAACTTCTGGTTGTAAAAGTTGCAACCACATTCTTTTTTCACCTAAAATGCAGACCCTGCCAGCTCCAAAAAGTAAAAGTTCTGAGGGGCAACAAAGAAGACAAGCAAGCATGCTAGACGTCACCAGCCCCCTCAGACATGGCCTGTGTAAACACACACCATCCCTGGAAAGCATTTCCTTCAGAGAGTCCTGACCAAGACCACCTGTCCTCCAAAGTGGTTCAGCTCCCAGCAGTGTATTCCTGCTGTGGGGAGGAATGATCATCACATAGCAAAGCTAATGCCATCGAGCCTCTCCTGTTCTCATTCACATCCAGCTCTTGCCAGGGTCTGGAGGAGAACAGCTGCAATGCTTGTCAGTGTGTGACTTCCTAGTCAGCGGCAATCTCCAGCGCAGGAGCGGTGGGAGGTTCAGGGAGGCGATGGCAAGAAAGTTAATGTCCTTATAGTGGATCCCGCAGTGTTTGCTACCATTTATTCAGGAGAGCTTGAGCTGAGAGTTGATCTTGAGAGCAGAATCAGAAGATGCCAGGCTGTTTCCTGAGTGTAAGTACCATCACTGTGAATTGAGCTCCTTGTAGCAACAAAGCCTGTGCTGAAACGGTTGCAGGCTCAGGGAGAGTGTCAGCAGTGTCACAGAGAGAAGGACATTCCCATCACAACTTACACAGCTTGCTCTATGAGGTGCTGCAGGACCTCATGAATCCAATGCTGATATCAGCAGACTTATGACGTGCTCATCATCCCAGCATGCAGAGAACCTTGAAGGCAGACAGGAATCAGACAAGAATGCTGGGACTCCTAAAGCATAACTCTGGAGTCAGGGCCTCATAGTGTGTGTGACCTGCTACATAAAGGTCTGGCAGCCCTGTGCAGAGCCATGCTGCCTCAGGATGGCAGGGTGGCCTGATGCCTCCCGGTGCTGGCAGACTATTTCATCAAACCCATCGCCAAACTCATATGCTTGCTTGAAAGCCCTGCTCACTGCTTATGAAAAGAAATAAAAACCCAGTTCTCCTGAGCACTCTGAGCCACAACCTCCAGAAATCCCTCACCTCATTCCCTCCTTGAGGACACAGCCATTCCAAAAGCATTTTGACAGCCAAAGTCCTTATGCTTTTGGCTATAGTTAGTCTCTGTGGGCTTATGTGTTAGGCATTAACTGTCTCTGGGCTGCTATGCTAAGCTGCAGAGGGATGATGTCTCAGGACAGCCATCTGAGTCCACCCCCACATCAGTTCTTTTCTGTCAGCAAACCCTGTGAGATCCTGGGGTGTCCTCACCTTGTGGATACACACCATGGAGAGAAGGGATAAGTGTAGGAATAAATGGTATCAGAGATTACATGGACTGACAGAGCTCATGGGCCAAGATTAGGAAATAAACTCTGTTATGAGTGAAGACAACAAATTCTTTAAGTCTGAATTCAGAAAAGCTCTTTACTCACGGTGCTCTGCAAAGGGCATCACAATACCAGCAGTAACTGCTAAGCCGTTCACGGCTGGTTCCTTCCTTAACCCCTGTGCTTTGTGTTCAGGCACACTGAACTATCTGTTCCCATATGGCTCCATCACCTTTGTACAAAACACTGCTGCTGAGAATAATGTGTGGATTACATAATGGTATAATTATTTAATGCTGATTTCTGCACAAAGATGGGTCAGTTTAAATCTACATGTAGTAAGAATATCAGGAGATGACAGGAGTGTTCCTAGCTCTGCCACTCACTCACTCTTTGCCTTCAGGTAAATCACTTGATATGTCCGTGCTATAGCTTCCCCAGCAGTAAAATGCAGGCAGACACTAATTTTATAAAAAACTTTGGAAACACAGAGATTATAAGTTTTAAGAACTGTTATATAATGATACTCAGGTAGTCGTGTAATCAGACTTGCCCTCAAAACAGAAGAAACCAAGAAAAACCAAGAAAAAGCATTTGATGAAATCAGAGACTTGCAGGCCAAAAGTCAAACCCAATGGGATTTACCACTATTGACTTTAGCAGGCTTGGCCATAGGCAGCACTGCAGATATCAGTGAGCTGCATGAAGTTCATGTAGGCAGAGCTGGTGGCAATTTTCTGTTAGAATCACAGAATCACAGGGGTTGGAAGGGACCTCTGGAAATCATCTATTCCAAGCTCCCTGCCAAAGCAGGTTCACCTAGAGGAGGTTGCACAGGATGGCATCCAGGCAGGTTTGGAATGTCTCCAGAGTCGGAGACTCCACCACCTCTCTGGGCAGCCTTTTCCAGTGCTCTGCCACCCGCAAAGTAAAGAAGTTCCTCCTCATGTTTAGATGGAACTTCCTATGTTCAAGTTTGTGCCCATTACCTCTTGTCCTATCACTGGGCACGCCTCCAAAAAGACTGGTCCCATCCTCCTGGCACCCTCCCTTTAAGTATTTGTAAGCATTGATGAGATTCCCTCTAAGCCTTCTCTTCTCCAGACTAGAAAGACCCAAGTCCCTCAGCCTTTCCTCATAAGAAAGATGTTCCACTCCCCTAATCATCTTTGTAGCCCTAGAATGTTAGAATGGTTTCATAGCAGTAAATTTTCAAAGAAATTTATATTTTCTGCTGAAATTTTTAAAAATTATTATTTCTTAATCAGAGAGGAAAAAAAAAATCATTTCCACATACTCTGCATGTTTTGCTCCCTCCAGCGATAGCATCTTGGAGCTGTGACTTCTGGGTCTTCCAGATTCTCTGGCTGCAGAGCACTTGCCAGCCACTGTTGTGGAGCCAGGAAACCCCAAAGCTCAGGATCCAAAATCCTGATGCTGAAGTTCCCCGTGCAGTGTTTGGCTCAGAGGCTGCTGTGGCTTTTAGCAGCATGCTGGGTCATGATAGCGTTCACTGGAGAAAAGCATGTCATTTAGGCTTTCTCCTTAAAAAATGTCCTCTTTCTGAGGATAGTTACTTAAATTTCTTCAACTTCAGTCTCTGTCAGGCTTTCTCATTAGACTGGTTTGGCTAGGATTGTGGCACCCGGGGTCCCAAAGCAAGCCCATAGCTCTCTTTTTCACTGCAGAAGACATATGCTAGGAGTCATAACAGCAGAAGCTGCTCTACTCCCCTACTTGTTACGAAGTGCATTTTCTGTGGCCATTTTCAGTGTTTGGCCTCCACTGAGCATGCCAGCACAACTTACGTGAAAGCAATATTACAAGGACATAGAAGAATGTTCCCCAGAGCCACTACTAGATAGTCAAAATGTGCTATATACACTAGCATGGGTCAGCCTGAAAGCCAAACTCTGATTTGGGATTATGCAACAAGATACATTTCTTTAGCAGTAGCAGTATTAAAAAATCCTGTAAGCAAATTAAGAACAAAACTCCATACAATTATAAGCTCTTGCACCTACTGTTTCAGGGGGGACAAAAATGGAAATGTAAACCTTTTATTATTACCAGCAATGAGAAATGAGATTTATTTCAGGCATGCAATATATTATTGAAAGGTTATGCAGAATTTAGATATAATATATGATAAGTGTGAGGAGGTATATATTATTTAACGAGGAAGTGGGTGAGAGGAAGGCAGCAGAAAAAAAATGGTGTTCATTTAATTAAGGGACCCTGGGACAAAAGCAAATGATAATTTCGTCAGGCAGGATTTGAAGGACATTGAAGACAGGAAAGTAGCTCAAGAGATCATCTAATTTATCTCACTGGTGATAAAGTGAGCATGAAAACTATTTCTAAATGGCAGATAATTCAGATCTGAGGAATGTCTCTTACATATAATTTAAAAGGGAGCGGAATTTGCACTGTTATTATTAATAATGGAACATTTTACTTAAAAATTCAGGAACTTACTGTTCCTCTAGTCTAGTTTTTTTTCTCAGATTGCAGAAAGCTGTCTGTGAAATGTGGATCCATTTTAATGTTTCATATGGGACAGAAACACTGTTTTCTTTTTACCAGGACACCAAAGTAAGAGGCAAGAAGGGTGACAAGTTTTATCAGGAATCTCTGAGTTTATTATATAGGCACTTGAGGCAGCTCTGTTTTTTATTCTCTATTTATTGTTAGACAATTGGGCTGTCACAGTTGAGCATTTCTGCCATAAGTGCCTGTAGCCACCTTGTCTTATGTCTTCCTACTTTACTCTCTTATGAACTGTACAGAGCTGTATCAGGCCAAAACTTGCCTTAAACTCTAAAGTGACAAGGGTTACCTATATGCTTGTATTAATTGTGGAACTTCCCAGGAACAACATTGTGTAGCAAAATATGGAAAAATTAAATAAAAAAAACCCTCTCAGCTTATAATGGGCTTGCTAGTGCTGTCCTGTTCTCTGCAAAGTCTGTTCCAGTGGTTATTTTAGCTGGAGTTTCAATTTTCAAATGATGAGACTCTCATAATTTCCACTTACATCCTACTATGCCTTTCAAACATATGTCAAGGAGACTTTTATAGAGTTTTTCTTAAGTAACAATTCACGGAATCACAGAATTTTTAGAGTTGGAAGGGACCTCTAGAGCTCATCTAGTCCAACTCCCCTGCTGACGCAGGAACGCCCAGAGCACATTACTCAGGACTGCATCTAGGCGGGTCTTGAAAATCTCCAGAGAACAGGACTCTACAACCTCCCTGGGCAGCCTGTTCCAGTGCTCTGTCACCTGAACCGTAAAGTTTTTCCTTATGTTTGAATGGAACTTCCTATGTTCCAACTTGCGCCCGTTGCCACTCATCCTGTGACTGGGAACCGCTGAAAAGAGTCTGCCTCCATCCTCCTCCAACCCACCCTTTAGATACTTACAAGCAAGAATAAGGTCTCCCCTCAGCCTTCTCTTCTCCAGGCTAAAGAGTCCCAGCTCTCTCAGCCTTTCCTCATAAGGGAGGTGCTCCAATCCCCCAGTCATCTTTGTTGCCCTACGCTGGACTCTCTCCAGTAGTTCCCTGTCCCGCTTGAGCTGGGGAGCCCAGAACTGGACACAGTATTCCAGTTGTGGCCTCACCAGTGCCGAGTAGAGGGGGAGAATGACCTCCCTCGACCTACTGGCCACACTCTTCCCTATGCAGCCCAGGATTCCATTGGCCTTCCTGGCGACAAGGGCACATTGCTGGCTCATGGATAATTTACTATCTACCAGGACCCCCGGATCCTTCTCCTCAGAACTGCTTTCCAGCAGGTCCACCCCTAGCCTATAATGGTGCCTAGCATTCTTCCTCCCCAGGTGCAGGACCCTACACTTGCTCTTGTTGAACCTCATTAGGTTCTTCTCTGCCCAGCACTCCAGCCTGTCCAGGTCACGCTGGATGGCAGCGTGGCCCTCTGGAGTGTCAGCCACCCCTCCCAGTTTGGTATCATCAGTGAACTTGCTGAGGATACACTCTGTCCCCTCATCCAGGTCATTGATGAATATGTTGAACAAGATCGGGCCGAGTATTGACCCCTGGGGGACACCACTGGTTACAGGCCTCCAACTTGACACTGCTCCATTAATCATAACCCTCTCAGTTCTGTCACACAGCCAGCTCTTAACCCACCTCGCTGTCTCCTCATCTAGCCCACACTTCCTCAGCTTCCTGATGAGGATGGTATGGGAGACAGTGTCAAAAGCCTTGCTGAAGTCAAGGTAGATGACGTCTACTGCTCTCCCCTCGTCCAGCCAACCAGTTATAACATCATAGAAGGCTACCAGATTGGTCAAGCATGATTTACCCTTGGTAAATCCGTGCTGATCTCTTCCAATAACTTCCTGTTCTTCAATGTGTTTGGAGATGACATCCAGAACAAGTCGCTCCATAACCTTCCCAGGGACAGAGGTGAGACTAACTGGCCTGTAGTTCCCTGGGTCCTCCTTCTTGCCCTTTTTGAAGATTGGAGGGATGTCGGTCTTCTTCCAGTCCTCAGGCACCTCTCCTGTTCCCCTTGACCTTCCAAAGATGATGGAGAGTGGTCTAGCAATAACATCTGCCAGCTCTCTCAGCACTCACGGGTGCATCCCATCAGGGCCCTTTTTATTAATTTTATCCTGCCTGAATATACCTCTTTGTCTTCCTTTAAACATTATACTGTATCCTTTCTTGTTTTGGCTTTTAGATTATTGTAGTTTTTAGGTTTTGTATGACCAGGGTGGACATTCTTAGCTCTCAGTCACTCTCAAGATTATGTTTCCCTAACATTGGTTTCACCTTTCCCTGAAATCTCTACAGTTTTTCTATTGTTTTCTAGATATAAATTCACCAGAATTCATCTGGTGAGTTATATCATTCTAGATATAAATTTGTCCACGTTTGATGACATCATGGCATGAAGAATGGGATCAGCCTGGCCCTCATGGAGTCTCTGGGTTGCTCAGTCTTTTTTTTGGCAGATCTTGAATGAATGTCTTTCATATTTGGCTGTCCATTACCATCTCATAGTAGAATTTTGCAGCCACCTAGTCCATTTTCTGAGTTCCTGGTGGCTTTGGTCTTCTGTTTGTGGAGAGAAAGGTGCAGAGACTGAGCACTGCAACTTGAAATACTGACACTCTTAGTTCCATTTTGGCAGGGTTGTCTCAAACCTTACAATTTAGGGTGAGTATTGCTGACCTCATGGTACATTTAACAGATAATTCTGTCCGAAGCTCTCTGCCTTGTCTTTTCCTTCTTCCTCTGTCTGCTTTGCAAAGTGCACTGAGAAAAAGGTAAGGTATTAATCTTGTGAAAAGTTAGGCAGTGACTGCTACTCAGAGGGCATTGCACTAACACTAGGGAAACATTGATAATGCCTTTAAGTAGTATAAGACCTATGGATGACAGTTCTTTCTTTTGCCACTGCTGTGTCCGTAAGAAAGTCTTCCCATGGGTTATCAAGATAGATTTTCCTACTCCTTCCCTTCTCATTTTGCTATGGACAAGTAATGCTATAGCCAAACACAGCACAAACAATACGTCTAAGACACCTTAAAGGTAGGAAGCCAGAGTGACAGGGCAGTAGGTATCATTTATTTCATGTGGAGCAGAGCAGTCTAACTAGTGGCCTAGGAATGGTTCAAGCCCATGGAGTGCTGCTGGCTAGCCCACCAGCTGCTGCCCAAAGAAGTGCTGGCCAAATGGCTCACAGCCCCATCTCTACTGTAGCAGTCAGGCTAGACCAGACGCAGGTATAGCTGGGGGTGGATACAAGATAGGATGGGGATGGCTGTGGGTGGGTAAGGGCTGTGAGGGGGATCCAGCCCGCATGACTGTGAAAGCTGGACCATGCAGAGAAGGAGGACTGATATTCAGAAATGCTCAGTAGATGGCAGATATCAAATACCTTAGAGAGATTAGAAACTGAAGAGAATTGTGTCAGCTCAGGTGGTTGGATTTTAAGGCTAATGTGTGTATCCAGAGGGTAAGGGCAGAACTAGGTATGAATGACATTTACAAAATGTTCTTTTCCTTTCTTTTTGGCTTCTGAGAAACGTCTGTTGGAGAGTCGGATATAGTCTTCCACCAGGAGAGAATGTTGAAAGACTTCAATAAAATATCTTAAACAAAGGAGGCTGTCCTAAAATTCAATGGAATATACTGCACATTCTGAAAGATGTAAGAACCAGTCAAATTCACACTCTTGATGGGAAGCTATCCACAAAAAGATAAGAGAGGATTGGATGAAGCACACAGGGGCTAGGATTCCCTTCACAATAACTGTTCAAAGCTCCATTGCCTGAAGTGTTCACAAGTAAAGGGAAAAGGTGCAGAAGAGCTGCATGAAACACGTTCGGTGAAAGGGATAAAAGGAAAATCAAACTGAAGAGGGAAAAAAGCTATAGAGCCCAAACCAAAGCAGTAGAGGCAGGTACTAGAGTAACTGTATGTGACTTTCAGGCTAGACAATATAGCTGAAAACAGAGAGCTCAGCTGTGGTACTGACACGCAGGGAACATCTCAAGATTCAAATGCACATTTAATTTGTAGAGAGAAAGAATGAACTTAAAAAATGGTCCAAAAAAAAA
>VYXH01000472.1:58239-70395 GCA_013397275.1 Burhinus bistriatus | reverse complement strand
AAAAAAAAAAAAAGAGTGGCTGTGCCTCTAGTGGCAAAGTTTAAAGAATAGGACAGACCATGAGGGAAGATCCTGTGTTACAAGAGAACAGACAACCAGTAGATAAAGGCATGGGTAACAAAAGGGACACATCTATTAATAATACTTAGCTGTTTTGCCATCAGAGAAACCCCACGGTAATTCTGTGATACAAGTGGGTATGAGCTAATGCTTATAACATCCCTGTGAGGAAAGGGGTGCTCTCATTTGTTAGATACAGCAAATGAAGCAACTTACCCATGGCCACAGTTTAATAGCTATGATTAGATTTCATGACCTTCTGCCTCCATATCCTCTACTCTAGGCCATAGTTCCAGTACTAAATGAATCTGTGCATGAAACATGAATTTACAATCATAAATAAAACCAGAGTTGTTCCAGCTGGGTCACACAGGCACAGAGAATGTAAAGAAAGTCTGGCAACCAGAGCAAATCAAAATGAATAGAAACTAAGTATTTTAATCACTTAGGAGACTGAACAAGAACAAATATTTATAGTTTGTGGAAAAAAAAGTAAGTGGTGACATTTTTTCCAGGATGGACCTATAACACAAAAGCAACAAAACATTTGTTCTGCAGAACTGAAATGGACCACAAGCAAAACAGAAAACCCCTATTTATGATAAAAAGGAGAACTCTGAGTGATGCACAGATATTTCTAATCATCTTCTTTTCTCATTTGACAAGCTGAGTGTGACTTTACATTGGAAAAGAGAAATGCAAATGTAGTGAAATGATTTGCTGTTCACAGAAAGATTGGAGGGAGTGACTGGGAATACAAAGGTCATGACTGGGAAGACAAGCATTCTGAGAATTTAAAACACCTATGATATCTATGCTCCCATTATTTCCCTTTCATTTATGTATGTGCTTGTGTATACACATATGCACCTATATATTCATGTATGTGTGCTTATATTTCACATGAGAAATGTCCAGGGCTAGGAATTAATTTTGTTGAAGTTTTATCATTATTCTATTGCTAAAGATGACACTGATGCAGAACACTTGCAGCCAAGAGGAAATGTTGAGCTCCTCTAACTAATGTGTTTTGACTTGAAGCAGTTAAGTCTAGGCCCTTCTCTAATACTTCAATGTTAGACAGTTTTTCTTTCCAAGACAAGTGTTTCCTAGTGCACAAATGATTCTGCTGAGTCATTGTTTGATGTTTGTAGTAATCTGTAAAATGAGGGGAATTTCTGTGGAGCCTTGTTCTTGCAAATGCTGCTGCTTTACGACTGTTACTCAAGAATCTCTTCCTTATATGAATAATTAGATGGCTCACAATCCATATAAATAGATGCATTCATGTGTGTTCTGTGCAAGGATTACAGGGCTGAGGCCTTAGAAAAGCTTTTCCTCTGGAAGTGTAAAAATCAAAATTTGGCTGTAGGTTAGTAACCAACTAGCTACAAGGCAAAACAGAAAAAGTCTAATTCTAAAAGCATAAATTAGGGATGATCTCTTTAGCATTCATCTATCTTCAGTGGAGTACCAGAGCTCCCAGATAAAAACCCCATATGCATATCTAAATCTTGCACTGAATCCTTTCCTATGCAGTTTTCCACAATGAATGGCCCCGCACAGCCCAGGACACACAGAGAGATGGGAACCTGTGTTTCCACAGCTGTGATTTCTACATACAGAAATATATACATATATTTTCTACATACAGAAAATTGGCAACTTGAAGAGGGGTGAATAGTATGTAGTCAAGTTTAGAAAATACTTAGACAAATTAATGTTAAAAAAAAAATCACCAGGGTATGTTATACCAAAAATACCATTGTAGTTCAGGTAATCCTTGAGCCTCAGATTGCTGAATGCTGCCAGAATATGCCAGGGAAGTATTCTATATGCTTGTTCTAGTTTTATATTCCTTACCTCAAATCTGCTGTTTACCACTGTTGAAGACAAGTTTCTGTGCTGGATGGACCTTTGTTCTTATTTAGTATGTCTGGTTTGATGGTCTCAGAGAAATCTTACTTATGATGTTTAATCTAATATTTACTACTTGCAGTAATTAAATAGACCATTGTCTGTAAGTATTTCCCCAATAGAGCAAACCCTGTGGAAAGGGTAAATATCACAGTTTGGTAAATATCAAGGTTCCTTTTTAATGTCATTATGATAATGTTTGATCTACGCAAGTAATGATGCTTTAATATTTCAGTGAAATTATCTGAAAAACTATATAAAGATTGAAAGAAGAATTTGAAAGAATTTCAATATAAGGCTTTTAAGGATCTAAATTTTTTCTTGACCAAGCATGGTAGTTCATTCAAAACCCCTGTTAAGATGGAAAGTGCTTCAAGTACTAATATTTTAAGCAAATGAGCCCTAATGATATAAACTTTTGTACATGATCACTTCACACTTCTGAGTAATCCCATTGAACTGAATGGATCTAGATATGTTTTGAAAAGTGGCATATATGTGAGTGTGTGTAGAACTGAAGTCTAAACAACTTTCTAAAGATCAGCATATACCTGTCTTGTAATTTTTACTCCTGTGCCCATTTTAATTGGTTTTTCAATGTTCTAAATAAAGAATCATCCTAACACAGTCCTGTTTTTGTAATAAAGTGGATTTTTTTGAAATATCTGAACTGTCAGTGGTGATGTGTAGGACTCCAGGTGCTCCCGCTCATGGTATTGTGGAAGGAGATGACTTTAAATACGGGGCCCAGGTTTTCTTCAAGTGCAACGCAGGTTACAGCTTAAAAGGCAGACGTGTTGCCTACTGTCAGCTTGACGGGATTTGGTCAACACATCATCCTGAATGTGGTAAGGTCACTTTAAGTTTTGATTCTTATCAAATGTTTTGGCCAATGTATTCACATGAAACCAGAATATCCAAATCTCACTTGAAATTTGGTAGATCCGTGGCTTAACATGATGTTCTTTTGTCTTCCCGTCTTTAAGAAGCAGTAGGGATTCTTATTTTATTCTGCTGGACCCCAAGCCTGCAAGACTTGCTTATATAAAAGTCTGACTGAAACATCAAATGACTGAAAAGTAATTTCCTCAAAGACTTTAGGTATACTTCATTCTTACACACAGACTGAAAATGTCTAGGACCAAAACCAAGTGAGCGACATTGTGCAACAATAAATAGCTACTTCTATTAGTATGTACCTCTGATACTTTCTCTGCAGAAGTCTGGTGCACTCTGTGGAGGCGATTAGGGGCTTACTGCATGAAGACTGGACTCTTATTTCAACAGAATTCTCATCCTAGAGAAAAATTGATAAAAGGGAAACTTCCATTCATTTTGGCTGTGCAAGTTGGCATGCCTACAGAATCACAGCATCACAGAATGGTAGGGGCTGGAAGGGACTTTCAGAGATCATCTAGTCCAACCCCCCTGCCATTCACATTGGTTCAGCTGTGAAATTCCAAGCCCCTTCTTCTCATCCAAAGAGACTTTAAATTTTTCTTTAGTTGTTTTGTATTGCACAATTTTATTACCATATTCTAGAATAATTTGTATCAACTGGAAAAGTGCTTTTACAAGTGTATTGTGGCAAACAGTGTAAATTTGGGGGGGAGCATTGTTAAACTGCTGTATATAAGTTCATCTGAAAAAGCAAGCAATAGGCATTCTATCTAGAGAGAATGTCTCCAGTTGCAGTAAATGTAATATCAGGATTATGTGAAAGTCCTTGCTGCATGATGTCCCTCGCTAAAGATGTATTCAAAGATCTGTCTCTAGACTGGGCTGTTACTGAAGTGCTAGGTGGTGTAATTTGGGTATCTCCTTCCCAGATGTTTTCTCTTTGTTTTTATCCATCAAAAAACTCATAACCCTGAGCTTAGGGTAGAAGAGGATTACTCTTCAAGTTACTGATATGCATAGGATGAAATAAGAGAAGACTTTCATTGACTTATTTGGTCAAGCTTAGGTACCTTTGGAAACATGCACTCCACTCATCGGATGATGCCTCTAGGCTAGATATCAGTGCAGAAGGCATTATATTGTGGCTGATTCCCTGTAGTCTCTAGCTGCTATCAAGTTATCAGTCCCTTGTGGTTCACATGTGAGAGAGCCTGTGAGGTACAGAGAAGAAAAATGGAGCCAAATTAAAAGGACACAGAGCTCCGTTTCTGCCTTTCTCCTGGTTGAGAGGAAGTTCAGACATCGTCTTTGTTTACTGAATATCACTCGTGGAAAAGTATTTAAGTACATATATAACCTTCAGGATATGCTAAAATCCAGTGTTGTTAAAGAAAGCACTGAAATACATGCTTAGCTTGTATTATATGCTCAATGATAAGAACATATGCTCTTCATTGAATTTGTACTGTTACGGTTAGCTAGGTACTTACATGCTTTGCTGAGCTGGGCTCTGTCTGATGACGTGAGGATATGGGAACAGGACAGGGCCATACCTATGCACTGCTACTGTGCTGATTTCACAGGGATTTAAATAAATGTTTAAGTGCTTTGTTAAACTGTGTTTGGTGCTTTTGTGAAGTGACACTCAGCAGGTAGGTGAGTCTGAAGCAATGACATGAAGAGGTCATTTCTGGTCAATTGATATGTCTCAGTCTTCTCAGCCCTCCATAAGCAGAGCAGCACCAACACTAGCTGTCTAAACTAGATGTTCACTGATTATCATACAATGAGACATCAGACAGAGGAATTAAACAGAATTGCATGTTACTGTCAGCCTGACAAGAAAACTGAGATGAAATCCAAAGGGGAAAAAAAAAAAAAACCAACCTTTTCAGCTGCTAAATAGAAAGAGCAGAGGACTGAAAAATACAGGGAAAAGCATTTATTTGCATCACATAAGGAATACAGTCATCCAGACTTAGGCCAAAAATTTAAGTCTATTAAGAGAAGAAAACACAACAAATAAAAAGAAAGGGGAAATATTGGGAAGGAGGAAGTAACAGAGCTTTTATGGGCAGAACCTAGCATGAGTAAGCTTTCCATATTAAATGCTTAGTATCAGTAAATACATATATGTATGCTCTCTTTCAATTCCCTTATTTCCCTGGGTTATTGAGGTCTCTCTCAGTGCTAGGAAACCAAAATGCAACCAAACATAGAAGTAAAATTAAGTAGTCTAGTCTTATTATTCAAGTTCAATGAAGTACTGAAAGTACAGAAAAGGGAAAAGAATGCCAAGGGCCTGTTTCCTGCAAATATGCAAGCGCATCCTTTTATGCTCTTGAAGTAGCCCTGTTAATTGTAATGGGACATTAACATCATGTAAAGTCAAGGTTCTTTTTCAGGATTGTCACATACATTTTAAGGTCTTTTTAACAACTTAAGAATCTTATGCTTTCAGGGAAGACTAAGGTGTGTATTATAAACAGACATCTGTATTTTATAATTTCTTCTTTAATACTTGATAATTTCAAAGACAGAGATCCCAGATGGATCTTGAAAAGGCATCTTTAATAAAGTGTAGATTGTGTAGTAACATCTGAATGAAATGCCAAGCAATCTGAGGAGTGAAAATAATGCTGTGAACTTAATAAAATGGTTACTATTTTTTTCCCCCTATCATTAGTTCTGGATGAAAAAAACTGCTCAGATCCTGGTGGACCCCTCAATGGCTACAGAAGAGTAGTAGAAGACACTGGGCTCTTGAATGGACGCTATGCTAAAATTGGCACAGTCATTGCTTTCTTTTGTGACAACTCATATGTTCTTAGTGGGAATGAACAGAGGACCTGCCAAGACGATGGAGAATGGTCAGGGAAACAGCCAATCTGCATAAAAGGTAGTTTACAATCTTTTTCACCACAATTCACAAAAGCTGCCATGGTTTTACTGCAGTTTGTTTTATATAATTTACTCTTGCCAAACAATCATTTTTTCTAAGAATAAACTGTCTGACTGGCACCTGATACTGAGATTGGTAGTTTGCTAGCTCTACTGGCTGCTAAACTCAGCCAGAGAAAATGCCAGTGATTTCGGAATATGTTTCCATCTTTAAACATGGAAAGCAATGTTCCCTAAGACCCTCATTACCCTCATTCTTGGATGAAACCCATGTAAGATCAAAATCACAGAAGATCAGGAGGGTATTGAAGTAGAATGAAGTAATTGTCTCATCAGAGTTGCTGTCACAGGGCCCAGCTCTCCTCTCACAATCCTTTTAAGTCAATGGGACCCGTCATGAGCGTAAAAGGCCAAGCCTGTAGATTGCAGCCTTGAAGGTTTGGTTCAGAAAACCACTTGAGGACATGCTTAAACTATCTGTATTCATCAAAACACTGAAACTCATCTTTAAATACTTTGCTAGAAAGGGAATTATGCTGTTGACCTGGAGCTGCTCTAAGTGTGTCTGAAGCCCTGAATGGATGAATGAATTTGGGCTAGGGAACTCCCAAATTAATTTCCCCAGAGCAATGATTTGACACATATTTGAATGGATTTTTTTTTAAACTGAAATAATGATAATATAAGGAAATATGTCTGCCCCCTGGGTAATTTGCTTTATTCTGTTATTTTAGATGGAAACACTCTCACCGTGAAGCATATAATCATCTGTGCAAAGCATCTTTATTGATGATAATCATTTGTGGAAAGCATCTTTATTGCTGTTAACTTTGATAGTGACATAAAGGTTAACATATACAGTAACCACAAAGAGCTGGATATTGTTAAATCCCATAGAACAGAATGCTCAGGCATACAGATAAAATCCATCCTGCAAGATTCCTTTTCTTCCACTGCGCACAGCAGGAAGGAGATCCTGGTAGAGTTACTTGAACAGATAAAACTCCTGCTTTTACAGTAAATAAACTGAATATACAAAATTAGAAGTCCTGGATCTCCCTTCTGTTGTTTTGTGCATATTCAGGTAACTCAGAGGTGTTTCTTTGAATCAGTCTCCAGGTCCTTCCAACAGCTGCACAAGCAAACAGATTTTTAGAAATCTGTAACATCCTGCAGCTTTTCTCTGTATGCCAAGTTACCAGCATTAGCTGTGTGTGGCTACACAGATGGAAATTAAGTATTTTTTATATAAATCCATTATTGCAAAAGTTTGCTCAGATTCCAAATCAGCAGCTGTAGTGGTGTAAATCTGGCATTCAGACACACTGATGGACATATCTTCCTCCATGGCTGAAAGTGCCAGTGTAGCAGATGCTCAGTTGCTTCCACTGTTGTAAATGGGATAGATCTGGTGATCTGTGGGGAAGTGTTTTTCCAAGGCTTTAGGTTTTAGGGCCTACCTTTACTTTAATGCACGCAACTTACTGCCTCTTTTCTTAATCCAGTCACTATAGCTAGTGAGAGGAAAGAGTGGAAATGTGTTTGAACCATAACACTTGAGCTGTGAATGTGGAAAAGTACTGTGCAACATTATATTTTTTCTAGCCTGCAGAGAGCCAAAGATCTCTGACCTGGTGAGACAGAAAGTGCTTCCAATGCAGGTTCAGTCAAGGTGAGAATGCAATATCTCAACTACAGTTTAAAGAAAAAATGTGATTGCTTTTCCCCTCCTCTCCATTTCACCCTGTGTGTTTAGCCTGCCTGAGCAGCCATTCCTACAACTCTACTGATAACCAAGCAATGAGAGCTGCTGGGAGGGGAGGTCTGAATAAGCACAGGTTTGCAAGCTTCTGGAGGCAGCCAGGAAGAAATGCACAGTTAGAGATGTGCAAAGTACTGGACAATGCCAGAATTAGACTTGCAAACTTGTGACAGGCTATGAGAACAGTCTGAGAACAGTTCCTTGGGGCTAATGATGTGTCTTAAAATATGAACATGTGCCATCTTAGTGAAGAAATGAGTGGGGAGAGCCCAAGGAGAGAAGGGGGTATAGCAATGTAATCTGCTCCCAGTAAGTTTCACCATTGAAAGCAATATAGCACAACTGATATAAAGTTGAGTTTGAGGTAGGCATGTAGGAGAGGAGGAAATAGAGGAGGAAGGGAGGAAGGAATGAAAGATTGGTAAGCCTGTCTGGGCTTACTCATCTGCTGATTTCTTGAAATAAGCCCAGTCTGAATTAGTTATGCTGCAATGTTCAGGTTCATTTTTGTCTAAGTAGTAATTTCTCATTTCAGGGTATTTTTTTTTTTCAGTACATGATTCATTTATTTTTAGATGCAGTGCAAGAACTGTCCTCATCTTTGGTCTTAAGAACAGCCATACTGTTGTCCCAAATCTGGGTTCTTTACCTCGTGTGCAAGCCAATAACACACAGAGCAGAGGTATTTCCGAGTTTATTCCATTAATGTGCAGAAATGGGGTGCTCATCCCAAAATGGGAGCACCCCTTAGTTTCAAAAATCTCCACTTTTGTACATTGATGAGTACATATTCAAACAATTAATACATATTCATTGTTATTCTCTTTAATGATTGGTCAAGATTTCTTCACTTCCCATGTAAATTAGTGTGCAGACTCTGTCTTCTTCTTCCATTGTTCTCTTTTGAGTAGATGGTATCATTTGGGTAGGTGGTCAATAAGTCGGTGGTTGTGATTTTCCCCTGCCAAAATTACCTTTCACCTATTTCTCCTCTAATCTTGGCAGTTCCAGGTGGTTTTCTCGGTTTGCTGACCAGGCCTACAGTTCATCACTCTTGACAGGAATATCCTACTGATCAACAAAGCTACATTGTCTAGTGGCTAGTTCCTTAATTGAATCGTAGATAAATCATGTCTAGTTACTATTTCTCTATTTTAATATTAGGTAAATAATTAAATAGGGTTGGGGCAGTATAGAGGACTTCAGCAGCAGCAGGTTTCCTTAGTTGCTTCAATTACATTTTACATTTCATTTTTCTAGTTAATATCAATTTCAGTACAACAATACCAGGTCAGAATAAAGGTCCAGGTCAAGCCATATCCTGTCTGTGGCAATGGCCAGTAGCAGATGCCTAGAGAAGACTTTGGGAACAAGGCAAGCACATACTTCCCAAATACTCTCCTGCTCTCCAGCTCTGTGATGTATGATTGTAGAGATGGCCCTGAGAAGGCATCAGGAGGCTTTAGTAGCCATCAAGGGATTTTTTTTGCTTAAATGTCTCAATTCACTTTGAACACAAGTCTTTTTATGCTAAATGTTTCAGACATTAACACCAGCTGCATGACAGTGCATACATACCCCCACTTCCATAGCATCATGATGGCATCTTATGTTCAGGGACTCTTTTTATCCCTTGAAGTAGGATCTCCATTTCAGAGATTAATAGTGAGGCAAAGTGTGGATTATGAAATATTGCAAGGTCACATGTGAGTAGGGAATGGAACCCTGGCAGTCTAAACATGACCACAGCAGCTCTCATTCTTCTTCCAAAATATAAGACACTTGCCATTGCTCTTGTTCTTAATAACTACTTTCCTTAAGTGCTGTTATGTTTTGCTTCACAGATTCTATATGATGGAGGCAGTCTGTGTCTCTCTGTGACCAAAAATGGAATTACCATATGAAAAAACATTCTTATGACTTTTCTGGACGCAGGCAGTACCAGAAATCTCAAGGGAAAATAATTTCCTGCTGATTTTTTTGGATGTAAATAGTTTTTTCTGTAGATATGTGCTTTTAAGCATTACAACAAGGGACATGTTCTAAGTGATGAAGATTTAAGTATGACTGTAGTCAAGCTTAACGTCCATATCTAGGCTGGTGCATATATTTATTTTTTTAATTATGTGCCAGGTTTCACCTAATCAGTACAATTTCTAAATGGAAGCTTAGTTATTATTGCAATTACGAAATCTCTGTGGTGAGGCAATTATCTCTGTTAATAGCTAAATCAAGCAACTTTATCAACATGATTTAATCTGAAACGATTCCTAATACTGTCTATTAAAATGTGCCTAACTCCTCTCTAGTGAGAATTAATTATGGCAATGCCAACTTCCAGTGTAATTTCTTTATCTAAAAACATGGTATCTCAGTCCTTTTGTGAATGGCAAAAACTGTTCCACATTCAGAGGCAACTGGTTGCAATCCAGAAACTGTAAAATGAAAAAAAAGAGACACAAATAGAAAATTTATAAACATATGTGTATTTGTATATCTGTACATATATATATGTAAATAAAATAGCTGGGATGTAAATGAGACTATTGCTAAACTATGTTGCCTTATTCTTTCACAAGCAAACTTCATATGCTTTTAAATGGTACTTAACACAGCTGGTGATAAAGCCATGGTAACGATTGCTTTTATTATTATTACCTTGGGTTTTTTTGTGCCTTGAAACAGGGAAACACCTTTGCATCAACTTTACTCTTCTGCATTCAGCAAGCAAAAGCTTGAAATCTATCCAACCAAGAAGCCAGCACTTCCATTTGGAGACCTGCCCCCAGGGTACCAGCATCTGCACACTCAGCTTCAATATGAGTGCATTTCTCCTTTCTACCGCCGCCTAGGTAGCAGCAGGAGGACTTGTCTGAAGACAGGAAAATGGAGTGGGAGAGCCCCTGTGTGTATTCCAAGTGAGTCTCCAAGGGAAAAAAAAAATGCACACATCTTTGGGTGGGTGGGGGAATAGGATGTGTATTCATCTTAGATAATTAGGGAGTCCCAGCGATGTCGGCTGCCTATGCTTCCAGCTGAGAGATAGAAGCAATAACGTGTGGCGGATATATGGCTCTTTTTATCCACCAGTAGAACTTGTGCAGTTGATGGTAAAGGGATCAAGCTTTCAGCCCTGTAATTTGCCATGCATTTTTCTACTTTTTTATTGAGCAAAGTTGTAGTGAGTTTCTCTCCTGATTTGAAAATGTTTTCCTACTAGCACTTCATGTTTTCCTGTATTATTTACTGCAAATGTGATTTTTCTTTCATCTTATACTTCGGCACACAGCTGACAAAAACACCAAAGTTTAAGCAACAGAATGGAGAGTTTGCATTTTAAAGAGGCTCTTCCTTTAATATACCCTGCTAAGGAGGGGTTCATATTTCAAACTGTAAATCCAGATAAATCTTACCCAGAGCTAGTGCACAGAGTAAGTGAAGATAGGAACATCACAAGATTTGGTACAACCTACTACTGACATCAGGCAAACTGTGAAAAGTAGATCCTAACATCAAGCAAATTTTTTGAGTTCTTGTTTGTGGTTTTGCCTTGAGACAATCACATGTATTGAAAAGTATTTTGTCCAATCCTTTTCACTATGGGCATGTGCACACTACATCCCAGGAAAAAGAAAATGTCCTAAGGGAGACTAAAAAATGTGACCACATCATGTATCTCTTTAAACTGAAGTAAACCTTTCAGTAGAAATACAGTAGATTTTACCCCACATCTGAGCCCAGGTATTATATTCCTAGAACAGGGCAGAGTGTTTTCTTTTCCCCAGGATGACTGTTGATTTAGATGCATTTGCTTCAAGGTTCTTGTTGCAAGACAAGTCTGTTCTCATAGGCATGAACTCATTTGTGCTAAGGTCAGTTCTAGGAGAGGACCTCACAAGTACTCTGTGACTGCCTAAGGTGAGGTTTAGTGCACTGCTGGCTTTATGGTGTTTTATTATAAGCAAGAATCAGGGGCGTTCTTTCCATTTCTTTATGCAGTCATCTCATTATAGTGCAGCTTGACAAGGTTGTCATGAAAATTCACCTGCTCAAGTGCTAAATCCACATTCCTACTTCAGTCAGGAATTCAGATAATTATTGAAAAATTGAAGGTTGTTTTAAAAAAGCTGTATAAAATACTTCTATACTATAATTTTGCAGGTTGGAGACAGAGGTTAATTAGAAAACTGTCCCTCATGCTAACCACTGCAGTTTGTTTTCTTTTGGCACATCCTAAGCAGGAATCAAGAGTGATATTCAGATTCTTTGGTGGGGAAAAGGCATTACCTCATTTTGGTTCATGTTTCCTCAGTCTGTGGAAAAGCAGAAAACACCACCCTTCAGAAGGCAGTGACCTCTACCAGGTGGCCCTGGCAAGCGGCAATCTATCGGACGGCCAATGGGGTGAAGGAGAACAGTCTCCGGAAAGGGGCCTGGATCCTTATCTGCAGTGGGGCCCTGGTAAATGAGCGCACTGTGGTGGTGGCAGCTCACTGCGTCACTGACCTGGGCAAGACCATCGTGCTCAAGACAGCAGAGCTCAAGGTGGTTCTGGGGAAATTCTACAGAGATGATGACAGGGATGAAAAGACCATCCAGAACCTGCGGGTGAGTAA
>VYXH01000472.1:23468-38046 GCA_013397275.1 Burhinus bistriatus | reverse complement strand
CCCCAGCCCTACACAACCAGGCAGCGTCCCTACACTCTTCCCAGGATACCTGTCCCTGCTTCCACTGCATGTGCATTTCCTTCTTGCCCCTTAGTTTGACCAGCACGTCTTGACTCAGCCATGCCCATGTTTTGCCTTCCTTTCCTGATTTCTCACACCTGGGGATCAAGAGCTCTATGGAAAGCATCCTTAAAGATCTGCCAGCTCTGTTCAGCTCCCTTGCCCCTCAGGGCAGTTTCCCAGGGGGTTTTACTGACTAACCCCTTGAAGAGCTGGAAGTTTGCTTTCCTAAAATTCAGGGTCCTGACTTTACTCTTTGCCTGACCCATATCCCTCAGGACTGCGAACTCTACCAATGCATGATCACTGCAGCCCAGGCTGCCTCCAATCATGACGTCAACAACTAGCTTGCTTGCATTGGTGACCAGCAAGTCCAGTATCGCATCCTCTCTGGTAGGGCTGTCTTTTACCTGGCTTAAGAAGTTATCCTCAATGCACTCCAGGAGTCTCCTGGATTGCCTACAGCTCACCGTGCTACTTTTAGCATATGTTGGGGAGATTGAAGTCCCCCAGCAGGACGAGAGCCTGCGAGCACGATGCCTCCTGTAGCTGGACTAAGAAGGCTTGGTCAGCAGACTCTCCTTGATCGGGCAGCCTGTAGCAGACACCAGTCACAAGGCTCCCTTTCTTGCCTTGGTCTCTAATTCTTACCCAGAAGCTTTCAACCTGCTCGTGGCTATTCTTCAGTGACAGCTCTTCACGCTCTATCTATTTCTTGATGTAGAGGGCAAACCCCTCTACCCCTTCCTCACCTGTCCCTTCTGAACAGCCTGTAGCCATTGATAGCCACACTCCAGTCGTGGGATTCGTCCCACCAAGTTTCAGTAGTGGCAGCTAGGTCATAGCCTTCTAGCAGCACAGTGGCTTCCAGCTCCTCCTGCTTGTTGCCCATGCTGCATGCATTGGTGCTAGTGGCACTTCAACAGGGCTGTTGGCCGTGTCACCTTCTTAGAAGAACAGCCCTTAATTCCTTTGAGGTATTTCACTGGTCTTTCCCCTGTTGGCTCCTACTACCTCAGGAGCCCCTGGCTCATCTCCATAAGACTTCAAGTATGCTCCAGTGCAGCCAGCACATCTCAGAGCAACAAGCTGAGGGCCCTCACTAGTACCCTGTCCCTCTAACCTTAGCGTGTCATCCCATAGCTTGTCAAGTGCTTCAAGCTGAGTTTAAAGCTCTGCCAATGAGCCCTCCTAGCATGTGAGCAAAGACCCTCTTCCCCCTTTGAGAAACATGAATCCCATCTGATGCAAGCAAGCCTGGTGCCGTGNGAATCCCATCTGATGCCAGCAAGCCTGGTGCCGTGTCGGCCACATTATCAAAAAACCCAAAACTGTGGCGGTGACACCAGCCGAGGAGCCATGTATTAATAGATTGGGCCCATCTGTTTCTTCCAATGTCACTGTCCACAACTGGAAGGAGAGAGGAAAAAAATAACCTGTGCTCCAGATTCCCTTACCAACTGACCCAAAAGCCCTGAAGTCTCTTTTGATCACTCTTGGACTACGCGTTGCGGCTTCATCTCACCACTCACATGGAAGAGCAGTAATGGGTAATAGTCCGAGGGCTGTACCAGGCTAGAAGTTTCCTAGTGATGTCCTTTACCTGGGCCTCAAGGAGGCAGCGGACTTCCCTAAAAGGACGGTCTGGCCAGCATATTGGACCCTCTGTTCCCGTCAGAAGGGAGTCACCTACAACTATAATATGCGTTACGTATATGTATATATATGTGTGTGTGTACACATATATATCTCTCTCTGTATGCTTCATTGCTCCATTTCAGATACTGTCTCCTTACTTCAACAGTTTTATTTAGCAGACTTTGCTGCTGTTTCTGTCATATCAGTGCATCTTAAGTCCACCTCTGTCATATATTTCCAGACTAACTTTTGGCTTTCTCCTTTACCATTAGATGTTGGTCTACTTCTTACACTTGCAGCCATTTCTGTTATCATTCTTTTATTTCTAGTCCTTTGTGGCTTCTGTTTCATCTTTTTTAAATAATGATTCTCTTTACTGGTAACCAAACACTGACGATTCACCTAGGGTCTCTGTGAAGACAGCCAGCTGAGAAGGGGTTTTGCCAAGGCTCTATGGTTCAGTACTATTTTCTTTGGTTTGGAGTAAAATGTTTCTTCTTCTCTGGCTACATACAAAGGCATATCTGATTCTGTCCTCAGCTGGTTCACTGCTGATGCTTCCAAAATTGCCAGGAAGTTTTAAGCCTTTTCTCTGTCAATCTCAAAACTTGTTTGTGAGTTTTGCAGTGTTGATTTTCACAACAGCAAGTTTGCAGCATTGGTTTTTAATACTGGTAATATAGGCACAGGGGCCACCTGGCTGTCTCTGTTGGGTGAACAGGATGCAACTGCCATTGCCAAAGCCAAGGTCTTTGAGCTCTGTCCAGGAATAAAGCTTTTTATTATCCTGTGATAGCTCATTGTCAACTGCATTCCCAATAAGAAGATAATGGACAGCACCTCTGAAGTAGATATTTTGGGACAAGTTTAAATTTAATCAGTCATCCCTTTGGCATTCTGATTCTATATCCAGAATAATCAGTGATATATCCAAGTGTAAAATCTGTGTGAGAAGATGGTCAGTTCGGTAGTAGAACACTTAGAGAGGGTAGCAGTAAAACCTGCATTCAAACTGATATATGCCAAAAGTGTAAATGCATTAATTTGTTGCTGTACATCTACCCCAGGGAAGACAGGTAAACAGCTCTAAGGGGAGCTATAAGTATATCACCTGCCAGTACACATTTCTGTGTGAATCAAGTTAGTCTCACTTAGCCCCACTGCCAAATTTGTGCTTCAAATCCGAGAGTAACTGCACCTCTGATTTACTTGTGGCCTCCTCAAGCCATACCACATGGTCTCCAGATGGTGAATTTCATCTCCCTGAGGCAGGAACCTCTGGTGTTTGCCTTTCCAACCGTTCACTGTACTTTCCTCCTGTCATTTACTGCAGCTGAGTTAAGTTTGGATCTTGGAGAATTCCTCTCTTGCAGGGACAATGACAGAGATCACTGGTAAACAATTCACGTGCACAGCTAAGCTTCTGACACACTGCACATCATTCACAAAAGCTGTCTGCAGGTACTGTGTGCGAACCTGTCTGTTCCTACTCCTTTGGGAAGTAGTGTCTGATGCAGCACCCTCTTAGAGGGGTTGACTGACACCTCTGGTACATCTTTCCAACCTGGAGGAGCAACATGATCAGGGACGAGTTTAGATCATGAAGGTGGTGTAACTGTATTAGCCAAGCATTGTATCCAGGCTAACGATTGCCTCTTAGTCAGACTAATTAGCTTGAGTGCTAGTATGGATGTCCCGGGCTAGCACAGAGGCAGACATGGGTACCCTTTATGTCCCAGGTCAGGCACATACAGAGCCTGGAAGCCTGTTTCTCTACAGGTTTCTCAGTCCAAGGAAAAAAAAAGATCAATGTTATTTCTGCTAGAGTATGAAAATTATGGCCAGCATTGGTGATTTTTACTAACCACCAACCGTCTAGGACCATGGGTCCCTTAATCTAAAAAAGCGCCAGCACATATGTAACTGGGGATATGAGAGTGGATTAGAGACTCTCCAGGGGTCCCTTCCAGCCTTAACTGTTCTGAAATTCTGTATACCACAAATACACGTGGTATATGCAAACATATGCATCTGTCTCCATGTAGTATCTTCAAATCTCAGTTCTTGGATATGTCTGTGATGCCATATACTGCTGGCACACCATACCGTACTATACTATGTCCACGTTACTATTTTTCATGAGATTGGCTTCAGGCTATGTATACATGAATAATAGTCCAGCCCAACAGGAGTAGTTGGTCCTGATAAGTCCACGCTGCACTGGTTAGTACGTGGAGGGCCTTAGGTGTGCTCCTAGAGTGGATTTCCTGGTGTAGCTTAATCCAAAAGTAATTCAGTGCATCTGCCCCAACACAGCTCCGCAATGCAAACCTTCACAGCAGGTGGGCATCGTCAGGAAGTTCACTCCAGAAGCTCGCTCCTGATTTGGACTAAATTGCTAATATCAGTAATCAGTTGATTACTAATACTGCTCAGGTAAGTGCTCCCCACTAGGCAGGTTCCTGGCAGGCTCTTTTCATCTTCTGGATACTCATGTGCATGCCGGCAGCACGGCCACTTCTGTGGCCACAAGCCAAGATACTGCCATGGCCTGCATATGTAAGGCACTAGTGAACAGTACTTGGCCTACTTGTCACGAGGAGCACAGACTGGGGCAAAGGATGGCTGGAGATAAACCGTAGTCTCCAGTCATACAGAGTGTGAAGGCTTCTGTTGCAAATTCACACGAAACGGGCAGAGGGCTTGTGGCCCCATAAAATGGCAGAAGCAGCATAATGAGTATGTATGGTTGTAGTACACTTCCTTTGAGGCAGAAAGCTATCTCATTAATTAAGCATCTGGTCCTTATCTGTGTAAGAACTACTCTTGCTATAGTAACTGAGAAAAGATGTGTCCTTAAAAGTGCACATGTATATAAACACATGGCATCCCCACACACGCATGCATATGGGAATTAATTAACACCTGGCTGCTATTTATATCACAGCAATCTAGGACAGGAAGTGAAAAACAGATCAGAATCCCTTACCTGATGCTTTAGGGGGACTTAGAATAGGCAGATGGCAACGTCCCATGCTGGAAACTGCCAGGAGATACTATTCCTATTGACATAAAAATAGGAGGAACCTTCACAGCCATGTAGGCCAAAAGCATTACAAAACCTGTCTCACTGTAATACTAATGCACCTCAGTAGGAAGCCTTCTGCTGCTTCCAGGATTAGCAGTTGCCTGCCTTCTTGCTTTCTGTCCTGTCCCGTTTGCAGGCATATGTTCCTTGGTGGTCTGCTGAAGAGGGTTCCCAACAGCCCTTTCCAAGGGGAACCTGGAGGACCCTCTGAAAAACATGGTACTGGACTTGAAGTTAGGGGCAGAAGGGCCCCATAGCAGTCACCATCTCTTCAAGCAAGTTGCTGGAGTGCCTTGAGGAGGGCATTTCTGTCTCCCTTTTCTGGGAACAGGTTTGTGTCACATGGTGGCACCCTTGCAAACTGAATAAAGCTTGAACTCCTGCTGCAGCCTCTCTCCCTTGGTCAGGGAGCTCTAGGGTGTCTTAGCACTCACTCAGTAACAGAGGCTCGAATGTCTTTCAGATGTTGATCCCCTGATTGTGTCTGGCTTGAAATCAGTGAATAGGTGGAAAGATTTAACTGGGCAGTGGGAAACAGATAAAACCCACAAGGATGGTGTGGTTGTGTAAGCCCCATTTTTATAGGTAACCTGGCAGTAGATGCAAAATCATAGTGCAAAGAGTAAAATCACAATATGTTGGTGGGTATCATACCTGATTATTTTTGCCAAGACGCTTTTTTTTTCCTCAATAATATTGATCAATGAGATGTTACTATCAGTAGCAGTTAAGGATTTTGTGAAACATAGAGCAAGAATATACGTAGCTAAATTCAGACCAAAGGAATCCCATTCTGGCCACCTGGATTTTCGCCATCTTCCCGCCTTAGAGGGTGGTATTGTGTTAAACAGTTATGTTATTTTGCCTTTCCATAAATGAGGTAGGCTGTTGAGTTTAGGTACCTCAGTTTCGTAGTTGTGCGTGCTTTGGAAGCCTCTGTGTCTTAGGAGATCAGTCTGCTTGAGATCTTGCCATTCGTCGTTGTGCTGGCAGTGTCCAAAAGCCTGGGCTGGGGATCAGAGCCCAGCCATACATTAACCGTTAAATACATTTACAGTAGAAAGACAAACAGTTGTCTGCTTTGGACAACTTGCAGTCTTACAGAGATCCAGCAAACTGCTGAAACGAGAGCACGGCAATGTTTATTACCAGAACTTCTTTGTGCACTGCATTTTTCTAGCTATGAAAAGACACCATCAGTTGTTATGGCCCTTTGATGTAGGGGTGCCAGTGACAGCAGGAGTAAGGCAGAGTTCGAAACCAGCTCAATTTGTGGGTTGTATTTATTCACTAACCTACAGAGAAATGTTTCTAATTCAAAATAATGTTAGTTAATCTGAATATATTGTCCAAATCAGGAGAAAAGAATGCATTTTCCTATCTTGAGGGAATAGTAAAGGTGTAGTCATAGAAAGGCTCGAATGCCAGTACCTTTATTCTTACCCATATGAAACTGGCTCATTGCTTAGACTCCTTGACAAATTGATGTAACAACAATGTAGGACTGATATAATTGACTTGGAAAAAGTGTTAAGTGACAGTTTAATTCTTCTAGGAGGTAACAGTTCATAATATTTTCTATTCAGGCTCTGGATTGAAGGTATGAAATCATTGTGATATCTGAATCAGTGTAGCAGCCATTGTATCCCTCCTCCTTGTGTAAATACAGGGTTTTAGCAGTCAGCACATGTCTGAGACACTAGGTGGCTCCTGACAGCCATTGCCTCCGAGTGCTGGAGGTGATGGGAAGAAAGAGCTAGAGCTCTCACCTTAAAGCCATTGGCTCTACACCTACAGAGGGAGCACTGAAAGTTGTCACTTGGAAGCTGGTCAGAGCTGATGAGAGGAACCTGCCAGAACGGCAAACGGGTTGGACAGGCACATCGAATGGGAGCTGCCAAAATAGAGGTTGGTGCCTGGAGGTCAGACTTGGCCTCAAGACTGAGAACTGAAAAGGGGGGGGGGAACACAAATTAATTACTGTCTTGTATCTGTGTGTTAATGCCTGGTAATTACCCTGCGTTACACAGTGACTATACATCATCCTCTAAATGAAGTATTTCCATAATTTTAGACACCATAAGGAAATCACAGTAGCTGTCATATACTGTTTCTTCATTATTTCCAAGGATGACAGAAAGGAAAGAGAAGGTGGATTTTAACTTCCAGCCAGTTTCCCTGCTATTTATACTCCTTCTGCCATCATGAAAGATGGTAGTTTCAGCAACCTCCCTTCTCATCCATGGCATATCAAGAGTGGCCACATCGAGGTGTTGTTTTTCCAATCTATTTATTAGTAATGCTGTGATACCAGAATGACTAAGACATGCCTCTTTGGGGCTAAATGACATACACAGAAAGATTAATGTCTCCTAATTCATCTTCCTGTCTAAACAGAGAAATCAGAGACAGCTTAGGAGAAATAATATACTTTCATCTTTATGGATGGAGAACTAAGGTGTGAGGTTTGCTGTCACACAGGAATCTGCGGCTGTGGATAGGACAGTTGTCCTGTTGCCATGGCCAGTCAGGTAATGCAAAACTATCTGTTTCCCACACTTTTCATCCCAGGTGATGTTGGTTGCCCCTTTGCTGCCTGACTAGAGCAGAGGGAGGCCAGATGAGGGACTGAACTTGCTTCTTTGTGTGGACGTGCAGTGGCTTCCCTCTTCTTGCGAAAAGAAACTACCAGGTTGTCTTTAGATTTGTTAAATTGTATGGGAATGCTTATGCTCTCCTTTTGCTTTCTCTCATTTTTTTTTCCCCCTGAAAAACCTGATGACTATTTATTTTTAGAGGCAGACTGCCATTTCTCAGAACTGCTGTTTCTAAGCGCTGCTCTGAAATGGATATGTTTATTAATGGTGGCTGATTTGTAAAACTAGGCTTTTAGACAACAAAAGTACATACCTGGAGGATAGATACAACATTTCCCAGTGACTGGAAACACACTAGTGCCAAATGTACATCAAAAGCCAGAATGGAAAGATCCTGATTGGCAGATGACCAGTTTATCACATTTCACAAACTTTCCATTACTATTTATTTTGTGGACTATTACAAAAAAGTAATCAGGAAATTAAAAGTCAAAACCTATCTAAAGCTGATGGTTTCTTTAACAATGCCTGGCATAATATGTCATATTTCAACAAGTAGATTCTTTCTCATGGCTTATGCTCTTGACATAACTTTGGATTCCGCCTAGCAGGACAGAATAGCAGGAGACAGAAAAAAGTTAGTCTATATCAGTTGAATAAGCAATTAGGTAAGCAAGATAACACCCTAGTAGGGCATTTTTTACATAACAAAGTGTAAAAGAAGAACGGAACGGTGTGTTTTCTTGAAATTGGCCATAAACTATTATTGTCAAGGGTCTTCCTTGTTTAAAGAAGATGCTCACACATCTACTGAGCGATGGAAGACATTTTTACATACAGACACATACTAAAAGAAACATGTGCAAACATGCAGTCACTATTATGTCCAAGTAGTGATCTGCCACCAAGTTGCCAGGTGTTCTTAGGACATAATTGACAAACACGGCACAGGTTTAAATTGCCCAATTTGATATACGGCAAAATTTACATTTCAGTGGAGATGGCATAGCTATCATTTGCTTTGTCTGTCTGGGTATTACTGGCCTCAAAACACATTTCTTAAAGATTTATCGACAGATTCTTTCCACTGTTTCACCATGTCCTGAGTTCAGCATAAAAGAAGTATTTGGGCTCTGTAGAAGTGATCTTCACAGTCCCATCCCAGTATAAATTAGAATATTCTAGCAGGTGCTTTAATTTTCAGCCTTTGGGATCATTTATAATGGTTAGTGAGTGTACTAGACATCCTTATCTTGTATTTTTTCCTCAACATATCCTTTGTCCAGAGTCTCTGGAGAAAGTGGTATAGGAGTTGGCTAAGCTGTTACCTGTATCTTTCAGTGTCTTCTCAGATCAGTATCCCCCTGTCCAAGAATTATGCTCTTAATTCCTTTTGAAATACTCACATGATGTATGTGGAACAGAAAAGACTCCAGATTTTAGTCTTAAATCTAGTCCTCTTCTAAAATTCTTTAGCGTAGCTAACAGTCGTCCCTGAGAAGTTGTTCCACTATTAGTATTTTCAAACCATCAGGATTAATTTGCCATAGTGATTCATGTTTGGTTCTTTTCAAGTGCTATGAGGAGGTCCCACAAAGATTAGGTGGATTAGCAGAAACAAAGTCAGAAAACAATAATAAGGCAGACAAAAAGCCGCATCAGATCCCATACAGGCCTACAGTGTATAGCTAGAAAAATTACTGTGAATACCCACTGTAAAAGAAAATACGGTGAGTTAGCTTATCTGTTTTGTGGACAATACTGAATCTCATTTCACATTAAAAAAATCCACTCACAACTCAGCAAAGCATAACAATCAGTCACTTCCCCAGCAGGGAGAGAGACCTTCTTTGTGTTACTGTTCAACATTGGTAACAACAGTAGTCTCCATCTTTATCTGTCGATTCCACATCAGTAACACCACTCAAACACATTTCAGTGAGTTTCAAATCAATGCACAGATGTACATTCTATATGAAGATCTCAGAGTTTTTAAGTTTTGTTTTAAAATGCATCCTTCCAGGTCAGTGGGATCATGCATAATGAGTTTTCCTGTGCAAAAATGAAAAATGAAAAGTTATATTTCATGCTCTAGTTATTATTTGCCTATAACACTTGTGTTATATTTTGTTTCCTTTTTTCCCTATTCACTCATCCACATACAAAGTGGGAGTTTCCTACTGCTTGTTTAGTGCCTGTATGGATAGAGCTTGTACCGAAGACCCTACATACAGTGCACTCCTTGATGGTCCCTGGCAGGCTCAGTAAGCAGACTCTCTTGTGTGAGCATGTAGTCTCAGCGACTCTGAGTGCAAATACCCACATTCATGTGGACATCAGTTCGCCCATACATTCTAGCATGTCTTAGACCTGAAAATTTTTCACTCTCATTTTTTTGAACAGATCAAATAGTGACCCCCTGACAAAAACTGAAGTAGGATTTAACAGTTCTGGCTACCTTCTCTGTTCTGTTTACGCTATAAGCCTCTATATCATGTTATTTTCTTCAGTCTATTGGGAATAGTTGATCACCTGAACTAGCATCAGGCTTGATACTTGCTAGAACTAATTCATGATACAAATGTCAGGTATTGAAAAAGAAGGGGGGGTAAAGGGCACTGTAGGATTTTCACAGTGCTATCCGAATACTTCTTTTAATAGGTGAAAGGTAGGTATTCTGCCTGTTTGTTATTTTTTAAATCTTTACTCATTGCAGGAATGAATAAAAATTAATTACAAAGGAATGTGAGGAAGCTGGTACACATTTAATTGCAGCCCTCCTGGCCAACTATGCACAGTTTGGGTTTGCCAGTACAGACTGCTCTGACTATTTGCCCATGTTCTGGCAATCACTTTTCGGCAGTTACATTTCTGGTTTACTCTTCCTTCAGCAAGACGATTGCCCATGTGGCTGGCAGGAAGAAAGCAGTGTCACTGGAATATGCTGGTCTTTTTGCTCAAGTCCAAACTTTCACAGAATACGTGATACATGTCACGTGTAAATTCTGATGCTTTGCTGGATTACCTGTTGATCTGAAAATCTTTCTTTAGAAGCCCTTCACAGCTACTCACAAACATGCTAGCACTCTGCCTGGAAATGTATGGGCTTGCCTACTGTGAAGCGAGCTATTTGGCTAATTGGCTGTGTACTAGCTACTCTGTACTAATTCCTCATGCAGATACACTTTACCCCAAAGCAAAGGTGAAGTAGCTGACTACACCTTGAAAATGTAGGATAGCCAGCATGGTACCTTTGCCTGCACCGCAATAGATCCCCAGTGCAGGCAGACCTTAGAGTTGTAAAGGCTTTGCCGTCCTAAAAAAAAAAAATCACGTCTTTGAATTCACTGTGAGTTTCAACAGCTTCATTTTCTTTGGCTTGGTTCTGAATGCGACTGCCCAAATGAGGCCAGGAGATGGGGTTAAAGAATTGGTTTTGATTCTGCTCATTTCTGACTGCCAGCTAGCAGTACACATACAGTCTGCAAGCTTGAGCCTGGCAGCTAATAAAACTGCTGGATTTTATGCACAAAATTAATTTGACTCATACTTACTTGTCTTAGAAACATAATGCAGCTGTGTCAGAGTGATAGGCCTTTCCTTTGTTTTGTTCCCTCTGGCGCAGTTCCCTTGTGCTGTGGGTGTAAAACGAGCAGGACACTCATGAAAACAAGTACCATGCAATTGCTTGTGGCTCTTTTGGAAAACAAAACCAAGTAGAATGCAGAAATATTTGTGATATGCAGAAATGGGGGCTAAAAAGCTAATGTTTGCAGTTCTCCATTCACAGGGCATTTTGTTAACAGTAAATGCTGCCATACAGTAATAGGTAACCACAAGGACACAACAAGGCCATATTGGCAAGGTGTAATTAGCACTAAAAAAGGATGACTTGACAATACCAAAGCAAGCCAAGTAGATGCTTCCCTAATAAGGCTGTAAGGAAAGTGCTCACAGATGGTAAGTGGACTTTTTTTCTTATGAAATATCATAAATAGGTTAATGAAACTCTGTTTAGGAATACATTGACAATATCACTTCCCAGTTACAGTTGTGGAGTAACAGCTTTTCCTGCCTTAGAAAAATACAAACCTGGAATTCAATTCTGCCAGCAGATGGACAGCAAAGACTCACTGTATCAAAAAAACAGAATTCATAATACTCAGATCTGCTTTACAATACACAATATTGTGAAAATTACATCTGTGATTTTCTTTGGGTGCTCCCCAAAGTGGAAAGGAAAGGAAGTGGTGGTTCATATCATCAAACCTAGGTAATAAGATTTTTTTAAGTGGAGAAAGCTCAGTCTCTGATCCTCCCTATTTGCTTAATGCTGCTGTATCTGGATTTAGAGTAACATGCTGGTAAAACGCAGATCAGGACATGCAGGTGGATGCTGAGGTAGAGAAACAGCTAGGCTTAGTCAGAAGCGGACTTAGAAAGCTGAAACTTTGTTATTGCCTCTTCATAGGGTTAGCCTCAAGGTGCAAGTCTTTCAGACCCTTGCTGTGCTGAGGTTGCTCTGCTTGGGCTCTAGCCTGGAGGCATGTGAGGCAGCTCCAATCGAGGGGAGTTGTGCAGCTGCATTAGCCCAGTGCTGCAGCTGAGCTAGTGTACCTTGTCTGTCAGCTGGGAGTATTAGCCTGTGTCTGGTATCATGCTAACCCTTCTGGTGAACCTGAGCAGAGGCAGTCTGTTTCTGCCTGCCATACGCTGCTCGAGCCCTGGGAGTCCGGGCTGTGGTGCACCAGCCCTTCTGCAGGCTGACCTCTGAGCGCCTTGCCTGGTGGAGCAGGAAGGACACAGTTGTTGCAGGGCTGAGATCCAATCTCCATCGGGTCTCCAGATAAGAACCTGAAGCCAAAGGCCAACCCGCCAACAGCACCTGTTCTCTAGGAAACTAAAATCCCATCTAGACAATTAGGTACAATTCTTAGTGCGTTTAATACAATACTTTAATGTGGATAGTCACATTCTAGTGCAACATAAGAGAATATGAATTAACTTTCTCTCACCTGTTACCCTCTTCTCACTACTACCATATTCACAGCTCACCCCAAATACATGCACGCTGAGCTTTTTTTTCCTCTTCATTTGCCTTTCAGAGCTTAGTCATATGCAGTTTCTCAGATTTTTTTTTCTTTTCTAGCCTTAGTTTTTAATCTGAACCATAGTTACCTGATGACTTTACTTCATATTAGTGTGCTTGTTGTCTACTCTAGGTCAGAGTGAATTCAGTGCTTATGAATGATGCTAAACGAGCAACCCAGAAGAATAGATTTCAGTTGGTATTTGTCCATGGGTAGGAAGGTCTCAGTGCTACTTCAGCACGGTCTTCCAGAGGCCTCCAAATATTCAAGCATCTGATTTGTGTATGTTTGAAAAATCGCATCCTGTCTCTTGCAGGGAGTGAATCCAGTCCCAACAGTCAATTTATCCTTTGGCTTCTCCTTGCTGTGTCTACCACAAGTAATGTTTTCATGGTTTGTGGGACTACTCCCTAGGAACTGAAATCACTCATTTCACATGTATCACAAAACTGCCATTAGTGGTTGTGCGTTTCGGTCACAGACGAGCCAGGCTGGACTGGGTCCAGGGATGACCCCAGCTCTGCTCCCTTCGGCATCCAGTTCCACTTGCTTGCAACACCAACACCTTCTGCTTTGTAAAATTCACTCTGCCTCTCCCAAAATAAAAGTCCTCATGATATTACACCATCCTGTTGCTACATCCATCATAGAGGAGTGGCCCTATTAGAGAAGCATGGCAGACTATGTGTGCAACTCATAGAGTAGTGAATTACATGTTGTTAATAATAATAATTACTTCAAGCTGGTAAAAATGGCCTAAGCTACAAGACCCTCCTTCTGAAATCATGGGCAGTACCACAAAGCATCCCATGCACCTGTCACCACTCCTCCTGACTTAATTTCATGCTCCAGGGAACTGAAGAAGCTGTGCCAAAATGAGACACAGATTTTTATGGCTAAAGAACACAGACTGGAGCCATTCTAACTCCGCATTGAGGGTGGTTGTACATGTGCATGTATGCCCACACACAACTGTTGCTCCGTTAGGAGAAACAGATCCTATTATAATGTCAACATGAAACTCAGCAACTATTTTCCAGGAAGTACAGTGAGAAAGAAGATGGAAACCAAGAGTATTTAGTGTTACTTTCCCTCAGCCAGGAGACCTTGCAAACAGTGAGATATATTTTCTGCTCATTTTCACTGGTCATCCCTCTACTGACTTCAGTGCAGTTCTGTCAATTTACATCAGCAGAGATGTGACCTTCTGCTTGCCTGAAATTTATACAGACAATCCGTCATTCAATCAGTTGCAGGCTGTGTGTTTTACAGGGCAACCTCAGCTTTACTGTATACATACCTACCCTTTGTCAAGACATGCACTGTTCATGTTCAAAGCAGCCCAAATATGTTTTTATGAATACAGATCTCAGACATTACTATGGCAACCTAATACTGTCAGTCAGGAGTAAATTATTAATGGTTTTCAGCAGCAGAAAATGCAAAATCCTGTTCCTGATGGCTGTGCACTGTGGTGTCATGTGTTTTATTGAGAAAATAGTGCAAGACTTTGGTAGCACTGGGATTTCATAGTACATTATGTAAGCTAGAAGATATTTTTTCTTTTCTTAATATATTTTTCCTGGAGCTTTGTCATCTACTGTCAAGCTGTAAGCAGCTCTAGCAGCTTATCTAACCATCAACAGACAGGCAGAATGGGTTATGTTTAAAAGGGAATTTCTTCCTCTGAGCTTCAAAATTCCAATCCAAAACTCACTTGTTTTAAATTTTGTATAGAAAATGGCTGCTGACATTTAATAAATTACTATTTTAAATTAGAATCTGGGTGGTAACTATAAAAATCAAAATTTAAGGGGAAAAATTTGTCTGATACCTGCTAGTTTTTGATACAGCTTTTCTATGCAGCAATACCATGGTTGTAAAAATATTGCAGAAGAGTTTAAGTTTTTTTTAATACATTCAGTAATCCACAAACTTTTTTCCGACCAATACCTATGTAGGAAACACTGTAGTGTTCTAATTTTCTAAGAAAATGGAAGCTAAATTGATGAGCTCTGAGGTTCTGGTTTCATACTATTTATTAAGAATTTTCGTAATAGATTTTCCCTGCTCAGATCTGCCATCTGCCCCCCCCCCCCCCCCCC
>VYXH01000472.1:5879-23442 GCA_013397275.1 Burhinus bistriatus | reverse complement strand
CCCCCCCCCCCATTTCAAACATTTTCTTTTATAAAATTTCCTGGAAATTCTTTTAATTCTTTTTAGGGTTCAGTATGAAAAGCATCATGAGGATAAGAAGGCAAATTACTTGAAAATGAAACATGCCAGTGGTGTGATTTGAGGGCAGAAAACTTTCCATCTTTAATATCAAGATCAAATTATACTTCTGTGTTCTGCTATTGGTAAAGGCAGCAGCTATTCTCTGAAGGGTCAGACAACTCCTTCAAGCTTACAAAACTGGTTGACAAAATGCTTACTTTTTCAAAAGGCTCTGAATAACCACTGTTGTAGGACTTTATATTACTGCTTTAAAACTACTTAAAGATGTGATCCTGCTTATCAATTTTTATCATGTGTGTACAATCAGTTTTCTTTGGTTATTCAGATTGTCTTTTTTCTAAGGGATTTGATTGGTGACTCCAGATAAGAATTACATTTCTAGTGGTGCTGAATGTTCGTTACAAAAATGGCAGAAAGTCTTTAAAATGTGATTTAAGAAACACATAGGTATTAACATCCACTATTCACAGTTCATGAATGAGTTCTAGGAAAATACAAGTGTTTAACAGATCTACCAAGGAGGAAATTTGGTAGATGTGGGTATGCTCAAAAATATTGGAGATGTGATCATACATTTTTTTGTAGAAACAACTACATAATTGAGTAAATATCAATCACATCATAAATTTTTCCACCTAGGACTAATACGGCCCCCAAAGCGTCTGTCCCAGATAGGTGAATTTTCATGTTAGATCTGGGAGGGTTGTATGTGGGTCTTTCACGACGCTGCTGCTTTTGGCTGGAAAGAGATCTTTCTTTTGCAAATGGGTAGCTGAGGTAGGGTGCTGTGTGTAACTCTGCCCTCATGCCTTATGAACAGGAACTTGTGTCTTTGGGCCAAATTCAGAGCTTACTGTAGGGCTATACAGCTTAATCAAAGTCCACAGATGTCTTCTCCTTCCAATCCCAACCCTTCCCATTGTGATGGCTGGTATACTCAGATGTCACTGTAGGCTGATAATTATTGGCGTAATCTTTATTAGTGCAGATTTTTCTGCAGCTCTTCTCTTCCTTTCTTCACACTCCAGCTAGGCTTTGTGTCCTGGTTTGAGGTAAACCAGGACCAGTTCTGTTCAGTAACTTTACTTTTTAGCTAGGCCTCTTCTAACTGCTGAAGTTAACAGCGTGTTGTGCAGAAAACTGTTCACTCTCAGAGTGGTAAGACCCATGCTTATAGTTGATGCCAAGGAATGGGATGCAGAGAGGCTCCTGCTTATACTTATCGCTATAATACCCAAGGCCAGCCAACTTTGTTACTTGCCCCGTTGGAGGGTTGGAAGTGGAAAAGCGCAGAGGAGTCACACTTGCGGGGAGGAGTGGACAGGACAGGTGACCCAAAACTGACCAACAGGGTATTCCATCCCGTCTGCCTCATGCTCAGTATAAAACCTGAGGGATCAAAGGGTCAGCTGTCTTTCTTCAGCGGCCGGCGTCCGAGGAGGACTCTATCTTCATCTGCCTTTGATCCCGATCCTGAATTGAGATCCGGAATCCAGTTCCCGTCTGTTGCTGAGTCCAGTCTGGGACTTCCCCAGTGCCTGCTGGTGACGTGATCGTCATCCTGGGAGCTTGATATGGTTTTGTATATATTTCATTCTTTTCTTTTTATTATTTTATTATTAGTATTTCATTAAAGTAGTTTAGTTCCTTCTAAACTCCTAAGTCCCTCTTTTTTCTCTCTCTCCTGCCTCCCTTCGAAGTGGGTCAGGAGAGGGAGAGCATCTGTTGTTCTGCCTGATTGGGCCAATTTGGCCCAAACCATGACACTTTGATATGCAGGAATGAGACCAAAGACAGGTTTTATGTGCAGGGTTTGAAATATAAAGGTGATGGTCTAGGACAGATATTATAACCTCATCAGCCAAATACATAAGAGCTGTATCTGCCTGGCTGTCCCATCACAGGCCCTTAATGAGTCCTTTGGAAAAAAAGACAAAACCAGGAAATCAGAGCTGTAGGATGCCTCACTTTGCTGAGACACCTGGCAGGTGGCATTGATCGTTTCTAGGAAAAGCAATAAACTGGCAGCTTTTCTGCCAGCTGTTCAAGCCAGATCATGCTTCACTGCAGTTTTATAGAGGTAAATGTGTGATCCCATTTTGGATGGGACAAGAGACCTAAGCTGTTCAGCAAAGCTGGGAGCAGATCAGGCCAAACAGCTGACCTCAAATGAGCGGCAGCACAGCAGGTGTCTCGGAGAAACTTGAAGTTCAAAGCACAGGCTCTTGCTTTTTGTCAGGTTTTTGTTAGAAGTAAGTTTTCTGTACTGGGCTACTGAAATTAGAGGGAAAAGCAGAGCTAGCCTTCACTGTTATTGCCATAGGAAGGAGGAACAGTGATTTTAGTGGCAAGTTTTAAGTAAGTTGCCTGTGCTTATCTGAGGACATTCTTCTGCTGAGCTTTGAGCTGAGATGTAGTGCTGCAGGTTGAGACGAGTATTTGTATCATCAAGAAAGAAAGGAAATTAATTTGCTTGGTCCTCGTGAGATATAATTAGGAATATTCAAATGGAAAAAAACAAGGGAAAAATGAGCTTGAATTTACTGAAAAAAATCCAAATGTATGCATGCTTTTATGTATTAGTGACAAGATTCATTAGCCAGTTTTGGAGATTCTCAGGGGAAGTAGTGGAAGATAAATTCCTTAAAACTTTAATGGGCAGGCTGGACAAATCACTGTAATACATCACAAGGCACACCACCTGAATTGCCTAGGAGGTGCCCAGACGACCTACTAGATACCGGGTTTTAGAGCTTTATTTGGGAGGAGAAAGGCACTAATGGAAATTGAAAAAAATCAGCCCTCCTTTTTCTACAGTGGGATCATGTTGTCCTCTGGGCTTTTGAGACCTTCCACCAGAGTCTCTCTGGACATACTCAGTGTGCAAAATACGAAGGAGAGTACTTGTTTGTCTCCAGTTTCTTCACCACTGCAGCATCGGCACCACTGTACAAAAGCCGCCTTTTAGCAGGAAAGAAAATATTCCTTCCCCATGTAGGGTGCAGTCTGTGGTAGGAAATTATCTATTTACTAAGGCCAAGCAATGATTGTGAAATGTAATCCACTGAAAACTAGACAGCGGGGAGGAAGAGAGGTGGCCTGGGGGGAATGTGCGGGGCCATAACATTACCAGTGGGGTTGTCCTTAGCAGATATTTTAGCTGTTCAGTAAACCCAGATAGAATCATGATTCAGGAATATTCAAGGCAACTCCCTCTTGCTTGTGACTGAAAAAGGAAACATTACAAATCAGATGGCAAAAAGCAAAGAAAAGGAGTTAAAAAGAAAAAAAGGAAAAAGGGAAAGAAAAAGACAAAGCAGAAGAAAAATTAAAACCCAGTAAACCTTCATGAAAATTCACAAGGCTTGGGGATAATACACATTTTTTGCCTGCTGTGTGTTGATTACCATTCAGCCCGTGGGGGCTGGCTGTAGTAGACCTCCCGAAGGAAGGCTGGCATGCAATGGCATACGGGTGAATGGGAAAGGCCCGAGCCTCTGATATGCTTAATGTACTGGTTTGAACACAGTCATTGCTTCATGACTGAGAGAAAAACAGAATTACCACAAACCCCACAAGTTCTGATTGTAACAAGAGCAATGCTGCTTTTTGCTATTCCCCACCCATCCCTACCATTTGTATCTTTTCCTCCACCCTGCAGCCAGTCTCGCCATCCCTTGCAGTCAGCTGATGGCCACCAGGCTCGCTGCAGGTTGGCATGTGTTAAGCGCTACCCTACTCAGCCGATTTCCCAGCAGAGGTGTTAGGGGGATTGGCCAGGGGATTTAAGCACTGAAATTCATGTGCCAAGAAGAGCAAAATGCTACAGCTAGAGTCTCGTTTATAAGATTTAGTCAAATATTTTTAGAGACATTTACTTAAACTGGCCAGAGTTCAATAGACATCTCAAGCTGAGTGGTACATCTAGGTGTCATTTCACAAAAAAATGTGAATTATCCAGTGTTTTCTTGTACTTGTATCTTCTTAGTTCCCTCCCTGAAATGGAAAGAAAAGGATTATTTAAGCATGGGCCAGAAGAGTTCAAGCCTGGTTTTGCAATGCCTGCTCTCATAAGCAGTCCCTGTGAGGTTACTTGGAAGAAAAAAGGCTGTATTCTTCCTGTCTGCAGAGCACATCAGGAAGCTAAAGCTAAGGGTTTTTTTCTTACTGAAGAAAATCAGACTAAGGTCTGTGCCTGAGACGTGATGAAATGGGGAGGTGCCTGCCAGAGCCCTGTCATTTTCCACGTGGCCATTACTCCAGCACAGATTAGGAAAACATATTTGGTTCTCTATCTCTACCCAGCTAAGAGTAATCCAAGGTCTGGGTTATCACTTCAGGACAGATGGAGTTGGCAATTTGTCCTCCTTACAACTCTTTTGTGTGTGAAATGGCCTTTCCTGTACCCATATGCCCTCTGTGCATTGTGGATTTCTGCCTCTGGGACCTCCCTCACACTGGAGAAATCCCTCCTAATTATTGCATGATGGCCAAGTGACCCTTACCTTTATACCACCTGCAATAATCATCCTACGGTGTCTCCCAGTACAAGGGAAGGGGGGCACTCAGAATTAGCAGCTGCAAGGCTGTGAACAGAAAAGAGTTATGTCTGTCTTCCTCCCTCTGTCTCTCTCTGTCTCTCAGGTTCAGGCTGTGGAATTGCTATTCACAGGCTCCAGTAGAAAGGCTTCAAAGACTGTTGATGGCTTTGGCACTGTTTTCATTATGTATTAAAATTTAACAATAATATGTATCTAAAAATGCACCATTCTGTAAATTGAAATACTTTCTCCCTCAGCCCTTCTCTTTTTCCAACATCCTTGTTAGAGAGGCTAAGATAAAAGTAAGAAAATATGAGCAAGCAAATCTGATGCATGTTTTCCCGTCTCTTTGAGATGCAGTGAATAACTCCAGGCAGAGAAGACAAATTTATGCATTGTAGAGCTTCTAAAAAGACCATGCTAAGAAACAGAAGACAAATAAATGCCTGTGACTCCCCCACCTTTTCCAGGCTGCACTACAATCCCAGGGAAGCATTGCATGCCTTCTGGCTCTTTTCTGTGCCTTCCTTACCCTCTTCTAAGGGGAGATATAAAAGAGGATTAACTGAAGAAGCGTTTGGTGTCTTCTTGCAGCTCACCATCAATCTAAGCTAAGATTTATCAAGAGATAAGCCTAGTCTGTGGTGCAGCAAAGATTAGTCAGGCTTTAAAATAAAACTCTTTGGAAAAAAAGTTCACTAAAAATAAACTGTCATGCTTTTATCCATGAATAGTTACAAGGACTACAAATAGACACCAGTGCTTAAAACAACATGGAAGTGCAATGCAAGAATGCATAAACACCCATCTTGTTTTGTGATGTGTAAAATACGAATTTTAATACCTCTGCACTAGATGGGGTGTGGTGGTACCCTTGGTTTTTGAAGAAAACAGAAATTCTCCATTATTTTTAATGGTTAAATTGCCATTTAACCGTATTATTAACCAAGCATACATATAGACATGTCAGTGGGAATCTTCCCACTAATGAACATCACTGAAATCTTTGGTGCCTAAAAATGCCTTGATATTTGGAAAACGGCAGGGTGCTTTACATCCCAAAGATCCCTGACACCACTGTTTGGGATTTAGTACATCAAACCTGGTTCACAGAGGGCAGCGTGACTCCTCTGCTGAGCACAAACTGTAAAACACATTCACTGTCTGAGGCAGACTGATAATTAGTAAGATTAGATGCAATCAAGCAACCAAAGCCCTTTGTTGTTTGCTTGCATTAATGCTTATTGCACATTAGTGGAAACGATAACAACACGGAAACCCAACCATGATAGTGTCAGGAAATAATGCTGCAAGGGACATAAGGAAGTTTTCCATCGTTCATCTGGGATGGGATCAGTCACTCTGGTCTCATCTCCAACAGGTTTTTGTTTAAACTAGAGGTCAATGAAGGACGTCCCCAGCCTCTGCCGGCTGCTTCTGCAGAGTAGAAGAGTTTTCGTAACACCTAACTTTAGCCTCCTTGCTAAACATTGTTATTTTCCTTCTATCTACTACAGCCACAGATAGAAAATAGTTTCTGTCCCACAGAGCAGCCTATTTCATAATGGAATGTTTTTCTGATCCCCACTTGGTGTTATATCTTAATGTAAGCACCTAACTTTTTATGAGAAGAGTTATATTTGTTGTATTAAAGCTTACAAGAGATGCAGTCCAGTACTTAGTTCCCACTGTACAACCACAGAATAAAATTCCCCTTTCTTTCTGACCATAATAAAGCTATCAGTCACTTGGTTTTATAATGTGGTTTTTTAATGATTATTTTCTATATTCAGCATAACCTGTTTCCATTTCACCAGCAGGGAAGATGCACGGCCTCTCTTGTATACACCTTGCAAAAAGAACCCTTGTTTTGTGAAAACTCTACCATTTTACATCTGTTCAGAGAGCCCAGATCATAAATGGAAGTTATTTTGCTTCTTCTGAAGAATGTCAGGAAGACGTCTGTGGGGATTAGCCTCAGTTTGCAGTATTATGGTGTTTATGTGTCTGGCACTTTGGGCCAAACATAGAGATATAGTCTGTACTCTGCATCTCAGTGTACACTCTCAAAATCACAGACTGGCTTTTGGATATGGAAAAATGAAAAGTAAAGAACTTTGCAAGATGGAATCAATTGTGCTGTTCAGTGGGTCATGAAGTGTTCTGCATGATCTCATAAAGGAGTGTTGTCATTAGGACATAGTAAGGCCAGTGATGTCTATTTTATTTTTCAGTATTTGTTTTCTTTCTAGAAAATCTTACTTTATTTGTCCTTCTACATTGTAATACTGGATGCATTTTGAGAAGAGTCTTGAGTTGAAACCTGATGATCCTCATTGTGAATAAGGGTGACAGTGTCTAGCTTAGTATAAGCTTGTTGCAAATTTAGGTGGCATATTCAGCTTTTCTAATAACGTGTTTCATTTTTGTTATTCTGCTTAGCTGCAAATGGGATTTAAGTTGCTAGGCTATCTTGGCTTCCTCTTTGTTTTCCCTCTGTAAAGACACCATTTGGGAAGTGTAATTAGAACAAAATAAGAGTTTAGTACATTGTCTGGATTAAAGCACCCTGCTTTTTGATTAAATTTGTCCTAGCATCTGAAAATAAAAGCACAAGGGTTTATTAACTCAGCAGTAAAGCATGAGAGGAAAATGTTGAGATGATTAGCCATTGGCAGCTAAGTAAACTAATTGGGCAGACAGCAAAATGCTGCATTGTTGGTCAGTTTACTTTTATGCTGTAATAACTCTCTTTAGCTGAGTGGTATAACAAAATTAAAAAGGAGGAATAAAACCTGTGGTGACTGTGGCCTAAGAGTGCTCCAGGACTTTGCCTTAATTTTCATTTCATGTGCATTGCTACAATGCCGATAGTGAAGGCAATGAACTGATGGTCCATGTTCTCGCTGCAGTTGTCATTGACTGCCGTACAAATCATCTGATGACAGTGTAAGGAGAATTAGACTCAGTAAAATCAGACTTCTCTAAGACTGGTGTAATAAACCTGAGGGTTAGGTCATTTACAGATTTTTTTCCTAAGGACAATATTTTTTAAATGTCATTCTATGAGTGAGATTTAGCTGTCTGTTCTGTGGAAAATGCCTATGTATTATTATAATTGTATCATAGTTCCTGTGAATGAATTCTGATTTTTATTGGGGTCACTGGGATCTAGCATTCTGAAACAGTAAACACAGGATGGGCTGTTTTGAAATAAAGTTACCAAGAAGTACACTAAGGTTTGCACTGACTTTTCTGTATTGTGTCGAGGACTCTGCTTTGGAAGGGAGCACCAAGAGCAGCTTACATCTACACAGGCAATTACGCAAAGAAGGGTGTATTGTCACTCACACACTAGCTTACCCTCCCATGTTGATAATCTCTAAGATATAAGGAATCTTAAGTCCTAATATTAACTTTGTAAAATAAATGCTACCTAGAAGTGATGTCAATGTAAAAGCCAGGGGAGTAGGGAAAAACTGTTCTTAAGAACCATCAGAAATCTAATGATGACAGCATTTTCCATACAGGTCTTTAAAATTTATTTTCCCTCTCAAGGCAAAAGGTGCATAGCATGAAAGGATTTGCATACAAGTTTGCAGAGATCATACCTGTGCTTGAAATGAGGAAGATGCACTACAGACTGATTTGCTCTCTGGAAGAGTGCTACGAGGAAGGGGAGGGTAAGAAAACCACACTGGCCTTTAGTTTATACAGCTAGAATCATTAAGGGATGGTATGCAAGGACCTTGAATACAGTAATGGTCAGTGTTTCCTTTCATTGGAAAACAATCTGCAGAGAGCTCTGGGCTATGTAAGGACTACCAAAACAGGTACCTTGTCTACTACCACCAGCCCAAGAGAAAGACAATGCTGCTGAGCTGTAAGGCTTTCTCCTAGGTTTCTGTTCTGAGCCAATTATTTGTGTGATTTCCAAGCTCAGGAGATTGTCTATGAGCATAAAGTGGCAGAAGCCTCAAGACTCTGCCATGAGTCTCACAGTGTTCAATGCTGCGTCAGGTAGTTTGAGTCACTGCATTGATGGGTCTCTGGCATTGTTGCCCGTTCCACGCTCTGCTGGCCTCCTCTGCTAGGGAGCTGCTTCCCCTGCACCCCTTCAATCAGATTTCCTTATCGCAGCTGAAATAAAACAGCAATAAAACCACTGTATTTCTGTAGTGGCCTTCAAACATGTTTCTGCATCTTAACGCTGTTGTGGGCAGCATTACATTTACTGTGCTGGCAAGTGAGGAGAGGTACAGAGAAGTTCGGCAGATCACCAGACTAACAGTGAACATATGACAGAGTAAAGGACAAGTCTAAAGGAGTTACAACTAAAACATGCTAGTGAAGTAGTTCATCATTAACTAGTTTATCTCCACTAGCGTCTATAAAGCTGAGATAGATTACTCCACTGTAAGTTTTCCCTTAGAAGTGCCAAGTTGTCTTAACAGTTGCCATTGTAACTCATAACCAATTCAAATTCACAGTAGAAGAAAAACACTGATAAAAGAACTGGAGTGTGTATCTTTGTCTTTCAGCAGCTGTCTTGTCTCCTACAAAGCATTTGGTGATGCCTACAATGAACTATCTTCAGTTAGGCCTTTGAAATACTTGCCAGGTATCATAAAACTCCTGCGTATGTTTCTGGTCCAAGATTAGTCTTTCTGTCAAGTCTGCCACACAATTTCTTTCTGGCTAGTTGACACTTTTTCCCAGGGTCCATCAGTTGTGCGGTTTTGTGGTTTTTTTCTGTTGGCTAGATTTAAAAAGGCTGGGCCTATAGGGAACGCTTCCACTAATCTCAAACGAAAAAGGATATGATCAGGAATGTAACTCCTCTGCATTTTCCTATAGCACTTTTAAAATATGTCCATGTAGGACACAGAACTTAGCTTTTTCTTGGACTGATTGTTTTTATCTCCCTTTCAAACTGACAACTATATGTATTTTTAATAATAAATGTTTTCAGATTCTCATTAACTTTGTATTTTTTCAATGAAAAAGAAATAAACAAATGCAGAGATCCTGTTTGTTTTTCAAACCCAGACTGGGAAGTCTAGAAAGAAAGAAAACATATCAGCAAAAAGCTGTGATGAAAAACTTTTCTAAAGGCAAATGTTTTGAATAGCTGGCACACTGCATGTGTAAAACTAAATAGGTTCCTTTCAGTGTATGTGGCCTGGTAGTAAATCATGTGGGCACCTCCTCTTGTTCTGTTCACAAGAGTGCTCCCTGAAACAAGAGGACTGATTGTTCTTCTGAGTTTATTTCAGCTCATGCTAATATTGCATGTTTTAAAAATAAATCTGTTCTTTCATTTGGAGTGAAGCCATACACTCCCAAAAAGTCAGAGGGTGTTCTGCTTAAGGAAATAATTAGGTATTTGTTTGACAGTGTTGTATGGAACCTTTTTTCCCCAAGACATTGCATATCTATGCTCAGTATCCCCAAAAGGAACTTGCATAACCAATCATCTGCATGCTCCAGTAACAAAAGTTTGGAGACGGGAATATTCTTTGATGGCACTGCAGACCCTAATTGCTGAAAAAAAGCTTTGACGCTCCCATGTACGGTATATCAATATAGAATATTTTTTATTATTATTACTTGAAAGCTTCGTAACTGAGCTAGAGAAAACTCAGCTGGGGAGTATAGTGTAAGTCTTTGGAAGAGGTGTTGCAGGGAGCGAAAGCATGGGTTAGTATCTGTGAGATTGCAGGGAACAACTTCCATACTAGACAGAAACAGAATCGCTGCTCTTAACAATTTAGTTGGTCTGCCTTTTTGGACAGAGCTTTATGTAATGAAGCCAATAACGTGCGAAGGGGATGAAGAAATTGGATTTTTTTCCACAGTCTTATTCTTTGTTGTGTGTGAGGGAGTGCTGCGGCACAGATGTACATTGAATGCAATTATTACACAGTATTTAAGATGAGTGCAAGAAATGAGGTGGAGGCTTCTCTGTTCTGCGTATCCTCAGCTTTAAGTGTTTTTCATTACAAATGCCAGGATATTACAGTTGCCATCCTATGTAGCTTACTGAGAAAGAACCCAACTGCTGAGTGTGACAAAATGTGCTATGGGGCACAGCCAAACCTCTGAGCACTCTTCCCACCATCACTGTTATTCTTTTATGTCCAGAGGAAGGATGGCATGCTGTCCAGAAGTGCTTGCATCTGGGTTTTTTTTCCAAGCAAGATATAAAACAAAATCTATTGCCAGCTGCATTGTTCTGCTTGAGCAACTGAGGAGAGATTGTGCATAAACCCAGGAATGAGTGAATGGGATTTATATCCACAAAAGCAAGACTGGGATAGCTCCTTCTTCATACTCAGCTAAATCTCTTTCCTGACATGCAGCTAAAGATTTTCAGAGAGCAAGGAGCCCACATCCTCCTATCAGGCAGCCCTGAGGTTTGAGTACTTTCTCTGAAAATCACTAAAAGAAACAGGAATCCTCCATTAACTTTGGTATGGTTTGGTTCAGGTTCAAAAGCTGGAGTCTTTTGAAGAAGACTTTTTGAAGAAGAGAGGAGATCTGGGTTTTGTCTCAACTTGTCTAACCTTTAGCAAGTCACTCATGTTAGAGCCCTGCGGCTCTAGGTGATTATGCAGTTCTGGAGAACTGTACCCAAGGGAAACATGCTCTGTTCACACCTGCAGGAGGATGAGGGGTGTGCTGCCTTCTGCACCTGGTCATCTCGGTTGGTATGGAATAATGGGAGCCTTCATTCCAGTTCCTTTCTGCTTCCTTTGAAGAAGCTACTGCTTGCTAAGAACTCACCTTGTGTAACTTTAGCTTTGGATTTTTCATTAAAATATAATATGATAATTATAATGCAGCTGACTCAGAAGAAAAATCAACCACTGACTGGATCATGCAGCAGCATGATGTGCCTTAGAGGGAAGGACCATAATACTAGCCCAGCATGGCAAAATTTGAATCTATTATACTCCTATAATATTTAAAATGATACCAACTGCTCCAAGTCCCAAGCAGTTTTCATTACAATTACCAATTCTGGGTTTTGTGATACTCAGTTACTTTTCCTGTCTGTAGCCTTTTTATTGGCTGTGGAAAAGGGCTCCTGAGGCATCTGCTCAAAGGGAATACATCCAGTCATAGCTGAGGGATCTTTAAGACAGTTTGGGTCAGGCTAAGTAAGCAGACAGGCTTTTACTTTAAAACCTTTAGCATTATTATCTCAGGCAAGCCCGTGAGATCATGACACCGTTTCTTGTGTACACGACCCAGGACTAGGAAGCTGCACATACTACACAGCGCAAGCACTGCAGCGCTTGAGCCTCCACCTGCTGAGCTTAGTCTCTAATGGTTGAGCATAAGGAAGATCTTCCAAGGTAGTGTCTTGCTCCTTTGAAATCTGAGGTGAAACTGTGTTACGAGCATGAGCAGAAACATATAAAGTACATCACAGAGCAAAGGCATACTTGTAAAAAAAAAAAATGTTGTCTCTCTTTGTCCCTGAATGAATACATGGAAGTCTGTAAAAGCAAAGTATGACAGTCTTAAGAGCTTACCAGGCCTGGACTAGGGCAGACTCAGACTTGCAATAGTTTGCCATCAGCTCAGAGGTTTCAGAGGCCCTAGCAAATTCTTTTGAAACAGCAGTGTCATCGTCTGTCCGTCCCCCCATGTTTGTTTTTCCTGTTGTTTGCTTTGAAGTGTGAATCAAGTTTGTACCTATATGTCCCTTGGTAACCATTCAAGAGAGAAATCTGCAAAAAGCAGCAACTAAGCAGAGTGAACATAGCGAGGACATGTTGTTTGCTGTCTGCTAACCTTTATCCTGAGTGCAAGTCACAGATGCAGCTCCTGAAATTTTATTAAAACAGGATCTAAAACAAAGGTACTCCATCATAAGTAACATTTTGTTCACTCCAGCACTTTTAACTGCACAATAGTACAAGCTTTGTGCCTGTCAAAGATTTGAGGTTTTGATTGTACCCATGGCAAAGTTTGCTTTTGGGGAGGATTTTTTTCCTTGTATATTAAAGTCAAGTAAGAGAAAGTGTCCTTCTTCATGAGGTCCTGTCCGTATCTTTAGAAGTTAATGGCTCCCATTGAAATTTCCCCCTTTCTGTTTTCCTTGTGTACACCCCTTCTATGTCAGAATGCAAAGTTGTGAAACTGGAGTTAGGACATTCACATGCATTTACAAAGAACAAAGGTGGCATTCATTCAAGTTGTTCGTGTTGTTTGCTTTCTTACTTTCTTACTTCTTTATAATCTCTCATGTTGAGTCTTTATCTCACATTTCATACTTCTCTTTGGTTACAGTTGGTTGGCATAGGTACAGCAAATTCGGCTGTTAAAAAAAAAAATCCCCTCCCCCCCTTATGACTGCTTGCAGTAAAATAAAAATATTAATTCAGGCTGTAGGGAGATTAAGGTTGAAAATCTCTAGCAAGGAGCAGGAAGAATTAAATACACATGCACTGTGAGACAGCCCTTCTTCTAAAGCTTCCAAACAGTGTAGGACCAAACCAGACTCCAATCTTCCTTCAGACCTATACAGATGCTAGCCATACATGTCACTTTTCCTGCTTCAGATACCACCTCGTACTGAATGAGTCTCTCACCAGGCATTACTCATGGTTTCAGGATCAAGCCCTATTAAGAAGGTTAATTTTAAAAGCCCCATCATGCCTGCTTCTAGATGAATGGAAAGGGAAGAGGAAGCACAGGTGAGCTGCTGCTGCTGCTGCTTCTCTCTTGTGTAGCTCAATGGTGTCTCACAGCCCATGCCAGAAGAGACAAAAGGGAAGACAACTGGCTGCAGAGGAAAACAAACTTTGCATCTCTCCAGGGCATTACAGTTGGAGTGCTTCTGTAAGACCTTTCTCACCACTGCAGTGCCCTACATCATCTTCCAGCAAAGGATTTTAGGAATAAGCTCTCCTACCCCAATAGCACCTCTCACGGGTGATGTGAAAAGGCTGAATATTTGCTTGTTGAAAACAGCAACAGACAAATGTCTGATTAATAATTCTCTTTTCTTAATGTGTATCTGTGATACATGTTTTCTTCATACCACTGGGCTGGAGCCTGTATGTTACTATGGAATGCACGCTGAAGCCATTGGCAAATGAGAGACACGGGGGCAGATATTGTTCTGGCCAAATTCCACTTCAGGCTTTATGTTAAAGTCTATTTTCACCGCACCATTCACACTACATTGAGAAAAAAACATTTAAAGTGTGAATGTTTCTATTGTAAAGGTTCCTCTTTGGAAGTTTTTTCCCTTCTACATTGAAGGGAAGTAAGAGCAGGATTTAATATTTAAAAGAGCAAAACTCATGGCCTACAGGTTGGGCTGCTGGACATAAAGAGATGGACAAAAGCAAACCGTGAATAGACACTGAGCTCTGTTTTTTTTAAATTCTGATTGTCTACATTCAACACAATTTTCCATGTGAATTTCAAGTTGCTGGACTTACACCAGGTAAAGCATAGTAAATTCATTAGTATATATTTCATTTTTAAAGCCTAATTGCTGTTGGGATTTTTGTTTTGTTTTTAAGTTCATAACTAGTCTATGGGTTAATATACGAAATAATGGATGCAGCATTTTAACATAACCATTTTTGAGTTTAGCAATGCTAATATTAATCCTGAACAACAGCGACAGTAACTCTTAAGGCTGCTAAAAATTTTTCACTATAACTTTATTTTTAGTTGCTTTTAGATTTTTGCTTTTGAGGGGAAAAAAATCCTAGATTTTATGTGCAACCATATATATAGTTGCACATAATATATAGAATACATAGATAATAGTTAATTTTTTTAGCAAGAATGAGCAAAATCAGCAGCTGTAATTTTTTTTTGCTTCAGTATGAAGATCTACTACACTTTCACCTTCATCATAATTCATGTGACCCCTACTCAGGCATCCGAAGAGTAGAAATTGTAAATCTACTGCTAATTTAACTTCTCACTGAGGATGTACACTGAGGAGTGGTGTTATGAGCATCTCTTCTGGCAAGAAGTGATGACATGTTTGTTTCGGTTTTGTATGTAAGCATTTAGTAGACCTCCTGGGATTTTCTGACTTATATTTTATGCAAAGAATGCATGAAGGGCACATATATATTGCTTTATTTGTGTTGGACAACTGATGTGGTGATGATTCAAAGAGAAAAGCATAACATTGCATCAATAATATCATAATGACATTGTAAGTCACAACTAAACTAAAACATAGGGTTTCCAGAATTCTAGGATGTTTCATTCCTTTGTCATAGAGATAGGGCCGAGGGATTAAGAAAATCGGGTTAGTTTTGTGAATCTGATTTTATAGCAGATGTTTAAACTGCCTGGAGAGTCTGTATGAGGAAGGAATGTGTAGACAGAGATCTTGAGGCATGCTTTCTTTACCTCCTATGGAAATCTAATCACTTCAGACTAAACTCGTATCAGAACTACCTTGGCTGAATTACCAAACTGTTGCAATGTGGTATGCTGTTGCTTGCCATAGTAGTTGTAATTTGGGTACTCGGATGCTTTCCCATTCTTCTTAATAGGCTAGGCTAAAGGTCTTATGTCTTGTGCTGGGAAGAGTGAATCATGTTAACGTCCCTTAAGCAGATAAAAATATATGGACTCGAGGTAACTAGAGACCTTCATTTTAGCATATCTGAACTGAAATACTTTGTTCTGGGAATATGTTCTGAACTTTCTCTTGCTGTATTTTTCTCAAGCCCTGAATTTTGACTAAACCCTGAATTAGGAGTAAATAGGCACTCAATTGAGAGACATGGTAAAGTCCTATCTCATAAATTCATTTGCATTTGGGGAAAAAGATTATTGCTGAGCTTTATGTACTCCTAAATTTGGTCACTCGTAGAGCCAGATCTTTCCTTCCCATACACATCTATGCAACCAAGAGAAGGGAATCATCTCTTCCTCTGTAGAAGTGACAGGGAAAAAAACCTCCAACAAATAAAAAACCCAAGACAATTCATTAGTGGGCTGAGGCCTTAAAAAAATTGTATAAACACTATGTCTCTGTCAGTGTATGGGAGGTGGCAGCTCAGAAAAGAAATGAAACATAAGGAGATTAAAGGGGCAGGCAAGTGAGAGACAAAAAAGAGATGTACTGACTTTGGTTAACTTGGAAAAGCTAATTAATAAAGAGAAAAAACATGGTTCAGGATTCAGCATGAAGGTGAGCTTTGTTCTATGTGATGCTGATTAACAGTCTGGGGCATTACTATACAGAATATTAGTCTGAAGAGCTATTATTTCTAGTAGAAGTAGACTGTAGGTCTAGACTGTAACATGCCAGTCCAGTGACTTCTTAGAAAACCTGTGAATAATTTTGTTCTTAGACTCTCTTCTAAGCAGAAAAACTTCTCATTGGGAAGTGTGGAGGATCAACCTTTTATGTTCCAAGGTAAGAGCAAAGGGAGTTGAAATGTGATCTTTAACATACACATGAATGAAGTAACGGACTTTCCCTTTTAATTAGACAGTGTCCATCTTACAGTCTTAATGACAGTAGCACCTCTTTCTGTTAAATAGAACTGGAAATCAGAAGAGATAAAAACCAACTAGATGTTACCAGAGATACTGAAATGGGCAGCAAGAGGACTGGTTTATACAGACAGGGTGAGGTTATGTCACAAAGTTATGTCATTGCATCAATTTGCTGCTGTAGAATAATTTTCAGACTTTGGGACAGTGACCCAGATGTAGTAGAATCATAAAATCATAGAATGGTTTAGGTTGGAAGGGACCTTAAAGATCATCTAGTTCCAACCCCCCTGCCATGGGCAATGACACCTCCCACTAGACCAGATTGCTCAAAGCCTCATCCAGCCTGGCCTTGAAGTATCAGCATAGAGGGCTAATAGAAAGTGTTGGTGGGTTAGCTGATATGTAGAAGAACGGGTGAACATGAACAAATTTCTATTGGCTATAGACAGTCTAAAGTATAGGCTTTTAGGCCAGAAGATACTTGAAGCACTTTGTTTAACATGAGCTGCAGTGGGTTTTTGGTTACACGCTTATCTTGTGCCTAGATAAAGAACTTTGACTTCCAGTGCCTTTCCTCTTCAAATGACATAAAATGCAGTGTAAACAACTTGTACTAAGACTTAACAGTCATCTAGGGAAACTGGCTAGGGAACAAGTGCTCAGGCCACAGGTCACATAGGAGTTGGCCTTTGGAAAACAATGAAATATGTTGGGTTACTGTTGAAGACAAGTGTGTGTTGGACTTTTAAATCTTTCTATACAAACATCAGCTTCTGCTATTTAACAGTTGTTCTTATTTCTACTGTTGATAAACTCAGTTCACTCTTACTGTATCAGTGTACTACAGGAAACTGAATTAGACACAATGGCCATTTACAAATTAAACAAAAGGGGGCTCTCTGTAGTCAGCTTTCCTTTTTCAGCTAGGATAGATGCTTTCGTTTGTATAATAAATCCTCTATCTCTGTTACCATTCAAGAAGCCTTTGTGCTTTCAATGAAAAGCCTCCTGGCTCATTACAAGATTACGCCATACGGTATCGCCAGGGTACACTGACGGAGAACTGTGAATCCAGGAATGGTTTGCACCTACCTCGCACTAATATAAACAGTAATAGAAAATGGCAAGTTATGAAGAATCCTGCTGGGTCTCTCAGAGCTTCCTTCCAGCAAGTTGGTGGCTTAAATATGGGGGACACTGGGGTACAGCAAAATCTTCCAGATGGTGTGCTAAATTAGATGTTTTCACTTTTACTGCATCCTCTACTGAACGCAGAGGGAGAAAGTGGCATTATACATGAAGGCATGCACGTTCAGCACTGAAGTTCTTTAAAGTGCTTAAGTGCTTTAATTGTGCAAAAGCCAAATTTGCCAACACGATTTGAGAGCAGAGCGGAGACTCGTCGCTTAACCCCAGCCGGCAACAAAGAACAACACTCACCC
>VYXH01000471.1:32601-133310 GCA_013397275.1 Burhinus bistriatus | reverse complement strand
CCCTGTGATTCTGTGATCCTTAATCTTGATCTAGATACTCTTACTAATCTAGATAACTTCCAGCAAATATTATGTACTTTGATCCTACAAATTTTCACATCCTAGTCTGGTTTCGTTTACACATGAGTCTAAAGCCACGGAAAAGCTGCATATTTGCAGGATTGTAGCCCCACTGATTTCTTTTTTTCCTATTACCCATTCTTGAATTAGGGGAATGCAGGAGTAAAAGGGAGCAGTAAAAAAAACAGTTTTCTTTTGAAGTGAGTAATGAGAGAGATCTTGGGACTGGATAATTTGTGAACAAGATTGTTTTCTCTCTTTTGCTAACTTCTTATTTGCATAAAATATTTAAATCATAGACATACTATTCAAATAGAGAAGAATTTTGAAACTGTTGGAAATAAGAGCAAGATGGGAATTACTGCACTCTGAGTGCTTCTGTGTGGTTTTCCTATTGCTATGGAAACTGGGTAATGATTTATTTGTCTCACTTTGATTCCACAAGGAAAGCAAATGCTATGTGGTTTCAGAGAAAGAAAGAGGTGAAACAAAGCCCTAATGTGTATCACAGAAATTGTAATTTTTAGCTGCATGATACAAGAATGCAGTCTTTGCTAACTGTGGTGACATCTGTGAGTTACAAATTCTTTTTGGTTTGTCTTTATGGAAGGGCTTTCTGGATTAAAACTTCCATGGAAAAACAGGAAAAGGAAGGGTGCTGATGTTATACAAACTCTGAGAATATGTTGGTTTTATTTTTTTGCAGTAGAATAATATCTGTGCACATAAAGAGTCCATGATTCTTTTGAGCAATGGCAGAGGGAATAATTTAAAAAGCTAAGGTTTGCTATTGAACATTTTCCATTCCGTTAGGTCACAGGTCTCTAGAGTATGACCAAAGCCTTCATTATTAGGCTTGGGCTATCTTTTTTAGAAAATTGGGTCAATAGGACATCTGTTTAACTTCAACCGGGCTGTCTTTTCTTAAAGACTATAAACTTTACTGCTGAAGACTTTGTTGCATGCATTGCTACGTTCCAACTAGGAATCTGAATGGTGTGCATTTTCTTACTGTTCAGCTACACTACCTAGTACTCTATGCAGTAAGTATGGCTGGTAAAACCTACGAAGAAATTGCAAAGAGCTTCCACCCTTTAATGTAAGAATACAAAACCTACTTTCTGACACTGTATCTTCTGAATTAGTGTGAGTACATTTTCAAAGCTGTGTCAGTGACAAGTAGTGAAATATTCTGCTGACAATTGCATGCTTTGGAAAGATATTACTATTATTATCAATATTAATATTATTATAATTACTATTATCCTCTAGCATTTTATAGCTATGATTTTCTCTTGGGCACTTCAGTAGGCATTGGCCCAAGAGGTTAAGATCCTAAAAATAATGTACAAAAGTAATTCTCTCTTCAGTTAAACCCGTCTACTAATTACTTGAAGTCATTATAAAGTTGTTTAATCTTCCATTGAGTAGATGAGTAAAACTTTCCTTTTGACTATAACGAACATTACATGAGCTGGAATTTGGAAGTGAAGATTTTTATTACATTTCTAACAGAAGTCTTCTCCTATGGCAAAAAAGTAGCAAAAGCAAATTCCCTTGAGATTAGAGTATGCTAAAGTAATGGCCATAAGGTGCCTTACATTTCCTCAGAGCAGCTGCAGTTTTACTTTCAATTTTACAACTATCTTCACCCCATTCTTGATTAGTCATTTCACCTTTGCTGTCATCATGTGTGAAATAAAGAACCCAAGGCCACGTTCACAATGTTGAAAGAGAGAAGAGAATATAGGCTTTTCTGTATACAAATTTTGAAAGCATTGTCAAATTTGTGTCTTGAGTCACAGCTTTGAAGATAGGAAAAAAAATAAAGTTCTTCAATCCAAAATCTTAAGTAAACATATCCTCAGATGCTTATCCTTTCATTTCAGGAAGGTTGCATAAAATGACTGAAATGAAAATCTTAACTGTTGCCAGTATACAGTTTTCTTTATCAAGATTCAATACAATTATTAACTTTTTTGGTCCTCCTCCTCCCCCCCCTTCCTGAATAGGACAGATAGGATTTGTTCAAAGTTGTAAAGAAGAAATGAGAAAAGTGGTAAGGCAAAGAGATAACATTATTGAGCTAATTCAAAACAGAGTTTATTTGTCTCCAAATATGAGAAAGTTTGGAGTGTGTGAAGATCTAGGCTGAGATTGAAGCAGTATTATCATATTTCTAGCTCTAATGGCAGACTGAAATATCTACTCTTAAATTTTAAAATAGTTCTCTGAAAGAAATCCATTTTCATCTGTTAATAAAAACCTTTTCAAAAGACAGGCAATTTGCTTTAAAAGCTTATTTTATAATTATTGATATGTGGATTTTCTTCATTTTAGTTTAGGAAAGAGAATAGATGTAGTGGAATTTAGAAGCATTTGTATTTGGCAAGTTGGGCTGGTCTATAGGAATACAGAAAGTACAAACGATGCCAAAATGATATAGATGTAGAATCATTGCCAGAGATACACATTAAGAATTTTAACTTGAAGAAGTGCCTAAAAAACATGTAATTTGTGGTTTACTAACATTTAAACAATAGAAATAGATATTTTAGAATTCACCTGTCATTCATTGAAAATAAGTTTGTACATACTCAGTTCCAACGAACAGCATCTTTGTATTTAAGCAACTACATTGATAATAGGACACTCAATAAATTGGCAATGGAGTGTTTTTTATGTTAATGACAAAACTGCCAGAGCATTCTGTAAGTTCTCAAGGTAGTTTCTGTGAAGAACTCTGTAATATGCGAGTAAGTTCTCCAGAATAGAAGGAGGATTATATAATTATTTGAAACATAGCCAGTAGGTAAGAGTTAATATTCCCACTCCTGAAAAAGTTGGTGGAATTGACATCACTGATTATTCACAAAGCAAATAAATCTGTATAAGTTTGAGGCTGTTGATGAAATCTTCCAAAAGCAGATGTTTTCTGCTAAACTCACTTGAACGTTCAAACAGTATACCTGATAAAGTGTTTTGCCAACTTTGATATTTAAGAAGGTCTGCAAATTAATGTAGTTTATTCTGCAAGCATAGAAGGTTGTTAAATTTAGTGTGAATTTCTAATTATATTTAAGAAGACAAGAAACATAGCTATCAACACTAACCTCTAACCAAATACAAAACAAGATTAGGGCACTGTACTGTGCATCATACTGTTAGTTTAGCACATCTGGTGAAGCCAAAACATTGCAACTGTTGGCCAGTCTTTCTTGTCCTGTTAAGCTGAAATTTATAAAAAATTCACTCACTTTTAATGTTTTTTCTTTTAAATTCTTTATTGGAGAAGGACCACTTGGAAGTCTACTAGCTTTGTTGCTCCCTTAGTTCTGTGTTGTCTGTCCACTGCTGTTATAAGTATTGGTCCCAAGTATTTCATTTAAATTTTGGTTTAAATAGAAAATAATTTTCTAAATTTTTTTTTTATTTTTTTCTTCCTCTTGATGAAAACTGAGACCTTGAAATAATGTTGGGGAGGGACTGGGACCATGTAATTGTTACTTAAACAAAAAAATAAGCAAAACCCAACCAGCCAAAAAAAAGGGGGTTTCAGTTAGGGTAAAATGCTGTATTATGGTGTTTGGATTATTGAAACAACTAGAATATCTGGGGGAAAAAAAACCTCTAAAAAAAGTCTGAAATAGCTAAGTATTCTGTCTGGATAATGTTGCAGTTATGCATCATATTGAAATTCTCAAATTTCCATTCCTTCAGGTCCTTTCAAGTAAACTGTTTTTACATTACTTCAGTTCGTCTTCTGGCTTGTATAGCAAATGGTCAGGCTCTGCTGGAAACCTTACTGACATAATCACCTGCTTTTTTACACACTGTGCACTCTTTTAACTTAACTCATTTATCTCTCTCACTTGTTTGTTTTGTAACATTTCTTCAGTTCCATTTAAATATTGAGACTTTTCCCTCTTGCCTCTATTTCTACTTCTTGCCATTATTTTCCCTCTCATTACCTTGATTTTTGCCTCTCATTTTTCTTCCCTCTCCTTTCTTCGGTAGACTGCTCACTATGGATCCACTAGAAAATATTCCCCTTCCTTTCTTATAATACTACATAATACCCGAATGTTCTTGGTTCTTCACCTGAACAAGTGTTTGTAAGTACCTCTATTACATGTAACTTCCTGTAACTGTGATCCTTGGTGGAAACATTAATAGAGATGATTAAGTAATTACTTATGCAGTCAATATGAAAAGCTCATGTATTGTAATTTCACTGTATATTCTTAGAACAAATGAAATGAACATGTCACATCATTAAGAAATTGTTGAGGATCATGCAATAAAACGCTGTTCTGCTATTAATATTCTATTTCCTGAAAGAAAGTAACACATTGTTAGATGTAGAATGCACACTTGGTTATTCTGCCATCAAGTAGAAGTTTATTTTGAGTAACTGAGGAATGTGGGAAAGGGGCAATCTCTGTGTGACCCTGTCCTAAGATCCCAATCAAAGCAGTTACAAAATCACTCATTGCCAGTACATTGAGTCTGCTGCATTCTGTTTTTCTGGATAATCTTTTTGTAGGCAGAGTTGAGCTCTTCAAACTTAATGCATTGAAGATAAATTACTTCAATAAAAATTCTATTAAAGCTAAAGAAAGTTATCTCTAAGATTCTGACACATTTGGGTGGATGAGTGAATACATGTAATCTGGTAATCCCTGCTCTAATTGCCAACAGTAGAGTTTTAGGAAACGGTGTTTTGGCCCAGATTATTTAAATGCTGAGAATTACATTTAACAGATCATTAGCATTCTTCACAGCTCTGAATAGTTGCTATCTTACATTAATTTCTGTTACTGTATCAGTCTTTTCCTCAGAGCTAGTGGAAAGTGTTCTCGTGGTGTTTTACATTTATCCCTGAATCACAGGTATTTTCTGTCTTACGTAGAATAATGTGTTGATTAAAATATTTTTAATATTTGATTATCATAGAATGATCACTCCCTTATGATCACTTGCATGTGCTCTTTCTCTCATTACATCCAACGAATCAACAGAGCGCTGCCCCACAAAGCAGGATTACTTTTGGTGCATTACTGCCTCCCTACTTCCTTTCTCTTCCTTTTCTGAGAAAGGGAACAGCAGTACCCAGCCCTGTGGTCAGCTCATAAATAACACACTGAAGTGGAGAAGCCTCAAGTTCTCCCCTTTGACCTGAAATTCTGGCACCTAAATATGAAGAAATAAGACAATATAATAAGGTAGGCAAATTAGAATGGTAACATTTGGTGACATTGACATTTTCTTTCTGATGGATGTCATACTTCACCTTACTATAGATTATGGTAGCAATATTTTGTAACTGGAAGAAATAAAAAAAATCCAAAACAATAAAAAAATCAACAAGTAAATGCGAGATTTATTTGCTGGAACAAGTACCTGAATACTGGTGGTGCATTTTGCTGTGTCGGTATCCTTACAGATGACTGAATACTTAACTTTTTTAGGATGCTACTTGTTTGAAGAAAGTAAAGCAATGATTTTTTTTTGTTTTTTTGTTTTAAGGGTATGTTATAGTTAAGAGCTATTGCTGTGTAGGATCTATGGGACAAAGTACATCAAACTAGTCAGATTGGATTTTTGTCGCCCATGATGCCGTTTTACCAGCTCTGAGTACATTTTAGGAAAGTTAAGAGACTGAGTAATGAAAACAAGGATGTTATTTATATGAAAGTTGAAGGAAAAAAAAGATATGGAAATAAATCTTGTTAATTGCGTTTAGCCAATAAAAGAATTGGAGAGGAAAACCTGAGATGGCTACAGCATACAGTTAAGAGGTATGATCCCAACGTCCTTATCATTCATAGTAACTACTGTTCAGTTTTTGACCAATCTCAGATTATCTTTTTTTTCAGAAGTATTTTTAGTGTATACAAATGTATTTACAACTTTTAATTTATTGTTTGTTAATTGCTTGTACCCTATGTGTAATGCTTTATAGAATAGCCACAATAGAGTGATCACAAGAAGTTAACACTTCATACGAAAACATTCAGAGTTGCCAGACTGCCTGGCAGTCCCTAGAGTGAATGTGCTTGCAGCGGAGGTTCCCATGAAGCCAGGAAGTTAGGGATTTCTTTTATATTGATCAGTAAGGAGGCTGCTGTAATTTCCATCCTCCAATGAGAGAACCACTGAAGAAATAGTTGGGGTGGGGAAAAAAAAAAAAAAGAATTCCAAATTAATTATGTCTAAGAGCATATTACATATATATAATGAGCTATCTAATATCAGATGCTGTTGTTTTAGAACATAGAATCATAGAATGGTTTAGATTGAAAGGGATTTTAAAAATCATCTCGTTCCAACCCCCTTGCCATGGGCAAGGAACATAATCTAATATTTTAATAATTGAATAAAATATTTTAAAAGAAATAGAATTTTATAATTCAATAGATATATTTTCATTGAAATATAAGTTTAATACATTTCCTGTACAAGCCTAATCATTAAGATTTTCCAGGTGTGTAATTCCTTAGTAAGTACACCTGTGCCTGCGTACTTTAATCCCTGAAGCAAGTGTTTGATCTTTTACTTGTGAGGGTCAACATGACAGTATCACATTTATGTTTTGAAGAAACATTGCGACATTTTCATGAGTAGACTAAAAATGAGGTGAAACATATTCTTTGGAAAATAAGGGAATTAAAAATCTTTTTCTGTTTCACAAATACATAGCTCATAGGAAGTTCTGTCGTATCAAAGTACTCAAGACTGCTCTGGCATGATCAATGAACTGTTTCATTTCTATTCCTGCTTACTCCTTGGGCAGTTTGCTGTAGCTGCCTAAAGAATTTTAAGTTAGTATCAATTTCTGGCTATAACTTCTGTGGTAGAGGCTCTTCCTTGTTCATAAATGGACAGAGATCATCTCCATGTTTTGGAGCTAAACAAATCATTTCCTTTTAAAACTGGTAAAATTCTAATCTCTAAAGGAAAAATATAACATGCTTCTTTCGAGGTTTCTCTATTGTTGTGTAAATATACCCTAAATTTTCAAGAGGAAACATGTATCCCCTTTGCCAGTTATAAAAGAAGTAGTCTTACCTTTGATATTAGAAACAGAAATTTCAAAAGGCAAAAAACCTCCCTCTAATATTTATATGGGACTGTGGACTAGAGTTTTTGACTTTTATATGAAACTGTGTAGAGAATGGCAAACAAACAAGAAAAAGTCATGGTACGACCCTGAAGTTCTTAAGTAGATGGGAAGATCTTAACCAGCAATGGAGCAGGAAGTTCAGTATAGTCTAAGTAGCACATCTACAGGTCTGAAGATAGAATTTTGGGATCATTACGATGCCAGAAATGACATTTGACTAGTATAGTTTTGTATGAAATGTGTCATCATCATACAGACCCTGGTACTTCCTGTACTTTTGGCAATGCTGAACATGGAACTTTTTTATCTAGGGTAGTTTATAGTGTCAATGTAAAGTGTTCAGAGACCCTTTCTGTAACCTGGTTATTTTAACTTTTTTTCTGCTGTTATCAGTGTTTGCACTCTCCAGCAGTGTATGAATGTAGTATTGGAGACTGAATTCTGCTGGGTTCAGTTTCTTCATCATTATTTTTTTCTTCAAATAACCTTTCAATGCTTTCAGTGTTGGTCCAGTCTTTACAATCTCTGTATTAATCATGATCAGTTGCTACTTACACAGTTAGAGTTAGCCAACAGGAGTTCCCATGGAGGGGCTCGTTCTGAATCAGTTCAGTTCTTTCCAAGTTAAAAAGTGGGTGCCGCTAGACCCTATAGCTTTAATGGTTGTAAGTTTTATTTGCTCTCCAATGTAAGTGTGACTGCTACCTATCACTAGAAGAAGGGAGTTTTTGTTAGATTTTATCAAATTGTATGCAATATGTGATGATTACAGCATTTCCTGATATTTACATATCTTGAATTTTTTAAGTCAAATGGTAAAATCAATCCACTAAAAATATTTGTTTCAGTATTCTCTGAGGTCAATAAAAAGATGTTCATGGACTTTGCTCAGTTACCTATGAAACTTAATTCCGCGATAAAATGCCATTTTTTTAAAGTAATGATGATGATCTTAATTTTGGAAAGAATTCAGTTGAGGTTTTTAGTAAATCAAATTTGATACTAAAATAAGTCTTCAACTTGAAAGTTTGTTTCATCTTAGAAGTGATCTGTACACATTTCTGAAAATCATGTACTTTACTAAGGTTCCTAAATAAGGGTTCGTATCTAACTTGCAAATGCTTGCTTCTGGGGAAAAGAAAAAAAAAAGGAGGGGTTGGGAATGAACACAAAGTTTGAAGTACTTTTATATATTTTTACATCTGTATGTATAGGTCATTACATTTTTTCTAGTTTCAAGTGCTGCTTGTACAATTTCTCTCCTGAATTAAAATACTAAAGGGTAAGCTAGCTCCCTCCTACATCATTTACTTCATAGAGTTAAGATGTGTGGTATTGCATGAAACTGTCCAGTTAGCACTTGCTGCTTGTTTAACCCAGGCAGCAGACATCACAGGGCAATTGTCTCCTTATTGCCTTTGGTCAACACGGTAATGTTAGTGTTACCCTGTACGTTGAAATGTGCAGCATAGAGGCTCTAATGTAACTTATTAAAATATACATATGTAGTTCTCCAGACCTTAAATTTTCTGTTCTAAGACAAAAACAGATGAATTAGCTTTTAAGATAATCACAGCTATTTGAAAGTTATTGTTGAACTGTGATAGCTGTCATTTTTATCTCCATCTTTGTTGCTAAATTAATTAATTATAAGTCTTTAAGTATTTATTCCTACAAAGGAATATGTTGGGAATTCTGTCTGCAAATCAGGTGCAAACAAACTGAGGCCTTTCACAGGTTCCAGTAAATTTGTATCATCTGTCTTGTTATTTACTGCTTTTAAAATTTTTGAGTGGAATTTACACTAACTCTGAAAAAAGAGTTCAATTTGCCAAATTTATTCTGAAACTGTTATTTTCTGATACTGAACATATACTTCTGTGAAGGGATTGAATGGTTATCACGTAGGTTGAAAGCTTTAAGCTTAGAAAGGAAAAGTAATGAAAGAACAGTTTGAAAATTAAAAAACAATCAAACAAATGGTTGTAAGTGTCAAGGTTATTATAACAATACACACATTTTCTGAGTCAGGCCCTTCGAAGTCAAAAATGGCATGCTAAAGTAAATAGGGGAAGCAGTTTTCCCAGTGAAAAGATCTCAACTATAATAAATTCTCTCTCTTTATTCTTCTTTATAGATATCTGTGAAAAAAATAACATTTTTTATTGATTTTGTTCATTGAAAATATCACCATCTAACCCATGCTAGTAAAAGTTATTAAAGATCAGTAAGGAAAAAAACCCAAAACAGGCGCTGATGGGTGTACCAGTAGTTAAAACAGCCAGCCTTTTTGTCTCTTCTTTTCCTTTGCAAGTTGTTTTCTACATCCTGCTTTGATGTCAAAATACACTGAAATTAATACTAATATTGACATTGACTTGTACAAAATGGGTATGTTTAACATGACTACTCAATGATAATTCAAGGTTCAGGATTACCTGCTAAATGAAGTCCTGTGGAGTGTATTCATCAAACAAGTAGGGATCTCTTTTCCTGCAGATTTGCTTTGGGTTTTTTTGAAAAAACAAGTGCTTAAATGAAGCTATTTTTTTGTTTTTTTGTCAGCTGGATATTGGCAGTTGGCAGTCACTGTGCTAAAAAGCCTTTAAGAATATGGATCCAAAAAAATAATAGAGGCCTGTTGGAAGATTTCTAGTGTTTAAAGAACCTCTGAAATTTTGTAATACTTCTGAGGGCTGTATTTAGGGATGACTGTCAAAATGTTTACTTGTGTCTTTACCAACATTGATGAAAATACAGTATTCAACAAGACTCTGATATTGCCTGGAATTTCGCCACCAGGTGGTATCCATTTACATACTTAAAGATATCCCTGGTATGTGGAGCTCCTTACTTTGTTATATTGATGAGTAAATACAAGATTTTTGTACCCCTTTATTAAACTATAATGCAACTTTGCAGCCTGAATTTGGCAAGTATGTTTGCTTGTGCCAAAATGATTTTTAAGAGGAAACGTGTGTTGTGCTTTATATTATTTTTACCATATGAGGCAGATTGTGCAGAAGGGCAATAAGGCGTGTGAGAAGGTTGGAGAAAGAAAAATAGCAATACTCCCATTTACTAAAGGGAACTCTATTGGCAACATTAGTGAATAAATATCATCTTGTATTAGTCTCTCCTGCTCGAACTCTGAAATGCAGTTTGTTTCATTTTATCTCTGACAGACGATTCATTTAATATCAGGAACAGCTTTAAGTGTGGCTTGAGCTGTTGTTTATCACAGGTAAGTAGCTAACAGGACACATGTAAATGGCATATGTTATACTGATTTTCCATACACTGGACATGAAACAAATGCACAACATGCTGAGATCAAATGTGTATGTGACCAAAGAAAGAAACTAAAACAAACTATTGAGTTTTTCAGTAATACACACCACTATTTAGGTTGCTTAGGTATGTAATCCTAAGTGTTTAAGGGACTTTTTACTCATTTTGTACAAGGAAAGATGCAAGGATGTTGTACAGATATTGGAAAGATAGTGAGATAATAGTGCTGGGGTGTTATCTTAGCCCTCATTACATGCTGCATTTTTTGGTTGTCTTATATTTTCTTCCTCATTCATCCGTGACTCACTTCTCAAACGATCCTACTGTGACAGTAATGTATATATATTTTCTCTCACTGTCTTGGCACAAAGAAGATGTGGGAAATAGCCATGAATATATACTTCCGAATAGGTTTGACTGTATCAATGAAATGGTATAATGCTCCTTTCAGGTTGTCTGAAAAATAATATTTAGAAGTATTGTTGGTTAACTTGAATATTATAATCATAGATCACGTATTTCACAGAAGAGTTGAACCTCAGGTGTGGCTGGGTTATTGATGCCTTAGAACTGACAACTGTTTACTGGCATGTATAAAATGAGTAGAGCCCACTTCCTAGCAAACAGGCATCCTAAAAACAGCCTCTGAAAGGAGCCAGGAATCTTGTATCAGATGCACTAATGCACACATTCCTCCCAGATATGGCTGGTATGAATGAGCTGAGAGTTTGGTCAGAAAGGTTGTTTTGCAGACATCCTGGAAAGGCCTGAAATGAAAATAAAAATGTAAAGAAAGTATTCAAATTAGAGAGGGATCATCTCTAGAAATATGTATTTGAAAATGTGTACATTTATTTGAAACTACCTGAATCAGGGTGTCTTGTGACTGGCTTGATCAGCCCATGGAAACAGATGTTTCTGAGTGGTGATATAGATCTCCCGTAATTTTGGTTTGAGCAAGTAATTCCAGCTTCCTATTTGTAGTCTGGAGAGAGAAAATTCTATCCAGAAGTGGAGACTTCCCTATTCTTAGGATGAAGTGAATCGTTCCTTAGTGCCTGTCTCTTTCCTTATGCTGCTTGCAGGCAAAGTTTGGTACAGATGAATACTTGGAAAATACAGACTTCGCTGGGAAAAAAGGAGTGCTAACAAAAGTGGAAAGAGACGGATCCTATTAACACATCCTAGTAGGAGATCATTCCTTGTAAGACTTGCATGCGTATTATTATGCCCATACAACAAACTGCAAGGAAGATTCAGCCTGAAGCTTATCAGTCTTTGCTTGGATGCCAGGTTGAAGAATATAACTGGTGGTAATGGTGCCAAACTGTTTTTCTGCTCATGTTGCTCATTTCATGATCATCCTGTCCAGACCACAGCATTTGCTAATACATTAGGTATAACCTAAAACATTGATATCCAAGAAGACCTTATGTTTGCAAAGGTTTGGTCAAGAGCTTATCTGTGTTTGGTTTCTGTTGCAGCACATTGCAGCATATTGCTGCATCAGAGACATGAAAATTTCTATTATGTAAACCACTTGTATGAAAAACTTTATACAGTTGATTTATGATATTTTTTTGTGAGAGATTTGAAACCCATTTGAAGAAATGTGTTCTATAGATCAATGTATTACCATTCTTCCACAGAAAGTCAGTATGGTAGATTTCCCAGTACGAAGGGGTCATACTGACTTGCTGTTCCTCACTGCTGGATGACAGAAAGTGTCTGGCCATCTCATGACTGCCATGGACAAACAGATCTGATGCAATAAAAATGTATCTACCTCATGAGTTTGATTTCTTTCCATGGCCTTCTCCACACAGTTTTGATATGATAGGACTCCTATGAAAAGAATTACTTTTGGCTTTAGATTAGAATGAAGTCAACATTCCATGCTTACATTTGAGGAAAGTCTTTTATTCAGCAGTGTGTCAGGTTGTTTGTTTTCATTTTGAGATAGAATAGGACTTATTTTAAAAAAGTTACAGAGATGTTTAGTATAAAAGGCTACGTAAGTATTGTCATCTAAGGATGAAGCAGATCACAAAACAGAGCCTTTACCAACTGCAGTTTTCATAGAGGTTATTGCTTTCCCAAACTTTTCTCTCAACCTATTTTCTACTTTCCTTCTGTGAATTCCCAGCTTTCACAATGATTGTCCCTTGACTTTGCAGCCTCTGATTTTGTCACATTTCCCTTATTGTCCTCAGCTTGACACCAAGCTTCACTGCAACTCCTTCATCACAAAGCAGCGATCTTGTTTAGCTAAAAAGATAAAAATTAAGAATAATATAGGGAGAATTTCTGTTTTCAGAAGAATATATTCTGCCACTTAATTTCTCACAGCCCTTTTCTGGAAAGGCTTTTTATACCAGCCTGCGCACCTGTTAACTGTTACCACATCTTTCAGTTCTTTAAGAACGTTCTTGTCTTACTAAAACTGATGTGTGATGGGATCATGAATCTCCAGACTTTGAGGAGGAAGAACCCCATCCTTTCCCTTAAGTATGGAGGCCAGTAACACTGTGAAAGACGTTAATCACCAGAAGTACATCTTTGTTAGAATTCAACCTCAAAAAGCAATTTTGTCAATAGGCAAACCCTAGATCTTCTGGATCTGGCAGCTTAATACAAGATGTTTGAAAATAAACCTTCCCAATCCACTGTGTCCTTTCAGGAGGGGTCCTTCTCATTCCAGTAGTTTTCAATGGTTCATTGGTTTACAAAAACTCTGTAGCCTCCTCTGGATCCCAAGGAAAATTTCATGATCTTCATTACTTTTGAAACCTTTGGGACCATTCACCTTCGCAGGACGCTTCTCACCTGCGCTGGCTCTACTGATCCCACATTTATTGTCTGTCTTATTCTGTGCTGTGCATTTGCACTCAGAAATGACTTCTGAGCACACTCAGTTACTCTCAAGAAGAGAACTATGCCCTTTTCTCCCAGAAGTGTCCCACTTGGGCCACAGGGCAGCAGTCAGGATAAAGCAGCTTGCCTTTCTGGTGTCTAGCCTCACCCTTAAAAAGAAAAACAAAATCAGTACTTAATAAATGTTGAACAAACAAATATAGCAGGTTTATGTTCCAACTCGGTGACAAGTCAGTGAGATAAACTTCCACTCAAGTGGTGTTTCAGCAGTACCAAATGCATGGGCAGACCATCCATAACATGGAGGTTTTGCATTTTGTGTTTCAGAGTTTGATCTGTGTAACTTTGTTGCCTAAATACTACTTAGGAAAGAAAGGGTGCTTCCTTGGCTATTGTGCTTTTCCTATCTTAATCAATATGTGCAAATGGCTTATAAAATACATTGCATTATAAAATCAGAGGGCAAAACTGGGTCTTTGACCTTTGACTCATTTCATATTCAGATGTAGACCTTAAAGTTACTAACTTTTGTAATTACATTTACAGTCATATTTTTACATTTTTTTTTATCTACCACTACTATCTATAGTTGTGTGGATTTTTTTCCCAAAGAATTCCTCAATATTAACAGTAAGAAAGAAAAAGGAATGACAGGCCTCTAATGGGTTAGTCAGTGAAAGATGTTTGGGTGAAAAAAGGCTATAACCATCACTGATTTTTTTTTAATGTATCAGTGCCTTCTTGATGTGTTCTCTAAAATGCCACTAAGTGCAAGTAATTCCTGTTGCAACATGCATGCATACCATGCAAATGGACAAAGTCTATTTTATATTTAAGGGAAAGAGAACATATCATTTTCTCTAAAAGCTGTTTTCTATCTATGTAATTTTGTAAATAACAGAATGAAGCAGGTTCTAAAAAACACAAAGAGAGAATTTTGTTGTGTAATCAGTGATGTAGACCTAGGACAAGTATGAGAAAGCCAACAAATGCACCTACTATGTTAAACAATCTGTGTTTTCCTTTGTAGTATGACAGTGCATCGTGCACAGTAAGGGAGACAAATAACACTCTCTGTGTCTGTTCTTTGGGAAAGTTAGTAAATCAACAAAGCATAAGGAATCGGAAGAATTTTATTTGAACTAGTAGGGATAAAAGTATGTAAGAATGATGTTAGAAAAAGAGATGGGAGGATAAAGCAATACCTTCCATTTCATTTGGTTCTGGACAAGCAGAAGAATGTAAGCCAAGTCTTTTCTACTACCATGAAAATTCACAGTCTTATTAATAGTCTTCCTAAGTGTTTACTGAATTAGTTTTGGTGGCAATACTTACTAAGGCTCAGTGCAGCATGAGCTGAAATAGCAGAATGAGCAATTCATTGCAAATATGTCCATTTTTTCATTGCTTCTTGACTGATGTTTAGTATTAATTCTCTAAAGTAATTGACTGTCTTCCTGTTTTCTCCCTGTAAGGCTTGAGGGATTTTTTTTGTTTGTGAGGAGTGTGTGTGTGTGCTGTAATTAAAGTGTGCACTTTGATCTTTGTGGGAAACCCCTCTTTGTCATAGCAAAAAAAACCACAAAGGATCTGATTTCAAAATACAGCAGTCAAGTTTCGAATTCAGAATATTAGACGTAGAACCTGACTTTTCAATACTTTCTCAGAGATAATTGTTTGGTGAAACGTGGAGACAATAGAATGTGTGTTTAATGTGGAAAGTGTCTCACGACAGCAGATGAGATAACTGAACACAGAACAGGAAAATGTAGCAGATTAACAATATGATACTGTGGTGGGTTAACCTTGGCTGGACGCCAGGTGCCCACCAAGCTGCTCCTCAGCTGGACAGGGAGAGAAAATACAATAAAAAGCTCATGGGTCAAGATAAGGACAGAGAGATCACTCAGCAATTACTGTCATGGGCAAAACAGACTTGACTTGAGAAAAGTAATTGAATTTATTGCTAATTAATAAGAGAGTAGAATAATAAGAAATAAGAACAAATCTAAAAAACACCCTCCTTCAGCCCTTTCCTTCTTGCCAGGCTTAACTTCAGTCCCGGCTTCCCTGCCTCCTCTCCCCAAACAGCACAGGGAGACAGGGAATGGGGATTGCGGTCAGTTCGTAACATGTTGTCTCTGCCACTCCTTCCTGGTCACGCTCTTGCCCTGCTCCAGTGTGGGGTCCCACCCATGGGAGGCAGTCCTTCATGAACTGCCCCAATATGGATCCTTCCAGGGGCTGCAGTTCGTGAACTGCTCCAGCATGGATCGCCTGTTGGGTCACACAAGTCCTGCCAGAAAACCTGCTCCTGCATGGGCTCCTCTCCACAGGGCCACAGGTACTACCAGGAGCCTGCTCTACTGTGGACTCTCCACAGGGTCATGGCTTCCTTCAGGGCACATCCACCTGCTCTGCCGTGGGGTCCTGCACAGGCTGCGGGTGGATATCTGCTCCACTGTTAACCTCCACGGACTGCAGGGGGACAGCCTGCCTCACTATGGTCTTCATCACGGGCTGCAGGGGAATCTCTGCTCTGGGGCCTGGAGCACCTCCTCCTCCTCCTTCTTCACTGACCTTGGTGTTGTTTCTCTTGCTTATTCTTAATCCTCTCTCTTGGCTGCTGTTGCACAGCACTTTTTACCCCTTCTTAAATATGCTATCCAAGGCGCTACCACCATCACCGATGGGCTCAGCCTTGGCCAGTGGCAGGTCCATCTTAGAGCTGGTTGGAACTGTCTCTGTTAGACATGGGGGAAGCTGCTGGCATCTTCTCACATAATCCACCCCTGTAGTCCCCCTGCTACCGAAACCTTGCCAGGTACACCCAATACATATACACTGAAAGAATAACCTTCAGAGACAGACCTCACCCAGCCTAGGATACATGTTGCCCCCTTTCCAGCCTGCTGTGTGAATAAAGCTGTCACCAAAACAAACTATGCTTTCTTTATGGTGAAGTACAGTCTTTCTAGAGGTCAAATTTTGTATTTCATGCATTTTTTTCTCTCTGAAGAATGGGAAAAGGTCAGAGAAGGAGAAAGAGCTTCTAAGGTCAAACTGCTGGGTTAAGTATGAACATGATCAGGTTTTAGGGTTTCTCTATGGTAAGGTTCAAAGAAAACATGGTTCATGAAATTAATAATACTTACAATTTACTGCTTTTCTGTCATTGCAACCTAGTCTAAAAAACTTAGTGCAGCAAAAAGTTTCACATCATTTAAACATTTAACTAAGGTTTTTCTATTTATTAAACCAAGGTTTTATACTATCCACTTTTCATATGCGTCATATTTTCTGCTTTGTAAAGAAATTTATCACAGCACATGCTTTACAGAAACTTACTCTAGAAGTACCATTTCCTAGGTGGTAATAGATGATGTCTTTATGAGATGAATGCATTCAAGTGGATTCTTCTTCACTTTGTGGAAACCGAAAAAAATAGGCTTGCAGAGCACACCTAAGATATGAGCTTATTTACAAAGTAATTTTGAAGTAAGGAGAGTGCAGGAAACAAAAGAAACTGGTGAAAAATATGTTTCTTTGAATCTGGCTGTTTAACAGAAAACTTTTTAATAAAAAGTGAAATTCCTAAAATGGTACCCATCTTTTAATATGTTATGATTCAGCTGAAAAAGTGTATAAATATCCATCACAATTTCTATTTTCTTTTTCCTGTTAATTTTCATTATTGTTTTCTCACAGAGGAATCTGATATATTTTTCAAAGCATTAAAACAAAGTTTACAATTAGATTATCTTAATTCCTTTATACATTACATTATAAATCAACATTTAAATAAGGTAGAATGCATCATCAGTTGGTATAAATCCACTGGCCTTATTGGTTGCAATAAATATTGACAATTTATATTACTAAGGGTCAGGACAGCAAGCTTTCCTTCAGCTATAAATAGAAGAAATAAACCATAATAATATAAGATATAGACGGTAAATCCAATCAACACTTCCCTTTACTTGTTCAGAAAGAAATATAATCATGTGTTTAAGAGTACATGGTATAACTTACACTTGAAGAACTTAATGTCCAATGTGTTGTCAAAGAAGGCTCAATGATTACAGTTTATTCACTGAAGTAATTGTGAACATGTAATTATTTCTTCCATTGCTAATAATTACCAACTCATTTTACTTAGACATAAAAACCAAGACAAAACATTAAATTAAGGCAGCCTTAGAAGGAGGAAAAAATTATGTTCTTTAGTTGTGAACTGTACAATAAAATATACAGAGCCAATGGGCCAAAAAATTGCTTTTACTAAACAGTGACATAACCCTTGTTTCTTATTCCTGCTTTCTGTAGAACTCCAGTCAAATGGAAATCTGCATCTTTAGCCTTTTTTATGGCATTCACTTGTTTTGCAACATAATGTGTGTCTGTATAGAGTGCTGGTTTTGTATCAGTGGTTTTCTCCTATGAATATTGATATCATTACCTGTGCATAGAATTGCTACTGTGAAGATGGCAATTCTAAAGGTATCTACACTGCTGAGAGAGCAAGTCCTACCAAAAACCTTGGGCTTTGGACGGAATTATTATCAGCTTGCAACTAATGCCATTAGAGGGAAATATAAAATAGTGCTATAAAATTCACTGATTAAAGTGTAGATTCTTTGGGACAGGGACTCTTTTTTTGGACTAGAAAGTTGGGAAGAAAGTTAGGATTCACAGTCTGTAATTTAACTAGGACAGAATATCATTAACTTCGCTCACCTAGGACCCATTTGACAATAATTCACATACTACTAGAGATACATTATCACTTCTTTTTCTGCCTGCATAGTATTTGCTTTCAGACTTGATGTTACAGAGTGGGTGCCTAGGTGCTCTCAGAAATAATAGATAAAATAATTGAAAATATCCCAAAAGAAAATATAAAAGACTAAGTCCCTGCATATTCATGCACACATTCCCTTCTCTTTATTTTAGAATTAAGGGTTGAGGAAGAGAGAAGTGTCTTTACTAGATTAAAATTTTTATCTTCTGACTCTCTCTGCTTTCTGACAAAGTTGACTTCCAAAGCCTTGTTATGACAGAACTGGCAAATCCTCTGGATATATTTACTGGATCATGCCACAGGGTTGGTTACCTCAATATAATCAGCAGCAGAACAGAGTTACCCTCTGACCCCCCACTGCCTCCACCTAGTCCCATGACAGTGGGCCATTGAACATTAGTATTTGTTTTTTATGCACACGTACAAGATAAAAATATTTCAGCATCTTCCCTAAAGCTTTCTTTTCAGAAAAACCTGAACTGAAGACAAAGTTAAATGCATGTTAGTCAGATTTTTTAATATCCTAGATCCAAACTGCTTGGAAATTGTCTATGCAATGACAGTTTACAGAGGAGTATTTATCCTGAAAAATAGGACAAATCACAGAAAAGCTTTCTTTCCTCTGAAATGTATTAAAACCTATTAAGTACTAAACTGATTGTATAAATGTGATAGCAGTAGAGCTCTTTGGAGTAAATTAAAAACAATTATGGGAACATTTTCAAAAGGCACACGGCAACTTTTCAGCGTCATTGCTAACTTGATAATCCAGGAGTATTTATCAGTGTAACTCATGATAAACACCATGGGATAAATCAATTGTGAGCAAGTAGGAAGACTAGTTATTGAGATATTATCAGATTGCTCATAATCACGTTTTGCCCTCTGGATTTGTACTGCAGTTCAAATTCTTGAAGTCCATTCACATAGTAACTTAATTAAGCCTTCTCTGTATCTATTTGGTAGGTCATATTTGATTACACCAACTATCCATATTTTAAAATAACATAATCCAGCACAGTCTGATAAACCTAGAACATATTCAGATCTGTTCTGACATTCATTCTTCTCATTCTTCAAATTTCCTTAAGACGACCTACGGATTATTCCCATGCCCCAAATTTCTCTTGTTTATTCTTGCTTGTGCATGACAGTCAAAATCCCACAGCTTCCCTGGTTCTTTGAGTAGTGCCAACCAGTCCAGTGCTTTAGGTCATGCCTTTCTCTTTTTCCAGATTTCTTATGCCAAAGTTAAGGAGGAAATCCTGAATGGAACCAAAGCTTTCTCCGTCCAACACACNTTTAGGTCATGCCTTTCTCTTTTTCCAGATTTCTTATGCCAAAGTTAAGGAGGAAATCCTGAATGGAACCAAAGCTTTCTCCGTCCAACACACTCCTAACTTTTTTTTTTTTTTCCCCCCCATCCCTGAGGTGCTGAAGAGGCATTTTACAAAAAACACCTGAACAGAGATAGAGTACCTTCAGCAGTGCTAAAAATACAGGGGAAAATAGTAAAAATATATTTCCAGGGATCTCACCTTGCATTATACCTTTATTACAAGACATTTCTTACTCAGAAACCACTCAGACAGCATCTCTGTGGTTTATTGTTTCACTAGAAAGAGATAGTTTTTTATCAAATGTTAACTTTCATTGGAGGAAAAGCAGAATACAAATAAAAAATGTGCTCAGAATCCAATTTTTTATCTTTTCCTTCATGTTTTCCAGATCACTACAAGGTCTGTCAATTATGAAGCCAAATCATGCACTCTCTCTGACAAAAGCATCAAGGCTTGACACCTCATCTGGTCAGGTTTCATTTGTGTGTGATGAAATTTCTTCACTTATTCAGACAAACTGAAAGCATCACTATTGATTAGTGATTTTTAAGCAGAAGGCTTTTGTATTCCAACAGTGTGAATGTGAATTTAAGTGAGGTTTGTGTCACCTGTAACAAAATCCTTGAAAGACACTCTGGCTTATATAAATTGAATGACATGGAAATTATTTTTTGTCAGATGGGAAACGTAATAAAAGGAGAAATAAAAATAAATCCACATAGGTTTGTTGTTAATGATCCTGTATTCAAATAAATATTTGTCATTATATCTGTGGTTAGTTTTCCCTTCATAAGTTGTATCTCTTTCCTCAAACAGTACTTCATTCCTAAAGAAAAGTAGGCAAACATCTTTTTATCCAATACCTCCATTTTACTTTAACATCAGAATTGCCTTCAAACAAAGAGAGTGAAATCTAAATTTGTTTTTTTGGCTTAATTCTCCTTGGGGAGAGTTTTCTATGGAATTTGGTAGATTCTTTTTTTGCAAAAGTGACAAGAGACAGTGATCCAAATAAACAATTGATACAATATATTCTGGCTTTGTTTCTTGTCTGTCATGATTCAATAGATTCAACAAAAATTATGCTATTTAGAGATCCACTGAAAATCTGAAATCTATGCACATGTCAAATAGATCCTCTTCTCATAAAAATACCTTGCAACATGACAGCACTTATCTTCATTAAAGGTAATACAATTTGTATTCTAGATTTACCTTTCTAACAACATACAGAGTCTTTATAGTTCTAAAATAAGAATATCTTCAATTTGCTTATAATTATTTTTTTTTTGCTTAATGTCTTGCCTATTAGTATGATTAATGTGGTCTTGTTTCAATATTGTGCACTACCCAGTAATATTTTAATTTTCATTTTTCAGAAATTAGCTAGGTTTTTTTGGCATCTGTCCTGTCCAAATTTTTTAAGTTCCCACATTTTAGCAGCTTGCCTTTAGATCTGTGTACCACGAAGGAGAAACTTTCCCCATGTACTGCTATGTGCTTGTAAAAAATAAAAACCACAAACAAACAGACAAAAAAACCCCAAAACCAAACCCCAAAGCCCCTAACTTTTAATCTGATTCACCTCTAAAGGAAGGTAATCAACTGTGACTGAAAATCCCAAGCTCTTGCAATAAGCATATAGTAATCTTTAAACAGGTGTTCCTGTTGGATTGACAATACTCTGCTGTGATTTGGGACATGGGGTATGTTAGTATTCAGAACATCTTATTTTATTGTTTGTCATGCTTTGGCAGAGAATAGAGTGCCAGTAGTGGGAAGGCTGATGCTTTTGCCATTGACAGAAGCCCTAAATCATCAATATTTCTAAGACAACAAAAATTATTTAGTCTGACGATTCAATTCTGTATTTTATCCTTTCAACAGCTAACGGATTGTATATGAAACTTCTGAATGGCAATGAACAATAGCTAAGATGCTAAAATTGTGGAAATTTAATGTCAAAGTTATGCAACTCAGATTTTAGACATTCATGAAGTTCATTGGTTATTAGCCACTTCAGGCACACAGGCTGCATTAAATCTAAATTTGGTAATTATGCATGATGTTCCTAAGTACTGGAAGAACCAAATAGTTCTTCCTGAGACACAGTCAAGTTGCTTGCTTATAAAAGTCTTCAGTTTACTCTGCATACTTCCATGAATACCTGTAATTCAACAGAGAATAAAAATTTGCATTAAAAGATGTAGATGTCCACTCAATCAAAAACATCCACAGTGGACTGTAGTAAAAGAAGGGTTCCTGGAGGCTGTTGGATAAGGCTCTGCTTCCAGCCTGTTGTAGTAGCTTTCCTGCTCAGTGGAGGTGTCTTCAGCTTTGGAAACCTCCCATGAGAGCAGATCCACAACCTCACCATTGTAAATATTCATTTCTTAACTGTTTTGAATGTGAGAAAATTTTTGTTGTTGTTCTATTCCTTCCTCTACCACCAATATCTAATCTCAATAATCATTCAGGTCACTGAAGTACATTATACTTTGTTCTGCTGTACTGCTTGTTCCATTGACATGCTGAACTGATCGATCCTTTTGTGGAATTATTGCCACTTCTTGGCAGTCTTAATCATGCATAAGATTTGTATATTTTTGTATCCTAATGATTACTGTGGTAAAGAGATAACTCATCCTTCTAAATGTTGTCACTCAGGTTATATTCTGACTCTTCAGAGAAACTAGTTAACCCGAGCAATCTGGCATGAAATTCTGGTTTGTTCTTTTTTTAAAAACCTTTAATCAGTGAATCACTGAAACAGCTGGTAGAGGGCAGGTTTTTCCTCATTTATTTTATAACCTGATTTTTAATTCACTGATTATGTGATGATGAAAGATTTAGTTAAAACAAGCATGACATTGACATTTAAGTCATTCTGAAGAGCTGATAATTATGTATTAAAAAAAAAAAAAAAACAAAAAAAACCCGCCACCTTCTATTCTGCAAGCATTTAATCATTCTTAACTTTTTTTAAAAAAAAAAGTGACAAAGTTTGAAAAAATATGTTAAAGCACTGGGAGAAATTTCAGGACTGAAAATTCTCCAAAAATGTGTCTCAGAGATCTGTCATCACTTTTCTACTGTATTTAAAACAGGAGTTTTAATAATCCTTATTCCTTCATTTTCATTAACTTTTTTTCTTAAATTTCATTTTTGCTTGTCTGCTTGTTATGTGATGTTTAAAAAAACAAAAGTTTGTGTGGCAAAACAGTACTTTCTTCATTAAAGTGGATGTGATCATTGTGAGAAGGGATCTTTGGAGTTCATTACAGCCTCACGGGAAAGGGCAGATATTGTAGTGCATTTTAGTATTTCAAAGCTGACAGGCTGATAATTCTATATGTATGTTTTACAGACTTACAGATTTGTTAGGCAGAAGCTGAACCATCAGGGATGGATTTTTGAGTGCTGTGGGTTGTTTATTTCTTACAGGAAATTATTCCAGAATTTAATCACTTAAACCTTCCTGAGGTAAATTTTGAGATGGCCTAAACAGCCTCTGTGGTATCATTTTTAACTAATAATCAGGCAATGATTTGCTTACATTACACATCTACATCATAAATCTTTATTGAGGTGTCCGGTGGCACCTAATTTTAATAGTATAATAATGCTAGATTGGAACAAAGTTTTTTTAAAAATAGATATGACATCCATATTACTACAAAATAAATTTCTTCCAACTACTGTTATTGCAGTGAATACCAAATGAATTTATGAAAATGAATGCCTAAAAGCGTCATTCTTTCTAATATGCCCTGACATTTATTAATACACATATCCATGATGTAGCAGTAAAAATCATGAATACGGAAAGTTCCAACATGGCCGAAGGTTGAAGCTGGAAAACCAGATTAAATATCAGGCAGACATTTTTATAGTATGACTGTTTAACCTTTGGAAGAATGATTGTGGTGGATTCTGTTTTTTAATAAAGATGGCTGTGTGGGTGTCTGGCAGCCAAGGTCAACACACCACAAGGAATTTGTTCCTCCTAAAAATATTTTCCAGTTCAAATAGGAATTATTTAAAAACTGTCCTATAGCTAGTTGTATGTATATGTTGCCACATTAATGGCCCTTTTCTGTTTCAGGATTTATGAATTGTTGATAAACACAGCACAACAGCACACTTTGACAGTTTTAGATGGTTCTCAAAGCTGAAGATGGTACTCGGCAGTATTACAAAACTACATTTACACATTTCTTGCAGTATAATTTAGTCCCTAATACAGTTTTTTTAATAACATGTTAGTTTTTAAAAAGGTAGAATGAATATAGCATTGCTTTGTCTACTCTGCCCAAGATGCACAGAAGAGTTTCAGTAGACCTGACAAAAGTTTCTGTATTTCTGTATTTTCAATGGGAGTATTTCTAATTGTCAAAAAACATTTTTCCTTTCCCGATTCTATATGTTAATCTGTTGAAAAAGTATACTTATATTTAAGATGCATAATAAATACTACGCTGATGGATTCTCAGTATTTTTTCAAAGCTCTGTGATTATCTTACAGACTTCTGGAAATTGAAGTTTTGATTAGAAATATCAAGCTTAAAATAAAACTGCCTTTTTCTATTTATTCTAATCGATTTTTGTCTGGTTTCATTTAATACCTCTCTCTCCTTTTTTTGTCTTCATCCCTACATTCCCCCATATTTCTAAGTGCAAGTGACCACATGCATTGTTAGACTTGGACTGTGGGCTCATCCTCTTCCCTGCCACCCCCTTCTCTCTTTCCATCTCAGCCATATTAGAGGTCTGTCATCTTTTTTCTTCCTTTTCAGGTAATTTGACTTCAGGAACTCAAGGTCTGAGATTCAGATAAAACCTTAATGATTGAAGTTTGGGATATTTTCCATTTTTGCTTTGCTATAGTGTTGCAAAGAACAGTGGAAACAAGTTTCAGTGCCAAATATAGGACATGCAATCAATTTGTGTTAAAAAAAATAGATATTCGAGGGGAAAAGTATGAGTAACTGTGGCTGAAATCTAGCCCAGATTTGGGTAACATCTGCAAGCCTGAAGTACAGCCTTCCTTCTCTCCCACTTTTATTTATGACTATTTGCTTGGTAAGTGTGCCAATGGATACGTAATCACAAAGCGTGTACCTTTTCTCTGAGTAAGAGGATTTAAGTGCCTGAGGAATATGAACTTATATATATTGTATATAAACAGCCATTTGTCTATTAAACCAAAAAAATTTTACAAAGTGCTAATCCCAAAGGTGTCTTTCATGCCTGCAAGCAGCTGTTAGTGGCTTTTATTTGATGGTTGTGAATGGAAGTATATCCATCCAGTGCTCCTGATTATTTCTTTGTCTTTGGGCAAGGACAAAAAAAAAAAAATTGCACTCTCATTCTTCCTGTATGATGAGAAAAATGAATTAATAAAAAAATTAAAGTTTCTGTTCAAACTTCTTCCTAGGTTATAATTGATGTACATTTTAAATACACATTTAAAAATTCTGTATGGGTATAAAAGCTGTTTCTGCTGAACATATTTTGCACATGAAATCCTAGAGTAATTTTGAACAATAAAAAAGTTCCTTCATTGCAAGATTATAATGGTATACCAGCAATGCATGTTAATTGGGAGTCCTTCTATCTCACTCACCTTATAGTACATAAACTTGATGGACTTTCATCTTTTAGTGCATTGTTTATGCACTGTTTTCAGTTTCTTTTAGTCCTCTGACATTGGGGTTTACTAACTGGGTTAACATTTCTAAAGATGCAGTGGCACTTCCTCAGATATCTAAGCAAATATAGGCCTATATCACTGTGTGTTCCCATGTAAAATTTAAAATTCAGGAGGAGAAAAACAATGAGTAATGTCTTTGGTTGCGCAGCACTCTATATAATGTCAGTTTATTTTTCATTTTGAAATGGCAATATGGCTTGTGAAGCACAGCTTGAGCATGCGAGAGAAGTGTGACCGTCTTTGTCTACTGTGCCAACAGTCTGCTGCATCTCGCAGGAAAAACCACCAGACTGGTGGTATCTGTTACTATTTGTAGGATTAACACCCCGTGTAAATTCCAGCTGTTGCTCATGTGATTGGTCTTCCTGGTAGCCAGATGAGTACTTCCTGTGCCCAGCTAGGGCAACTGTATGTCAACCTGGCATTTAAGAGTCCAATTTGAATGATTCAGAGAGATATTGTCTCTCTGAGTGCATCAGAAGTCTCTTTCCTATATATTTATAAGAGTAGAATAGTATGAATAGCTTATACATCGTGGTTTGTAGGTAGATCATATGTTACTTATCGTGATTTCATTCTTAATGTTAAAAGTGGTTGTTTTTCTGCTTTTCATGTGCTCATCCAGGTCAGTTTCTGGCTTTTCCTGCCTAGGTGCATAGTGCGTACAGTGAGACGTAAGGAGCATGCTAGTAAAAACACATTTCATTCTTTCCATTTTGCATCAATCTGAAGGACTGATCTCATCTGGATGGCAAAGAGTCATGGTATCATCAGCACTGCTGAGCCTTTCTGAGCGCCAGAGGCAGCCTGAGTGACTCATAGCTGAGACAGTAGGGCTTTTGAGAGCTGCCTCTGGGGCAGAGCCACATGGAGCCTCACAATCCCTGTGCTATCAAAAGGAACAATAAAGCTTCACAATGCCCGTGTGTGAAAAACTCTGAGCGGGTTGCATTCTTATACCGATAAGAGCTATGAATGGTGCAAAAGTTCAGACTCTCATCCATGGATTTATTTCCTTCATCACTGAAATCATAATAACAGATTGCAAATTGCTAATTTCATTCCCAGACCTGGCTGTTTCAGTGATTCCTTCTAGATCTCCCTGTATTTATCGCAGTTGCCTCCAGCAATAGAGGCACACCTGCCAACATGAGTCAGAAAAAGTTAGCGGTCCAATGCTAATAAGAAGCACTCTGTTAATCACCATCTTGGTGACAAGCTTGTGTGTGATGTACGTGTGTGGGCTAGTAGCAGATTAGTACCTTGTATAAGTATATACATAACACACAAGCCTGAGATTTCATTAATATCTATAAAATTTCTGTTACCGTGAGGCGTCTCTTCAATACAGCTTATTATACTGGACACAGATGTCCTAAACAAAAAACAAGCTAACAAACAAAAAACGCTCTGTTCATCCTTATATTCTTTCAGTGTCAGGAGATTCTATGTTTTGTACAAAATCTTTTTTGTTTGTATTTGAAAGCCTTTTGCAGAACTATTGTTAGTCCTCTAAATAGATAATTCAAAATTTCATGTGATGTTTAGACTTATTTGTGAATTGAAATGTTTAATTCTATATATTCTACAAAGTCTTTTGGGGTAGGGAATATCTTTTCCTTATCCTTCTCCACCACATTATAACGGAAGTCTGTATTCACTTGAATAATGCAAAAAATAAATGTGAAAATTTAGAAGCCTCTCTTCCACCTTTAGTTTTTCTGAGTGACCTGATACATCCTTAGGTCCTGCAGTTCTGTTTCTCTTTATTCTGCCTTTCTGTTCTTAGGCCTTGTGGTTTTCTCTCTTCTCTAATGACAGTCATTTTTTATTTCTCTGGCTAGCATTCTTTCCTGAAATTAAACTCTTACTCATTTTGTAGATGGGAAAATACCAAAAAGAAAATTCCAGAGACATAGGGCAGTGCTCAATAGGTGCTGAAATTAATTGAGTGCAGAACTCCAACCCTGGTACATCACCACCAGGACAAACAAATCACCTTAATCTGGAAAACAAAAGATGAAAATTCCGAACCTGGAATAGCACAGTGCGGTATTCTGCTGTATGACAAAGTACCCCAGCATGAAGAGAAAGATCATCGTTGTTCATGCAAGCTTCTCTGTGACAGGATTGTGTTTTTCTGATGGTCTTGAATATTATTTTAATTCTCTACTTAATGATTCAGTTTACTTCAGTTTCTTTCAAGTCCCATATTTATCATGTGATGTATTTCTTTTTTTGTAAATGAAATACCAGGGTTCTCATTATGATGTAGCTGAGGAAAACAATGAGGCAGATTCAGCTGCAATGGTGACGTTTTGGAAAGTACAGTCTAGCTTTTGCTTGTCATAGCATTGAAATCTTGAAAACTGGAAATGCAACAGATGAGTAATTCTGATAGTCTTTGCTGCTTAGATGTGCTTGCTGTAAGCCTAATCTATCACTGTCCCAGTATAGATTTATCATAGCCAAAGAAACCCATATTTATTTTTTTTTCCTACTCATATTTTATCATTATCTTTTTCAGTTTTATCATGCTAAGTGTCAAAAATACAACCAGAAAATTCGCTTGGTTTTAAGATATTTTGTTTTGTGTAATTTTGGACTACAAAGTTACACAATGGAACCATCCTTGTACCTGTATCCAAGCAACTACTGTTGCTGTTAAAGCACCCTAGAATAATAACACAGGAAAATATTAATAGTCTTTTCCTTCCGTTATTAAATATTACTGTAAATATATTCTGACTTAGACGAAGTAATGTAGGAGAAAATAGTGTGATATTCAAACAGATATGAAAGTTTTTTTAGGAACAAATAAAAGTCTTAAACTGTTAATGGATTGTACAATTTTGCTTTGATTTTGCTGCTCTCTCATGGGATAAGAAATTGGAAAAATACTTCCTTAGTGTTATTGTAGTGCTGTCATAGTCAAGTGTAACAACTTCATTGTACTAGGCTCTACGTATATAAAGAGAAACAAAATTATGCTATTTCTGTGTATGTGCAACTATGCTAAGAGAAATTATCTGCAGGGAAATAAATTCTATTTCAGGTTGATATTGGGAAAAAAAAAAGGTATGTAGAGGGCTATATTATGAAGATAATGGGAATGTACAGTAGTCCCTTGATGCAGGGTTCTGTTCTCTGAAGTCAGTTAAGCCTATACAGAGCAATTGATGATTTGACTCGTGATACAAGAATCAGAGCTCTAGGGATCCGTCACTGCTGTTGATATTTCACCCAAAGTGATTTATATTGTCAGTTATGGATTCAGATACACTGGCAAAGGAATATCTAATGTAAACTATGTTCTAGGGAGCATGCCTATCAAACACTAATTATCTCTTGCACTGTGCTAATTCATAGTGAAAGACTGTTTCATTTTAGCCTTTTTTGCTGTTTTGCACCAGGTTAGATGGTATGTCTAACATTGTGGTTTATTCATTAATAGTGTTAGGAAGAAACGAGTAACTTAAGAGCATGTTTAGAATGAATTCTATATTCCTCCAAGTTATTTATGTATAATTTTCTCCCCTTTTAAGTAGTCTGTTGTTACCAGCCAGTAAAACATGCAAACAAAACGGATCTCCTCAGTGAAAAATAAACTTAAGTTTCCACTTTCCACTTGTCATTTTGCTGCTATTCATTTTGCTTCATGCACACTAAACAGAAGCCTTTCCAGAAATGTTAGTGATGATGATCTATGGCAATCTCCTGCAATGACAGCAATACTTCAGAAACATGTTTGATGAGATGCTTGGGCAGAAGATGCTTCATAACAACTTTGTTACTTATGATTAGAATGTTATTTTATTCCAAATAACTTAGGCAATAAAAAATATCCACTTGAGTATTTCTGGAGCTAAGACTGACTTTCAGATCTTTACTAACACCAGATTTTTTATATATGCTAGTCATTTCAATTAGTGCTTGAGATGAAAAGGAGAAATTCAGAACTTTGATGCTTTCATATGTCAAACTCATGCTGTAATATTTTCTGCCATAATATTTTCTTCCATAATATTTAAAGGAAAAAACAAAACAAAAAATGGGTTGTTGGAAGTTGGGAAGTTTTCTGTCACTGTGGGGAAAAAAAAAACCTAAAAATGGAATATGGTGCATTTTCCCTCGTTTGTCCATACCTCTTCCATTTCAATCTTATATAGCACAGGCACATATGCTTTATGAATCTATGAAACCAAGACTACCAATATTTTTCTTTATGTGTTATTATTCCATATTTTCACTAAATCTAGTATTTCCGTAATCTCATTTCTCTAATATGGTGCCATCCTTTATCAAAGAATCACTTCAACGTGAAGAAATCCTTCTTTATAGAAATTCTGATTACTCATTGGCCCATGTTTTGAACATATTAAATGTCCAGTGTCCAATACAAAAGTTACTAGTGAATTTTATAATTGATCCAAAGAGAATTAGGTAAATTTAAAGTGTTTGGGTTTTAGTTTTACCCAGTAAAGGGTAGGAGTTTGTGTGTTATAGTAATAAAATTTCTTAAATATTAATTTGTGATCTAATTATAAATCCCTCTTAAGACAAGCCAGTCTCCAAAACAATGGAAAAAAATTGGAATATATGTAACTAAAGGCATTGTATTATGAAGAATGAATTGATATTAAATTTGGTAAAGCAATTATATAGAGAATGAGTAGATATGTATTATACTGTATATGAATGTGTTTATATATATATTTCTAATGCTCTAGTGTATATGAGAAATTACCAAATTTGTTTTAATGAAAAATAGTTCAAATCCCCATTAGACATTACTGAAGAAGAAATAACTACTTCTAATATGTACTTATCTAAACTTTAACCAAGTTTAACAACTAGAAGGCCCCTGTTGTTTAGACTTTACACCAAAGTCATGAAGACTGAGCCTTTAAGTAAAGACTCAAGGACAAAGCCCCAAAAATTACATTTCAATGAATTCCTTCTGGTGGTAGGAGTGGAACTAGGTCTTTCACACAGCTAATATCTAACATCAATGAAATAGCTTCTTTCTTCAAAAAGACTTTTCACATGACAAAGGAAAACAGACATCATGCAATTATTTTTTTTTTCTGTAGAATGACTTAATGCAGAGATTGTTTGATGGCACTTTTCTTGACTCTCAAAGGCATTTTATGTATACATTAATGTAGCTGTTATTGTCTTACTTCAAAACAGTATCATTTTTTCTGTTTTTTTTACATAAAGACTTCCACCTAGTCATAAGAGACCTTGGAATTTAGAAGCTAACATGGGGGAGTAAAGCAATACTGAGAAAAAATGTGTATTTAAAATATATATGTGTTTATTATATGTAATATATAACATGCATGAAAATGTAAATGCATATGTATTATATTTGTATGTATTATATACACGTTTCTGTTTATATATATATGTATGTATTATCTCATGTAATGCTCTGTGAAAGAGGATCCCATCATGGTAACTGAAACATCAAAAATGAAGAAGAACACACCAGCATTTTTCACCACTTCATTTGTCTTTCCTCACAGATTTCTGTGAAAGCAACATAAGGCTTATCACTTTCTACACCGTTCTTGATAACTGTCAGCTCAGCTTCTCCAAGGACATTGACTGTTTTAATCCTGATGTGTAGGTTGGTGTGGATGTCTGCCATCAGAAAAGGATGTATTTGCTTGTCTTCTCAATTTTCTTGATTGTATTTTCCTTGAAATGGAGTGTAGCTCTGCTTAATATTCACTCTGCTGCTCCTTAGTCAAGAATTCTTCTTAAAGCTACTGTTCTAACAGAGATAAAATATTGTAACTTCTTTGTTATTTACTAGAGTTGATCTTCTCCCATGTCTAGATATTTGTGACAGAATGATGGTTATAGTGAGGGAAAGTATTGGATTCCTTATTAAGTTGTGCTGCCTTTCTTCTTTTCTGTAATAGTTTTTTGACTTTTTTTTTTTTAGTTACTTAAAATTAAGAGCATGTATAAAACTCTTTATGAACTACATCTTTGATTATCTGATTCTCATCTCATTATATTCAGAAATAATTTTTTCTCAGCACCTCTTACAGAAACTGTTAAAAATATTTTTAGTGTTTTGGTTGTTTGTTTTGGTTTTGTTTTTTTTTTTTTCCCCATAAACAGTTTTTAAGTAGGAACATGCAAAAGAGGCAGAATGTTGTTACCAGTCAGAACTATATTACCAAAGCTCATAACTGAGAGCTGGTAGCAGGAAGTAGTTTCTTGTGAGGGGACACATAAAGTCTGTTTATATGTGTGTGGATCAGAAATAAAAAATGAAACAGGAAATAAATGTTAAATGACCTAAGGCACTAGTTAAATAAATATGCTGTTCGTTAGTACAAAATTTGATTTTCTGTTGGATATAAATTATTCCACTCTCTTGTGACTTCATTGTCAAAATGAGAGTATCAACAACAGAATGAACTTGAAAAAGACTGGATACAATTTATGGAAAAATTGTGTTTTGGAGTTTTGCATATTAAACAGAAGTGTTAATTTGAGTACCTCTTTCCTAACGCTAATGTTTAAAATACCAAAAAAAGAGTAAAACCATGTCTTTGTGCAATCTGCTATGTACTAGTGGACTTGTACCAATATTTTACATTGTGTAACACAGAATTTTAAAATTTTCTTTCTTTATTGTCACTTTAAAAATGGTTTAGTGGTATTGAGAGTTTATTCTAAAATGGAAATTAAGTTTCCATTTTTCCTATGATGTTTTCCTTCAGATCTTAAATGGCTTTCTTCTCCATATCAAGAAGAATTTCTGTTGGACCATATCAGTGTAATATTTTAATATCTTGCAATATTTATTATCCTGTCTTCTAATTTTGGTAAGCATGATAGGGCTAGTAGGATTCCTCCTCTGCCTTAAAATATTCCTAAGCTGATCTGTTACAATAAAAAGAAACGCAGTATTTTTTAACTTAGGTTTGTAATATGTTAACAATAATAGTAGGTGGTAGTTACTCAGTAGTTGTTGTGATTAGTCTTTTGTTTTTGAAAGAATGCAATCCCCTAAGGGTTCTGAACCAAAATGGGATCTTACTTTCTCCCTGCCTTTGGCTGTGTTTTCTGCCTCTTCTCCTCTTCCTTCCATTCTTGTTATTCCAAGGAAAAGCGCAAATGTGATCGGAGACTTGAATCATTGCATTCTGAAAGACACACTGACTATTAAGATAAAGTATTTTAAGTCTAAAGTTTCATTTACCAGTCTACTATTTATTGCTTATATTACCATAGTGACTAGTAAAGAGCATGTCAAATCTATTTGGGGCATATAATATTCATTGCTTATATATATAAAGTATGATAAAATCAAGATTTTTTTCCCTCCATCTTTTACCGCAGAATTCAGAGTCCTCTTTTCAAGGGCTGTGATAATCTCTACATATCATATAAAAGGACACAGGTATAGTGGTTTGCTCTGACTTCAGAGGCTATCCAAACAACTTTTAACAGCTAAATGATGTTTTATGGAGTAGTGCAACTATACCTGATTGCTCTTATTATTTTGTTTCATTAACTGATTTAGAATGTCTTTTTATTGACCGACTTCTGTAGGCAAGTTCTGCTTTTCCTGAGGCTTCATATGGAAATGCATACATTTTGAACAAATACTTGACAATGGTTGGAAGCTGAGGACTAGAGAGAGAAAAGCGTGACATAAAGGAAGAAAAGAGAAAGACACAATCCATTAAAGAAGATAAGTGATTAGAAGATTCACCTGTGATGCAAGGTTTCAGATGTGAATCCACGTTTGCCTTGCTTTACACGCACCTGAAACCCAGCTTCTCACATTCTGCTCTGGGCTTTTCTCTTCCCCCACAGCCCCAGTGGTTTTTGCTGACCTGAGTGTCTGTGTTATTAGTATGTAGTAGATGACACACACACTGTCTAGTGTTATGCCAATGGCAGTCTACCATTGAAGGCTGGTACGAGTCCGGGCAACTTTAGAGCACACACCAGGTACAGCTGGGTCCTGGCTGCATGGAGCCACGCAGGCACTCCTCTGGCTGTGCTCTGAGCAGGACCCTCCTTCAGAAGATAAAGTTCCTTGCTTCTTCCTGGCTACCTTTTCTATTGGAATGATTTTCCTTTTTTACCATGTAGGCTCCCTTTCAATTCAGTGAAGGAAAATGCCTTAAAGGAAGCAGAATTTCATCCAATCTCGCATGCTCAAGGCTGTTAAGTAAATCTGTTACATAACTAGAAGTACTAAGTCATCTAGTTCTTCTAAGGATGCCTTTGAAAACTACCTCTGACCTTTAGTCTCTGTCATATAACTGCATCTTTCCTAGAGCAGATGAAATCCTTTAACAACCTGCACAGTGCTAAAGGTCTTTCTGCCTGTTATATGAACAGTGCTAACTACTGTATCAAAGATGTTGCTTATTTTGCTTAAACTAAAGTTTTGTGTCAGAGCACGGTTGTTAGGAAACAAAATGCTTTTCTTTCTGATTTTAAATGTTAAATAAACCCAGATGATTATTTTAGATGGTCCCTGAAAAAAGTACGGAGAGACAGAACAGCTTATGATTCAGGGCTCTACTTTGTCTTCAATTAAGTATAAGATACATTTAATTAAATGATTACTTAGCCATGCCCTTCCCACTTCCCCACTCCACAAATGCAGATGATTGTAAGTCAGGGAAATCCATTTTTCTAAACAATTAAAGTTGCTGTAAATGTTAAAAAAAAAAAAATAAAAAATCAAGCTTAAACTCTGTGTGCAAAATTATCTCCAGTTTCTGTTATTTTATCAAATGAACAGCATTTCTTCTTCCTCCAGTCATCTTAAGGGAACTTATACAAAATGGCTTCCAAAGGAATAAAAAAGGGCTGTAGACTGATGATCTGAAATGAAAGAGATTTCCTTGCTCACTTGTGGACACTATAAGTGATATCCTTTCCTGATTGTCAGTTGTTGTGATCTGATTGACGTGTAGGCATGTAAGGTGGGATTGTGCTGAGCAATATCTAACCAGGCTGCTTTAAATCCAACCACTGGGAAAATATGTGTATATAAACAATTCTCCTGTATGTTATTTCAGTTAATCTCATCATAATTCTGCATCATTTCATGTAATAATGTTAACAGAGCTTGAATCTGTCGACAGTTCTGATTGGTTCTTTCAAGATGCAGAGCAAAGTTTTGCTTGTATGCATTCATACTTTTATCCTCCCTTTCCTGTTTTTTTCAGACATTTTGCTGACTTGGATGCTCTTCATTGTTACAAAATGCCATGCTACCAGTCTTTCACTTTGCGTTCATCCTTTGTGTCATCAAATCTTCAAATATGCGATATATCAACTTCTTTTTTGTTCATAGATTTTGAAGAGAATAATGAAGTAATGAGTTAAAAATATGGAGATGATTTTTCTATATTATGCTATAATTCTGACACATTTTCTTCAAGTTGAATAGTCTGTTAGTATAAAAGAAATCCCAGTAATATTTCACATCAAATAGAGAGTAATGTATCTACAGTTCTGCATTTCTGTAATACCAACCTCACTGAAATATCACAGTGCTTTTAAGAAGTTTTGTTGGGTTTTTTTTGGTTTTTTTTTTTTTTTTTCTAGGCATGGGAGAAATACAAGCTTTGTTTTAAAGGCTTCAGTCATTACTGGTGCTAGAGTCATGTCTTGACATAGGGTAAATCCATACTTAAATATTTTGGTATGTTTTAGAGGATACCTGTGAGAGAAGTAAATAACATGACTCATCTTTTGCTATTTCAGCACAGAAAAGCACAAAAACCCAACAAAGTGCAATTCAAACTCAGGTTTCTTCTAGTGGACTTGCAGAGATTTAGGTGTTGCTATGAGAGTATGAGGGAGGTTGGCAACTTAAGATGATAGTGTGGGCTGAAATAATTCCATGAATTAAACCAAAATGCTGACAGTTATATGTATTTTTTTTTAAATGCTATCTGCATATCTTTGTGTTAATCTAATAAAGTCTGTGTGTGGTAAATTTTTCTATTGCATCTTTATATATATCATTAAGATTGCTTACGACACTTGAGGCAACCTGTTCTGGTGGAATAGACTTTGGAATTGAATCACAGATAAGTGTTCATGATAAAAGGCATGTTTTGAAAATGTCTTATTTCTGCTAAAGAGCTGTGATGTAGCATGAAACTGCTGGGACTCAAGTTCTCTTAAACTACAAATTCTGTTCTATTTTAAGTGTCAAGGTGTATTGGAACATGTGGTTTCATTGTTTCTCGTGAGAATTTTTGAATATCAGAGGAAGTACCATAAACCATTTCTGTCATTATACAATGTAAAACTTTAGATAACTCAGGGATTTTTCTTTCAGAAGTCTATGAGTGTCCTCCTAACTGGAAAACGAGTAACACTGCAGTTACCTGTTATCCATACCATTTAGAAGGTATAGAAAGTAATTAATCTAGCAGATTTGTTGCCATTACAAATTGACGTGAAATAGAAAGTACTGTGAATTTAAGAGTCCAGTATAGCTTTTAGAAACAAATTTACCAGCCTGGCTAGCACCTTTTAGGTAACTGATAGTTGGTTTTTTTAATGTCCCTCTTATGGAAGTTACGTAATAAATTGTACTTCATAACTCAGAATGACTGAAAGGCTAATTTTAGCTCTGAAGGGTTTTTACGTCTAAATTGATCAATAAATTAGATGGATTAATTAAGTTCTGCTGTCAGGCCCAAGGACTGTCAGTGTATCATTGCTGATGTATCATTTATTATTATCTCAAAGAACAATAACTTTTTAAAAGTCTCTGTGTATCCTTTCCATTTTTAAGGCCTTGAAAAGGTCTGTCTGTTTCAAAGAATAAAATTTCATCCTATTAGGGAAATGCCGAAGTCCCATCAGTAATACAGACCAGCACTCATCTGCAAAAGATGAACAAATTCAGGAAGAATGTAATTTATTTCTGACAGCTGCATAAATTAGAAAGAAGTTTTGTGACAGATAAACATGATTACATTTTGTCCATATAGCCAAAGTTTTACCTGCACAGAATGAAATAATGTAGGTGAAACCAGTAGAATTACTGACACATGAACAAATACACATGAATTCCTATTCACTGAATGAGAAATTATCTGTGTTCAGTGCAGCCCCTTGCAGATATTTAGCATAAAAGAGGCTTCATTCTCCTGTTCAGAATTTCCATAAGGCACAGTTAATTCTGAACTAAAAAATGCTAGGGAAGACCTGGGGTCTTTCTGAACAGGAGTAATCCTGGAATATGCTAAACCACCAGAACTCTTGTGAATCACATCCAGAATTGTGCTAGCAGTGTATGATACAATACATTTTGTCTCTTAGTAATAATTGTCATCCAGATGATAAATCCATAAGAGAAATGGATGAGGAATAAAAACCTTTTTCATTATGACTGACCACAAAAGATGGTGTCCACATTGCAATGGTATACAGGTTGATAAGTTCAGGGAGGCTATGAAATGCATAATATGTGTATTTTCATGAAAAGAGATTTTATTTTCTTTAATGTTTTTCAGAGCATAGCGTAGTCCAAATCTTACTGTAGAAGCGGTATTGTAGTTTACAGTTTAGAACAGTAGTTAGATTGGTATATTGACCACATTTTCTCATGCAACCAATGCACAGCTGGCATTTTCTCGTACTGGGCTTTTACCAATAATTACTATTAAAATTAAAAAAAAAGAAAAAGAAAAAGAAAAGGTAGTAGATTCATTGACTGTAGATAAAATAACACTGACTTTTTTAAATTATCAACAGACTTGCTATGATTCATTCCTGTAAAGAATAAATACATCCTCTAAAATATCATGCTCTATGACAAATACGTACAGGGAGATTAAACCATAGACAACTTGGGGGGGAGGGCGGGGGGGAAGAAAAGCAAAACTGAAACAATTCCACTCCAGAAACCATCTAATTTCATCTCTTTAAGTCCTCATCTTCAGTTATGTCCCTATTTAATTAGTCTGCATTTGAAACATCACCAATGCATGAAATCCAGATAGGTATAGAAATGTATCCACATTTTTTTTCCGTAAAGCAGACTTCCTAGGTATAGTTATATTAAAATAAGTAAATGAAAAAATACATGACAAACCATATGAAAATTTACATAAGATATATGCATTCCAGACTATAGTCTGAGAAATAAAATGAACACTGAAGCAGAAAGCCAGGACTTTTAAAACAGCAAAGAGTAATTAAAGTACTCCAGTCCCACTGATGACCACTGTTATTAGGACTTTTATAAAGTGTACCTTTTAGACAGAACATGTTTATACTGCAGATAATGCTCAGTAACTCTTAGCCCATTACATACTCAGAGTGAATTCTAAAATAAAGCATAATTTCATAATCTCACTGGCTGAGTAATTTTATAATTTCTAATTATTTTGAAGTTATTTAACAATGTCATGAAGTTGGCCATCCTGAGACAAATTGCATTATCCAGGTTTTTGTAATATGAAAACAAAACATACTCAGGTAATTGTAATGCCCAAGGTATGTTTTATATATAATGTACCATTTTAGAGTAGTCTTTCATATCAACTTTTGTATCATTATGTTTGACACTTCTTCATTTTTCCCCTAATGGTTCCATCATTTACTCCTGAATCAGTAAACAATATTTCTACAAAATTACTTTGATTTGGGCTTCTTACTGAAAGCAGTTCAGCTCCTTCCTGTGCATCTTCAGTATCTCTTTCTATTAATCAAACTTATTTAGCTACGGTTAAGAAGCCTTTGTTCTACTGATCTGTAAAATCATTCAAGTAAGTTAGTTTATGATTAGTGGTCAGTCCACTAAAAGGTCTAGTTCGCATGTTTGCTTATCTGTGATAAGGGGCATATATGTCCAGCAGGACAGTTTGGTGTAATGAAAACTGACTGGTTCTTACATCCCCAGTCTTCCTCTCCTCATAAATATGGCATTACAAATATGCATAACCTTTATTTCTTTCAATTTCCACTTATAAAAGCACCAACAGGAAATTGCTATAGGATTTATAAGGATCTGATTATCTTATGATTTCTGTGAAGTGTAACTGGCTTCAGTAGAAGTATCTGGATTTGTTTAGGGTTGTGTCTTGAACAGATGATCAAATGTACGCATACGGAAACAAAAACAAATGACCTAGTCTTTAGCAAAATGTAATGCTTATGAATTTCATTTTTTCTTTCTTCCCACTTCCATCCTACCCTCACTTCTTATGCTTTTTGATTATTAATGAATTTTTGCTCTTGAATCTCTAGTTGAGAAAGTGTTTGAGGAATATCAGTATAAACTCTACACTGAGGATTTGCTAAGTCCTTCAGCTTTATTCTGAGTTTTAAGACTGGAAGAAATAGAAAACACATGCATGATGACAAACATTCATTTGGCCAAATCTGAGTGATCAGTTGTGAAGTTTTATGAATTCATGAATACCAATAGACTCCAGTGCACTCCATTCAAACCAAAACCTTGCTACCTGAGATTTTTTCACAATATTTTGTGTTTCATTTGTTCTTTTAGTCAGGACAATACAATGTCAAGATGATTAATTTCAACACAAAGTATCTATTTACATCTCAGAGCAATGTTTTCTACTTACAAGTAGTTATGGACTGTTTCTTTTCCTTTCTATCAATGTTTCTTTTCATTTATATCAATTAATTCAGCTTCCTTGTAGAAGGTTTGTATTTGGTTTAGAACCTCGCACTCAGGTAATACCTTGTCAGGGTTCAAGTTTATGTTGCCGCTCCAAGACATTAGATTTCTCCTTATTTCAAACAAAAACAAGAAAAGTGGGATAAGCACCATGTGTCAGAGTCTATACCTGACACTGTGCATGTCTTCTAATACAGTGCTTCTGTCTGGTATGCTGTGGAAACCACTAGTATAACAAAATCAAAATCTTAGGCACGTAGAAATTACCAGAGGCTCACTGAATCATAGATTTGCAGGAGGGTTTAGACACCTGGAGCTTCACATGGAAATGGTAAAAATACCATAGTCTATTAGGAAACAATTTCCTTCAGGCATCTACGTGTAGGAATCTGACTGGCATACTTTCAGAAACCTAGCAATGGCTGAACTGCATCATTAAGTGCCTAAATGTCTTTGAGAATCTTGCCCTTGTTGCTCTAGAGTCTATTGAATGAAAGAAATAGTTGCAGTGAAATGATTCAGGAAGGAAGTACATGTTAATGTGTACAAAAATTAAATAAAGGTGCATGCATTCATTGTAGAGGTGTATGATTCTTCTATAGTTTAAGGACAAAAACATTATGGCATGTAGGCTGAAGTTTCCAAAGCCACTTAGACACTCCTGAGCTCACCTCTCAGATGACCTTCAATAGTACATTTCACAAGTGCATAACTAACTTCAGAAAATATTACACTGTGACAAATCTAGTTTTCATATTATGACAGGTTAATGAGTTTCTCTTTTAACTTACTAAATTAACATGAGCGCTGCACAAAAGATTACACTGGCATGATAAAACTACTAATTTAGCCTTAATTATTTAAAATGTATTTCATAATCTTTTGACTCAAAAGTGAGAATAGCTGTAAAAGTAAATATCATAGCAAGATGAACAAAGCATTCAGAAGAGTACTGTATATTCTTATATTTCTGGGCCTGAGTGTACTCTATAAACATAGTCCTAAACTGTGCCTCCAAGATTTGTATACAAAAGTCTCTTACTGACTTCTTTATTCCCGCAAGAACACAGACATTTATTAATAACATTATATTTTTTCCTTCCTTGTCTGCTGGTAGCCACACAGTAGGCTGAATTCAGTCCAGGAAAGAAAGATGAAGTCCAAATTCCTTCTGCAGGTAACTGCTTTCCCAAGAAGTTATTTACAGATTTTTGCAGTATTTAAAGTACAGATCATGTAGCTCAGCCCTATCAAGCCCCATGGATTAGGAACCCTTCCTTTCCTATTGCGTCCTTGCAGTACTTACAATTCATATCTTCCCAGTAGTGTATAGTGGCATCTCACTGGCTTCTGGATGCAAATGTGTAAGGCAAGGTTCCATTTGTGTCTTCTTTTTCTTGCATGGCCATAGTAAGGAAGGAGGATCTTTCTGTAGCATAGCCCTGCTGATGTTAACAGTTTTTATGCTCATTTGAAGTGCATGTGGATCTGGCCATTCTGTCTTTGTTTCAAATTATATCGGGAAAGAAACAGGTAAATTTCAAGAAAATAAAAGTGCCTTCGATTTCTTTTTCTCCTTTGCTTGCCACATTATTGATATGCTTTTGGTTTTTTAATTTTTTTTTAATTCTAAGAACTAGCTGCAAAATGTGCCCATAAATCTGATTAGTAAAATGGATTTACCAAAATACAACTCATGCTTTTGAAAATACTAATAACAGCAATATTGCTTTGCTGGTTACCCTAGGATTAATTTGTATATGCTATGATTTGAAACATTCTAACTTTATTTAATATTCTGAAGCAGAGTCTTCTTGATCCCAAAGAAGCTTTGAAGTTGTTAGGTCATTAAGACCCACTATATACCCAACATAACACATTTCTGCTTAACCAGTGGGTTTTTTGTGTTTGAAAATGTTTTTGCTTTCACAGTAGATGAGGGCTTTTGATAAAGTTGCAAAATTAACTAAGCCGCAACTGCTTTGCTGATTAAGTTTCAAGAAATTGGATTTAGTTCTACTGTGTGAAACATTTCAAGATAATACAGTTGCAACAGTATAAAGTTTGTTCTCCAGTTTCAGCTGTCACGATGACTAAGTTCTTTACATGAAGGACCTCTTCATGCTTGATTTGTTGATAAGTTTGCAATACTCCTGTTCACCATTCTTTAACTGACTTAAGTACACTTCATGGCTTCAAGCTGTTAGGTGGAAAATAATTGATGTTCAAGTTGCATTATGAAAGAAAAACTGCAGCCCACAAGTCCTGAACTCTGAAAATGTGAAAAGAACTTCTCTCACTGATTCAGGGAGAAATGTACCCTCTCTGCCAGCCCTCAACCTGACCATTTTGGTTTGGGATGAGAACTACACTATAGCAGGCTGTTGAATTGTATTATCTGAAAATGTTCAGTGGTAATTGAAGGAGCACGAAAAAGATTTCATTGTGAAACATTGACGCTTAAAGTGTATTCTTCTGACAACTACTTTCCTCTTTATTGTTGAAAAATTAGGTAAGAATGTTTGAATTACAGTCTATACTGTCTTTTTCGTAGGGATCCCTTGTGCCTATTTAACACTGAAAAAAAATGTTGTGGGTTTGGTTTTTTGTTTTTTTCTTTTTTTAAAATCCATTTGCTTTAGTTGATAACAGAGATTTCTGCTCTTCGGCTTCACTAGTAGAACTGAAGTCATTAGCCAAAATCTTGGATTAAAACATTGCTTATGAAATTACACTTTTTTTAGTGCAGATAGATTTTGCTTAATGAGAGATTTTGAACAGCAGCTGTCATATGTTTGATTTTTTTTTTTCGATTTTCCATAAATGTAGTAAATTCTATTTTTTCCTAATGTAATCTGAAATATCACAGAACTGAATCCTTGTAGATCAAGAGTGTTTCTGAAAGCACTAAACCATCTTTGGGATGATTGCTAAACAATAATTAATTATACTGTTGAGTCCTGCTTATTGTTTATATGCATAGTTTTATTAAGCATGCATATTTTACTGAATTTATGGGACATAGATTTTATTATACATGTGCCTCTTTCATTATGAAACTCTTTGTAGTACAGAGGTCACCTTGACAGATCTCATTAATCATGTATATTCAATATAAATATGAAATGTTACTTTTTGTGTAGAAACTCATTTTGTATAGATTCCTCATGGGTGAATTCTCAGTAATGAGATTTAATGGTTAATGTTACATGTGAACATAGGTGTAATTAGCCAGCGTAGAGACATTGATTTCTCCTTCATTTGATCATCTGGGGTGATATTTCAATCTCCATTTTTGCAAATAAGTGAAGTAGTGAATTGCAAATTGGAGTTTTGAGAATTAGTGTTTGGAGCAGGCATACCGTCAGCCAAACTCATTGATTCTGTAAGGTGTTGTACAGACCTAAAGAGCTCTGCAGATCTGTAACGTCATGGCCTTATAAACAGCAAAAAATTAGATAGTAAATACAGGGAAAGAGTTTGTTTGGGTTGTTTCATTTAGGTAAAGTTGATTTATACATTCAGATTAAGAGAGAGTTTTGTTTTAGAAATTAGGAAGATAACTGGAGAAGCAATGCATTGTTCCTTAGGAGAGTACAGAATCAGATCCTAAACAAATAAATACAATTTTTTAGGGCACGTCAACAAGTTTCCTGGAATAATCAATGACTATGACAACATAGAATGTCTTAAGTGCCATCTACATTGCATTATGTTTTCTGTATTTATTATATATTTGTTCATCTAAGAGGTGGAGAGTTGCTTGAAATATTCCTTTCTAAATAACCGATTATAGAATTGTATCAGAGAAAGAGCAGTTTTATTCCCTACAATATGGAAATACTTAAAGCAATACATTATACCAGAACACTTTATCTCCAGTGCTTTCAGTACTACTTGCTCTGTGGTTTCTTGAATTATTCATTAATTAAGGAAGTACAATGCAAGTTACTGAATTTCAGACTAAGACCAAAATAAATAACTGTGACTTTAAAAGGGGAAAAGATACTATTATTAGAACAATTCTGACTTCTTAGTTTATTTTAATTATTTGCATAGCTGTAATTAAGCTATAGTGTACTTCACTCCTGCATTAAAATTAAGTAGAATAAAATTATCACCTTTTTAATAACACCAAATTAACTGTCATTAATAAGAATTTAATTACCATGTTTCATATTAGATTTAATTAGCTAACGATCTATAAATCTGGATGAAACACAACAATATAACACTTTACATAATAAAATAACTGATCTAAGCCCAAGAAGTAATTAAGAAGATGTCGTATGTGCTGTATTTTATTGTCCATGAGGGAAGACGATTAAAGCTCTGGTAAAATATATAAGACTAAATTTGAGTTAGCCTGCCCAAAACCCTCTCTACCATTACATATGCTTTTATTTTGTAGTTTCTGTTTAAGTAGTATGAATAGTCTTGTATTTCTTTGCCTTTGTGTTATTGCAATTGGTGGCAGGTGAGGAAATAGTGTATGCTGAGGATTACTCCTGTAAACTGTTGCGTAGACTTTGCTGGAAATATTGGCTTTAGTTTTCTTGTTTTGTTCTTTATATTAAGAATTTTCACCAGAGAATTTATTTTATTAACCTGAAAATTTCCTAAGAGAGAATTTCAAGATTTCCATGATGAAGCTTCTCAGATTCTCTGAGTGGAATTTCTCTGCAAAACCAGTGAGAAAAGCATAGTCTATTTAGTTCACTTAGAATGATAGCTTAGGGTTTTAAGATGTTAGTGTGAGCTAAACTACCTTGCAAGTCTGCTGGAAACCTGTCATACTTACTCCTCATCTTTCCAGTCATTTAAGAAAACAAAGATATGAAACCTAAGAAAGAAAATCCCCACACTTCCTTACTATTCCCCTTTGGAAAAACAAATATTGCTGGAAAAAAATAATATTGTTGCAATGTACTTTTTAACTTGCCCCCTCATGTTCTTGTCTTAGGTTAATGGACTTTGTGATATTTATAACTCAGAAAAGAAGGGGGAAATATAAAATTATCTATTCTGTGTATTGTATTCAATATGCGAATTGATTACTTACGTGTGCAGTGGAGTTCAGAGTCATGTACACATCTGAGTCTCAAATGTCTTACAAAATATTTGATGTTACAAAATATTTATAATAAAACCCCTATCATTTATTTCTTGAAGCCAAATTTGAATTTCAGTGAGAATATAGATTTTTTTTCCTAACTTAAATATATATGTACACATATATGTATATAAATATAAATAATAATCTCAGTCATATGTATATGTCATAAAAACAGGTTCCTGTTCAGGGACTTTCAAATCGTTGGAATGCTGGTAATTGCATCATTGTTAACTTTGAAAATTGTCAAAGGTGCAGTGTTTAACACATGTTCACTGTCTGCCATATATCCAGAAATTGTGCCAGCCACTAGTACTTTAGATTGTCTTAAATTTTAAAATTCCAATTTCCTGTAATGTGTTTGCTAAAAACCAGTATTTGTTGTCTTGAGAAAGGATATAGAGATGCTGTTATTGTTAAAAAAGTAGAAAGACAACTTTTCACTATGAATTATATTTTTCTGCATCTATAGTATTTGTGTTGACTTCATTACAGTTATTTCTGATTAAGGAGTTCATGCATGTATGCATGTAATAATGATGCAGTATAAATTTGTTGACAAAAATATGTTCAAGACTGTAAGTGATTTTTAAACTAAGATCCAGGCACTTTAAATTTGAACTAGACCCTGTTAGAGCCAAAAGGAGGGCAGGCTGTTGTGATGTGCCATGTGGTTTGGTGTTGCTTTCAGATTTAACAACTAGTCCTTGTGGGCAGGTTACCAAACCAAATATCTTGGCTAATTTATGAGAACTGAAGAAGCATACCTTGTATGCAAAGTTGAGAATTCAATGTTATTCTAATCAAAGAATTACTATTAGTACAAATTGCTCCAAGCAGTGCTAATTTGAATGGACTAGTTTCTTAGGGCATGAGGATTGTCTTTGCTTCTGGAACAAAGGAGATGTTGCCATTTGCAATTCATGATTTTTCTGATGTTTGGATCTCAGTTGCCTGCACTCCAAAATCGCTAGATCCTTCTGGGCTGTGTGGGCAAGCAGAGCCTCAGCACAGTGTGAGCTCTGCCAGTTCTTGTATAGACAAGGTTTTATATCAGTCCAGACTTTACTTGGCTGAGGTTTCTTCCTCCTTTATTTGCTCCTTTGCTTTCTTCCTAAGTGGTCACCATCTTCTCATTGCTTCTCGATACATAATCTAATTTCTTGTGTTCTTCTGTTGGTTGTTGACACCAAATGAGAAAACAGATTTGAATTGTTGCATACAGGAAATGTGCTTGGCTGTGTGCAGTTCTGCTTTAGGTCAGTGTCCCCATGCCACAGACCTTAGGAGAAGGTGGGTGGAGGTCAAATTGTTCTAGAGCAACAAATTACAATGAAACTAACAAATTCCAGGTTGTCGTAACTAATAATATTGTTAATTCTAAGTAGTGGTACAGTGAAAACTGATAAACATATTCACCTTTCTCTGTTACGCTTACCCTTCTTCTGATCCTCTGGGTCCCAAATTGAATAGCAACAGCCTTCTCCATGAAGAAGCAGAATTGCAACAGGGCAGAGTTTCAGCAAGTGGTCTGTGTCCCCAGTCCTTCACCAGTAGAAGCATNTTACTATTCCCCTTTGGAAAAACAAATATTGCTGGAAAAAAATAATATTGTTGCAATGTACTTTTTAACTTGCCCCCTCATGTTCTTGTCTTAGGTTAATGGACTTTGTGATATTTATAACTCAGAAAAGAAGGGGGAAATATAAAATTATCTATTCTGTGTATTGTATTCAATATGCGAATTGATTACTTACGTGTGCAGTGGAGTTCAGAGTCATGTACACATCTGAGTCTCAAATGTCTTACAAAATATTTGATGTTACAAAATATTTATAATAAAACCCCTATCATTTATTTCTTGAAGCCAAATTTGAATTTCAGTGAGAATATAGATTTTTTTTCCTAACTTAAATATATATGTACACATATATGTATATAAATATAAATAATAATCTCAGTCATATGTATATGTCATAAAAACAGGTTCCTGTTCAGGGACTTTCAAATCGTTGGAATGCTGGTAATTGCATCATTGTTAACTTTGAAAATTGTCAAAGGTGCAGTGTTTAACACATGTTCACTGTCTGCCATATATCCAGAAATTGTGCCAGCCACTAGTACTTTAGATTGTCTTAAATTTTAAAATTCCAATTTCCTGTAATGTGTTTGCTAAAAACCAGTATTTGTTGTCTTGAGAAAGGATATAGAGATGCTGTTATTGTTAAAAAAGTAGAAAGACAACTTTTCACTATGAATTATATTTTTCTGCATCTATAGTATTTGTGTTGACTTCATTACAGTTATTTCTGATTAAGGAGTTCATGCATGTATGCATGTAATAATGATGCAGTATAAATTTGTTGACAAAAATATGTTCAAGACTGTAAGTGATTTTTAAACTAAGATCCAGGCACTTTAAATTTGAACTAGACCCTGTTAGAGCCAAAAGGAGGGCAGGCTGTTGTGATGTGCCATGTGGTTTGGTGTTGCTTTCAGATTTAACAACTAGTCCTTGTGGGCAGGTTACCAAACCAAATATCTTGGCTAATTTATGAGAACTGAAGAAGCATACCTTGTATGCAAAGTTGAGAATTCAATGTTATTCTAATCAAAGAATTACTATTAGTACAAATTGCTCCAAGCAGTGCTAATTTGAATGGACTAGTTTCTTAGGGCATGAGGATTGTCTTTGCTTCTGGAACAAAGGAGATGTTGCCATTTGCAATTCATGATTTTTCTGATGTTTGGATCTCAGTTGCCTGCACTCCAAAATCGCTAGATCCTTCTGGGCTGTGTGGGCAAGCAGAGCCTCAGCACAGTGTGAGCTCTGCCAGTTCTTGTATAGACGAGGTTTTATATCAGTCCAGACTTTACTTGGCTGAGGTTTCTTCCTCCTTTATTTGTTCCTTTGCTTTCTTCCTAAGTGGTCACCATCCTCTCATTGCTTCTCGATACATAATCTAATTTCTTGTGTTCTTCTGTTGGTTGTTGACACCAAATGAGAAAACAGATTTGAATTGTTGCATACAGGAAATGTGCTTGGCTGTGTGCAGTTCTGCTTTAGGTCAGTGTCCCCATGCCACAGACCTTAGGAGAAGGTGGGTGGAGGTCAAATTGTTCTAGAGCAACAAATTACAATGAAACTAACAAATTCCAGGTTGTCGTAACTAATAATATTGTTAATTCTAAGTAGTGGTACAGTGAAAACTGATAAACATATTCACCTTTCTCTGTTACGCTTACCCTTCTTCTGATCCTCTGGGTCCCAAATTGAATAGCAACAGCCTTCTCCATGAAGAAGCAGAATTGCAACAGGGCAGAGTTTCAGCAAGTGGTCTGTGTCCCCAGTCCTTCACCAGTAGAAGCATGATGTGGCTGTGGGGCATTGCAGGTTTGCCTGGGATCGTGTTTATACTTCTGATAACATGGCCTGGTCGTTTGATCTTTCTTTAGCAGTTAGCCCTAAACCCAAGTCTCTCACGGTCCTTTATTACCCAGTAATTGACCATTTATGATTTGTGTTTATAGCCCTGAGAGTGCAAAGTCCTGCACCCGGAGAGGAACAACCCCAGGCACCAAGATATGTTGGGGGACACCCAAATGGAAAGCATCTTGGCAGAGGAGGACCTGGGGATCCTGGTGAACACCAGGTTGAACATGAGGCAGCAATGTGCCCTTGTGGCAAAGAAGGCCAATGGTATCCTGGGCTGTCTTAGGCAAAGTAGTGCCAGCAGGTTGATGGAAGCGATCCTTCCTCTCTACTTAGCACTGGTGGGGCCACACCTGGAGTTCTATGTCCAGTTCTGGGCTCCTGAGTACGAGAGAGACATGGACATACTAGGGAGAGTCCAACAAAGGGCCACTAAGATGACTAAGGGACTGCAGCACCTCACACATGAGGACTGGCTCAGAGAGATGGGACTGTTCAGCCTGGAGAAGAGAAAGCTCAGGGGGGATCTCTTCAATGTATATAAATACCTGAAGGGAGGGTGCAAAGATGACAGATGCAGGCTTTTTCCACTGGTGCCCAGTGACAGGACAAGAGGCAACAGGCACCAACTGAAACACAGGAGGTGCCATCTGAACATCAGGGTGACCAAGCCNCAAAGTCCTGCACCCGGAGAGGAACAACCCCAGGCACCAAGATATGTTGGGGGACACCCAAATGGAAAGCATCTTGGCAGAGGAGGACCTGGGGANCCTCCTTGGAGGTATTTAAAAGCTGTCTGGACGCAGTCCTGGGCAATCCGCTCTAGGTGGCCCTGCTTGAGCAGGGGGTTGGATCAGATGACCTCCAGACATCCCTTCCAACCTCAGTCATTCTGTGATACTGCAAATGCTTTGGTACCATCTTGTTACTAATATCTAGTAGTTACAGCAGTACCACTGGTGTGCTATCAGAATTACGACATGAGTTAAGCATGTTCTGCTAGTTATCTCAGATTAGCTGCTGTGAAGTAAAGTGTTAAAACAGAGAATCTTGTTTGCTTTTAATAAAAGGCACCTGTCCTTGAAGCAATCCCATCAAAATATAGAACAGTCATTTAGTAAGCATATTGAAATTCAGAGCAGATTTTGCACTGATATTTCATTTTTCTCCTCACCTCTAACTTCTTTTATACATTGAATTATTTGTCTTTGGAGGCAGAGATTGAAATTGAATCTTTGCTTTGCACATGCTTTACTATGTTTTAAAGTTATATGCAGCATTACATACTTAATAAATATTTAAAGAAGTAAAATTCATTCATTGATCCAGACATGTTAGACAGTTTTTAAAATGTGTGTTGTTATATCATATCACTCATGTCAAGCCTTGCTTAGGAAGTCTGTCTTAAAGAAGGAGTGCAATGATTTGCTGTTAATAAAAGTGTCAGCTAAAAATCACTGCTGTCATATTTTAATAATTCAACATTATTTTTCAATTAAAAAATCCTTGATTGCTTTTAAGTACTGACTGTACTGCATGAAGTTATATTTATGCAAAAAAGAATAATAAAATTATTTTTTTTTCTCTCAGAATAAAGCATGGTGTTTCTTCATTGTTGCATTGAAAGTAAAGTATGTTTAAATTCATATAATACTTTCCCACATCATAAATATTTTCTGTGTAACTCCCACATCATAGAATGTGTAGCTATATAAAACTGAAATAGTACTACTAAAATTTCACCACTTAATAATAATTGAATTGGATGTCAAAGTCTTATTTGCATTTTCATTCATTTCATGCTGCTTTCCTACACTAAAAAAATAAGTTTTTATGCTTTTATAAAGGTTGTGCTTCGATCCTTGATCATAAAATATGATATTCTTTGATTTCTGTAAGACCCTCATCACCATCCTCAGAGATCTTTTATCACAAAGCAAAGGTATAGGAATAAATTCATTGATAAAGTTTGCCTGGGTGCAAAAAGATTAGCACGTGAAAGTCTAGTCCATTAAGGAATATAAAAAACAAATAATATAACCACTGACTTGGGAAGTCCACGAGCCACCAATGGCTGGAAGCTGACAGGGTTAACTGGAGATGTGCTGGGATATGGCTGTTGTCATAGTGTGCCCTGGGCACAGGCCACTGGCCATTGATGGAGGCAGGGTGCTCTGCCAGCTGAGTCTTTGCTGTCATGGCCGTATCCACAGGGAGAGAAGCCCAGCTCTCAGCCACCTACTGATACTGCCCTCGTTGTTTGGGCTCTGTTGATTCTATATTTCTGTATTATGTATGTTGATTCTATATTTCTGTATTATTACTTAGGGACTGACCTGCTGGAAAGCAGCTCTGTGGAAAGGGACCTGGGAGTCCTGGTGGACAACAGGATGACCATGAGCCAGCAATGTGCTCTTGTGGCCAAGAAGGCCAATGGCATCCTGGGATAAAGGGTAAAGCTAGCTTATGTACTGTAGAATATTTGAGAAAAAATATGAAAGGAAGCATTTCTCTCATCGAGAATATATTTTTCACCTTCCAAAAATGAAAAGGGGGGAAAGACAGACACCATAATATATTACAAATTTAATTATAGTCAGATAAATATTTTTTATTAAACTAGGAACACTAATTTTATATAGCTCTTTGTGAACATGTTCAGAAAATAAAATGAGAAATAATTAATTTCTGGTGAAGTTTAACAGGAGAAAAAGGAAGACATACATTCATAATTATATATGTGTGGAGAACAGGGATAAGATGATGGCTTGGCACAAAACTTTGGTCCTTTCATTTCACGGTTTATTTGAGTGGATGTGTGTTTTCCCTTTCATATCCCTTTCTGGGGCCTGAACTTCTAATTCATCATGGGAGAGGGAGGATGGAACGTGAGGCATGGGGCTGGATTTTTCCAAGCCAGAGGAGGGCCTGGAGGTTTTGGTGTGAGGTGTTAGTTTTCCAGCAGGAAGAAGCAGATGAGATGAAAGGTGTGAGTATACCCTTAGTATGTGTGGTAGGACATTAGACACTGCTGTCTGAGGAGCAGAGAGTACAGGGATATTTGGCAATATCATACTATTGTTGAGATTTTCTGGATAGCAATATGTGTACATTTGTTGGGTATTCTGTGAAAATTAAGCTAAAAGTTTCCAGGACATCCAGACGTATCACCCATATGCTCTGCAGTTCAATTTCCCACGTGCTTCAGAAGTCTGTGATTTGTTGATTTTTAGGTGCCCAGTTAAAGCTACTGTGCAAGTGCTCCAAATCAGCTATAGGGCTGGACATGGGATTTCACTGCTTTACCAAATAACTTTGAACGAATCCTAAAAGTTAAATGATGGCCAAATGTTTAAAAATAGATACTTTAGACTAATTCTAACAGGTATTGTGGTTGCAGATATTATGAAGTCCCAGCTGCTTATTGGATGAGGCATATATCTTGACATGGTGGTAAGGAGGCTATCATTTCCATCTCTAGCAACTGATAGCTGCTGGTAAACACCCTTCCTTTGAAATTAGAATTATTCAAGTTATACTAGATTGATTCTTCTAATTTCAGCAAAATAATCTTCAATTCTGCCTAAGCCAAGACTGTCCGGACAAAAATATATCTTTTCCTTCTGCTTATTTCCTTGTTCTGGAAGTTTCAACAGAGATTAGTCAGAACTATAAATCACAGGCAGGCAGTCATAAGAAAATAATTGTACTGTCTAGCCGAAACAGTCTCTCAAAGAGGCAGTGTACCGGAAAAGGATGGAGAAGGAGACTTGTCTTTTTAGTATTCACAGTATGTGAATATTTAGTCTGGGTTTTCTTCATCATGTTTCTGAGAGTCAGAGCCCCACAAGTTAATGTATAGCCAGGTGTCTCCACCACCCTGGGGGTTAAATTTAATATTTACCAGAGTTTATCAGGAATTAGTTAAGACTCTGTAAGTTATAGGTTAACATGGCAGTCCTAATTAAAAAAAAAAAAAAAAAAATCTCACACTGTTTTTGGTGAATACCATACAGTTTAGGTATTTTGTTGTCAATTTGATTAAGTCCTGAAATGCATTTGTTTTTCGTAACATTCTTCTGGCAGGTAGTAAATCATAACATACTTCAAACTGTAATCTTGGACCTTTTCTACCTTTTTCCCTTGCCATACCAGTTCTTAACCGTATTTGTTTATTGCAAATTATCAATTTTGAGTCTTGCAGTGTTCATTAGTAGATTAGGATCTGTTTGGGATAAAGACTGTAATTTTAGCATTTTTGTACTAGCTACTTTAGAGGGAGCAGTTTCTGATGTGGGAAATTAAGTGTTGCTATAGGATGCTTTTTAAGTAATCAGACCCATTCAAAACTGGGTCTGGGGGATGTTTCTGAATCATAAAATGCAGATGTCTGACTTTCATTGAACGTTTCAGCTTAACTACTGTTTCTCTTTTTTGAAGCCTCACCTTATATTTAACAGTATTTAAAAAATAGGAAACAAATAATTTGAACACTCTAAAAACTCTACTAATCCTTGAGAATTGTATCTACAATGTATTCTTCAGATTGTCTATTAACTGGGAGACAACTTCATATAAAAGATTGTGACCAGAAGAAAGAAAGGACACTAATTTTCAACATCTTCCCTATGTCATTTAGAAGAGCTTACAACCTCAACTGCTGTGTGCCAGGAGCATGGATTTGTTTGCTTAACGTGGATTGAATTCTGCTTACACAAAACAGGCATCAGTATTTTTCTTAAAAAGCAGTACTTTTTTGAGGCCAGCATGAAATGTTATCTCCTGTATTTCTCAGTATTCAAGTGAATTTCACAAATTTTTAACATTTTTTTTTTCTGTAGCACTTTTAAGAATCAATAATATGGTGCCTTTAGGTAAAATTCTATTTTATATTTTGCTTTCTCTCTGTTAAATTGATAAAAAGGTTGACAGTGCAGTGTCCCAGGCATTCTTTCTAATTTCTTCAGAGTTCCATCCTAACTGATACTACAGGTGATAACAGTCAAAGCAAAGAGATTTTATTTTTCCCTTTGTGTTGGAAGTGTCCAAAGCCTAGCTCTGAAATTTGTTCTTCTCTTCCATCAAACACTCATTTGTGAGATTGCTTATTCCTGCCACATTTCTCCAGAATTCAACTGTGCATCTGTAGTTCCAAGTAAACACGTCTCTAGCCTTAAAGGAGGCTTGCTAGTCTCCTGTCTAGTAATAGTGCTAAGTGGTTCACAGTCACTTAAACTTAATTAGCATAAGAGAAACAGACTATGTTAATGTTTGACTGAAAACAACGTTTGATTTCAGGTAGGTGGACCATTCCAGTTCTGCATGATATTTCCAGTGCTGGTATTTCCTGATTTACCAAGTAATAGCTGGAAATCCCTCCTCCTATCTCATGCATTTTGTAAACATATTTCAAAGACAAATCATCCTTTTAGTGAAACAAAGAATTAAGACATAATTTTCTCTCAGTAATATGTTCTTATGTCTGTTTGCCGTTTGTGAATTCCCAATGTATCTTCCTTTATTGACACCTCTATACATGTTTAACCCACTTACCTTTCACTATGTCTTTTTTTCTCAGTATGAATAACACAAAACACTAGCAATATATATACTTAGACTATATGGCACCTGTAGCCTATTCCATATGCGTGTGGCTGGTTTACCATATCCTCACCTTTGCTGAAGCTCTGTCTGTTCTTTCTGTGGAGAGGTCTTTAACCCAGAAACACAGTTGTCATACTCTTTACCAGTGATACACAGAATTTGCTGAAGCTTTGAAACTCTTGCAAATCAGTTTAATCCCATGCAGCTCTAGCATGCTTTTCCAAATGCAAGAATATTTGTTCATGTTGCTTACCACATCACAGGCATATCCATGAACTATGCTTCTGTGGAATCCAACGGAAAACTTTACATATTTTAATTACAGAGTGCTCTTGCTGAGTTTTGAACCCTAACAAATTTACAAATATATCAGAGCACAGAATGCCCTACATGAACTTTTGTTCTGGAAGTGGTGACTTATTTTTCTCAGAAAATTAATATATAAAACTTTATATGATTATTTACAGTTAATCAATTATTTTTTTCTGAGATTTTTTTTCCAAATTCAGCTATGATGCTGACTCTTCTTCATAAGAGTGTTGAAGACTGAAAAATTGTCTCTCTAACTTGTATCTATTGCAGATTATTCCATGTGCTGCTTCTTTTTGTAAATAATCTGTTTCAGAATCTCTTGTTTAATTTTTATGTACAGTGAAGTAGTTATTAATATTTGCAGTATAATTTCAGTATCAATTAATTCAAGTAGTTATTGGCAGAAACACATATATTTTATGAATATCTTTCTTTTTCTGCCCTTTCTGGATTGGTCTTTCTGGGATCTCTTTAAAGTGAACTTTTTTTACAGGAGTGGGCAGATGGGAAAAATTCTTCTTTCCATATATTTTGCTGCTCTGTGTGCACAGATTATCTGTGGCACATGAATGTATTATTATTTTTAAGGCAGATTTTTTTTTTCCAGACTTCATATCCTTGATGTTATTTACATTTCAATTAGTTTAGGATAAACTAGAAATAAAAGCAGAAAAAAGCCCCTGAAGGAAAGCAAATTAACAAGTTAGGCATGAGGTCAAACAGAAAGTAAATGTACAGCCCATAGGCACTTCAGAGCCATCCTAGAGAAACAAATATAAGCACGCGTGGGTGCTCCAATATATTACATAGCGACAAAAATAATAAAAAGAAATCAACCTTGAGCCAGCGAGGTTAAAATTAAATGAAAGAGAGGGAATTAGGGGGGAAAACATAAAGTATGTTGTGTTTTTCGTAAGTTGATAGTGTATTTGTTCATCACTAGGGAAAAAGAAGTATTAAAAAAAAAGCGCTTTTCACAAACAAATGTACCTTTCAAGCTTTTGTTTCAGTTTCAGAGCCTCTAAGAAAACCTTATTTTTCTTTTCCTTTATAAGTATATTCATGTCCATTATATATGCAGTAGATGTTAAAATGACATTAAAAAGCACTCAGTTTTCTTACCTCTAGTCAGTACATAAAGGGTTTAAATAACAAATGATGTTTAATCTAGATACATAAGTTTTTTTCAATGTTGTGAAGTTTTTCGTGAAGTATGAACTTCTGGAAACTTCATTTTAAGAAGGAAGCCTGAGTATGGCTCATTAAAAAAAGAAAGCACAAAAACCCCCAACAAAACCAACCGATCAATCCAAAACAAAAATAACCCCACCACCCAAGCAACAGAAAAAGCGCTTTAAATAAGAAATTGAGGATTAGAGTTACGTATAAGAGCACTTTGGTATTACACACATATTAAACTAAGAAACCTATCGAAAATTAGAAACCGATAACATCTGAGTTACTTTATAATCTGTGATTCAGTTTATATCCCCAGTACTTGAACCATTGTACATTTTGAAACAAAATACAGATTGGAAAATATTCTTACTTAAGGATACTAATTTCCTGTGGAACTGTGAAGCATGCATATTCCTCTTTCCTCTAGGCATTTGCCTGTACTTTATCCGCTAGTTTTGCATAGATCTCCACTGCCCTGATGAAACAAAGAAGAAACAGCAATGTTTAAGACCTTGTCTGCCAAGTACACTGGTAGAACTTGGTTTTGGCAATCTCTGCTCATATATTGCTGAGCCATATTTTATGAGTGATTTTTTTTATAGCATGCAGATGTCTTGTTGTTAGTAAGTAATAATCAAATGCATAAATATAATAAAAACCTCCCTGTGAATATCAGTAGTAGAACATATAGTAACTGCAGCTATTTGTAATCCAAGACTGAAAACAGAATATGAATTTAAAATCATGTTGTGAATGCAGAATATGAATTTAAAATCATGTTGATGTTTTTTCATTCAGTCAAAATCATATTTTTTTCATGGATAAGATTAGAAAAGCAGAGCCAAATTCAGAAAGGCTAGCAATTGGATCTCCCACTTGCACTGATTCTGCCCTCTTTCTATGGTTTTCTATTGATTTTTTGACTGTGATTGCAGTGTAGCTGGCTACAGATACTTCCTTTCTGGAGGGGCCAGAGCTATGTTCCTGGACCATTTATGAATGACAGTGACTCATTTGTTTCCACATTGATCTAGCTTGAAAAATGAAAGTACCAGTAAACATAACTGTAGTCAATCTCCTTTTGTTGCTGAAATCGCATTCTATGGTGTTTAAATTTGTATCATGTCTGGCTTAGTTAAAAAGAAGAAAAAAAAAACCCAAACATATTTTTGAAAGGTCTAGAAAGATATAACTTTACTTACAATAAGAGCTTCTTATGTATTACAGCAACATGTGCGCTGTGAAATGAGAGCTGTAGAAACTAGTTACAGAAATGGACCTCTTATGATTAAAATAGAAAATTCTAAAGAAAAATCAAAACTACATTTCCATGGCTGCTTGTAATCCAGTTTATGTATGGAGAATTCCAAGGCAGACAGGTTTTACTTGCCCAAGGGCAAAGAGTAGATCAGTGGCATGACTGAGAGTAGCTATTAAAAGTTCCCCAAAAACTTATTCTATTAGACTATGTCTCCTCTGGGACATAGAATAATGTATTTTTACAACAATATACATCTTAAAACAACTTTTAACATGTGTCTGGGAATTGAACCAGAATAAGCCAAAGCCTGTTTTTAAAAAAATCAGCATGTAAATAGGAAATGGTATATCTTTGCTTCCCAGAAGCTGAGTTTCCATAATGAGATTATGATCAAATGTACACTTTTAAAAACTTTTTTCCTTAGCTATCCATCATTTTGGGTAAAGACACTGTTTGGTTTAAAAAAAGTGTTCAAATACTACAGTGATAAGCATTTCAGGAGATAATACATAGAAAATAGTTTCACTGTAGGACCTAAATTCAGAAAGCTCCAAAAGCTGAAATAATGAAATTATGGTACATAGAGTAGACAGATCCCTCTAATTGTGAAATTATTCTTAAGAGTAAGATCAAGGGCAAGATTTACAAGGAATACAAACCTTAGGGTAAATCCCCAGCAATGTTTTGTTGCCTAGTGTTTAATAGTGAAATCAGCTCCTCTTTCTTCCTGCTGCTGATGGCTGGCTACTGGGCAAATTATAAAGAAGGAGCAATATATGAAAGGAAATGTTTTACATAGCTAAATGAGCTGCAGTGTAAGCGTTCCAGAATTAGTGTATCTATACTTGATGCAATATGTACATCCTGCTATATAATAAACTCTCACAGATTAAAATATTGATATTTAATAAATGCATCAAAATGTCAGCAAAGAATATACAAAACCATATTTTATGTTAAAATTTATGTTAAACAAAACATCAGTTGGCATACTTTTTATGCCATATTTATTGCTAACATACTGTGCTGCTTACAAAATAAATAGAATGTTCCTATCTTAGAGTTCAATCTTGCTTGCAAATCCTTTAAAAAATATTTTATTCCAAGGGACCATGCAGATCTCAATATACAAATTTTAGACATTTCAGCTACTGATATTGGAGCCAGCATTAGAGTTCTTTTATGGTCCCTACCCTAAAAGAAAATTCAAAAGGGAACAATCCATAATACCAGTATAATTAACCAACTACCAAGCACAGTCTTTCCCTTCTTTCATTCAGATGTATACTTCAAAGACTTTGCCCTGACACTGTTTATACATTAATAATTGAAAGGCAGGTACTGAAAATTGTGGAGAGCTATATCTAATCATGGGCTAGTCTTTAAATTGGTCTGCATTTTCCTCTATGAAATAAAGGGCAGAATCACTCATAAGTTGTTCCTTTATTTTTATTTTTTTTCCCCCACAGTTCCTAATCTTTGTTTCTCACATCCTATTCTTTCTGTAGAGTTGGTGAAAACTCAGGCAACCCTCTATAGTTGTTATCATAACAAAACACGTACAAATCATAAATTATATATAAATCATTAAACTGTAAACTGAGAGAGGAACGATTCATTTATTTTGTATTTATTTAAACCTTACTAAATGGTTAGGATACGTTATTTGAGGTTGAAAGCATGATTGTGAAGTTAAGAATTAAGCAAGGAATTCCAAACTTCCATTTTATCAAACAATTTGTTTTATATAAATGCATTTCTTTATATGCTAGCATCATTTCTTGGGTCCAAGATGGAATTTTCTGACTTAAATATAAAAAAGGATGTGGAGCGAGACTAAGGAATTGATTGAGAGTCACAGTACTCCATAATCCTTCAGTATAGTGATTAGCAAGATGTACTCAGGAGGTGGATCACTAGTCCGTTTTTCCCTTATTCCTTTTGTGGGAATGCTAACANGGGTGTCAATCTCTTCTCCCGAGTAACAAGTGATAAGACAAGAGGAAATGGCCGCAGGTTGCACCAGGGGAGGTTTAGATTGGATATTAGGAAAAATTTCTTCACCAAAAGGGTTATCAAGCATTGAAACAGGCTTCCCAGGGAAGTGGTAGAATCACTATCTCTGATGGTATTTAAAAGATGGGTAGACGTGGTGCTGAGGGACATGGTTTAGTGGTGGTTTTGGCAGTGTTAGGTTGATGGTTGGACTCAATGATCTTAAAGGTCCTGTCCAACCTAGGTGATTCTATGATTTCAAAACCTCATAGTATTCATAAAACTGAGTGGTATTACAGTAACCAATCAGTCCTTAGTAGTAAGTACAATATCAGGGCTTTTTTGAGATGGTACTGACTTTGGGGACAATCCTTACACTTTCAACAGAAAATATGGTGAGAACATCTACACTGAATTCTTTTTATGCCATCTCTTGAAATAGCCACCTGAACGTTGTTTATATTGTCAGAGGAATTCTTAAGCCAAAACAGAACTATCTCTGCCATTGCAAGTCTATCAAATACCTCATTTTATCAAAATACTTGACACAGGGAGAAGTTTTTATGTTCTGTGTTATTTTCAGAATAAATTATGAATATAAAATAATAGAAAATTATATTAGTTTAATCTCAAGCAAATAGATTTTCTGTTTTCCTCACATAGTAATTGCAGCTTGAACAAATAATAATAAACAATTTATTCCAAAAACTGAGAAGGAAATACCTTTCCTGAATAACAAGATTTTTGAGGCATAAAATTTTCCCCTCAGATAAAGTATATGCACGCTTGATTATTTTTTTAAATTGTGCTCTTTTTGTTCTTTAAATGTATTTCTATTGATACTGGTTTAAACTGTGTGTCATGATAGTTCTTCAGATCCAATCTTCCAAGTTTGCTGTATCTTATTCATCACTTATGAGGTTAATTATGAGATTAAGTATTTCAGCACTTATTCTCTTGTGAGGACAATAAACGTAAACACACCTTAACTGCTTGGTCTTACTAAGACTAAGACTCAGAGAAATTAGATGAATCACCTTCACGGGTAAAGTCAATAAGCCTAGTTAAAATTATTTTAAACACTCAAGATCTGAAGTGAACGTACATAAACTTAAGGATATTTAAATATATGCAGACTATCTCATTCAGAATTGAAGTGACTTTAGAAGGCTCTAGTTTATTATTCAACGAAGTGAACAGCAGCTGGGCAGTTACTTTACATAGTAAATATCTCATATTTACCCGTAGAGGTAGTGGTGCTGGTGTGGATGCACAGGGAGCTGAAGGAAGCACAGCAGAGCTCTCCATCTGCTTCACGCTTCGTTCTCCAGTGTCCTACCTGCACAATTTAGCTGAATGCTCTCATTCACCAAGGCCAATTGTAGTGAGGCTTTAACCTAATCTTTTCTGCTCCCTGGTAGATAACTATCAAGCAGCAGTAAATTAACCTGAGGATAATTTTTTAACATTCACAAGAGTCTCCTTTAATACTGATTTTTTGTCATAAGTACCCCTTTAAGATGTTCTGAAAGATTCTCTAGGTGAGAGATGATAGAATAAGATTGCACAAATATCGTAAGAGGTATGACTTAAGTTAAAACTTTATTGCTTGTAAGGAGAGGTATTGTGGTTCTTTGCTGTTTGCCATATTATTTAAAGGTCTGAAAAGCTCATTATCTTCCATGGGAAAATAGGAAAATTCAATATAAAGTTGAAGAGAAAATACAAGCAGATAAATCTGTATTGTCAGGGGTTTTTAGAATCTTTTTTTTTTTTAGAACTGAGCTGCCTTTGAGGTATCACTTTGGGAAAGTCTATGTCCAGAAAAGACAGACATGCAAAAATTGGGTTGTTTGTTTTCAGGTTTTTTTTGATTCCCTGTAGTGCTCATAATATAAATACATCATGATAAATTAGCATGCAGTCCATAATAACATATTTTTTGTATCAGTTTTGTTGAAACATTAGTATTATACATATCTAATGATGGAATAAGAGAGGGATTTAGGGGTGTACTTAAGTATTTAGTCTTTAAACAGTCTTTAGAAAGCTTACTCTTCTAAAATTTTTAAACAATAAAATTGAGATCAGTTTTGCTCTAGTCTCCAAAATATGCCACAGATCAATTAATTACATCAAAGTGCTTTCAGATGATTTTCTGAAAAGGGTCATGGACTGTCATTACATCTGGGTAATGGATATTTTATTTTGATTTTTATTTCTGTTTCTTTTTTTCTGTCTGAGTTAATTCAAGTAACAAGCAAGTACTTCTGACTCAGCTGTAGTGCCCCATTCCCTAGAGATGCTGTTGTTCCCAGTGGGAGCTGTCATGGTTTGAAGGTTACTGTGCCCATAGAGGATTAATCTATTGACTTTAGAACATAAGAGAGAAGGTCTCTTGTCTGTGGTCCCGGCCACTGCAGGACAACTAACATTGTCAGTTAAGTGACTACATCCATACTGTGTGTAAGTATTTTTGTATGGTGCTTTTCATCCACTTTCATTTATGATGTTCTTATTTTTCAATATACCCCAGTCCACTTTTTCTTCTGTGTTCTTTATTTCACTGTTTCAGAAATGGGGTCATTTATTTCCTTCATTTGGATTGTTGCCTTGAAGATATGATCCGTCCTCTGGAGTTTTCAGGTTTTGTAGACTACACTCTGTTCCTTTATCTCTTAGTTTTCCTCACACGTTTTATCCTCTTTATCCTTTTTAGTTGCTATTCTTTGTATTTTATCTAACTCTTCTGTAGTTCTAAACTGTGCAACCAAGCATCACAAAGTAAGATTTAAACTTCATAAAATTCAGGAAAAAAAGCCCCAAAGCCCAAATCTCTACACTCAAGCTTAAGGATAGTCAGCCTCACTGCAAATGCCAGTCCTCAATACAAATTGACGTGTAACATAGCATTTTCAACCTCTGGTTTTTAAGCAAACTTAATTAAAATGCAACTAAAGACTTCTGAAGCAAAGTACAATGCTTTTTCAAGCGCCTGTGCTACTCTGAGACAACATTTTAACCAAAAATTTATGTGAGAAGAGTAGAGCAGCACTGACTATACTATGCGGTGATACTTGGGCGGTACCTTCCCAAGGAGAAGTTATGTTCATCGCTACTGGATCTGCATGTAAACTATTGTGATAAGACAGGAGGAACATGCTTCTGTTGGTTTTTTTAGTTTTTTTTCCCTAATTTAATGTAGAGGTGCTAAATTGCATGCCAGTAAAAAAAGCCATGTATTTTCTTCTATTTGTTGAAAAAGCCATGAATATTTCTGTGAAAGAGAGAATAAAAAGCCTTCGTCTAAGGTGGTTGCTTACCCCCTCAGCATTTCAAAATGAGTGCCTCCATATAAAATGGCATCACTTCTTCTAACAGGTATTTATTACAATAGGAGACTAGGAGCAGTTAATGAATATTCAGGACAGTTTATAGGTACTCGGAATTCTGTTAGTTGACTTTTCACTACATACTTATTTTGAGGTTTTGTTATCTTTTTATGCTGCCTTAGGATTTAATGGAAATATAAGAACCTTATGAAAACATATTGAGAACCAGCATAAAAAAACATTGGTGCTCTTCCTGAACTTTAGGCACTATTGTATACAAAGTATGTTGTTCTTGTAATAATTATTAAAATAATTGTAAGACTCTATTATAATTATGAAATATTTTCATGTTCGTTTTAGATATGCTGGAAGACAAAGTTATTACTTTTCATAGGCAGAGCACTGACTGACATAAGTTGGAAGTACTCTGCTGATTCCACTGGAGAACTTAGTGTTCGTGTGAAATTAAAAAGTGACTTGAATTTTTAAATTTCTACCAATTTTTATCTTTATTGACAATTTTTCTTTCTTAGTATTTATAGCTGAAAATATATAAAAAGGTGTACATTTTGCTTGTAAATAATTTAATAAGCATTTGATAAACTAATGTGAAAGACTTTTTGGGTTTGACTGTTTTGCAGCTTTGTTCTCAGATTTAAATTGTACCAACTTGCCTGAAATAATGGTCAAATACCGAAAGAAAACTTTTTTGCTTTATTCTGGTTAACAAAACAACAAATGCCTAAGCCAGGCAAACAGCAGAGTGAAAATTAGCATAATGCAGAAGAATAAATTCAGAAAGTCAACAAGACTTCATCCAATAAGCTGAAACACACAAACACATACAGACAGAGTGGAAGCCCTGCCTTTTTGCTCACTGTATGTATTGAAATATAACTAGTAGCTTATGAAGACAGTCAATCAAAAAAACCCCAAAGTTTTCTGGATTCATATTGAAGATTTGATATTTGACTCAGAAAACTTACTGAAAAAATATTTTCTTAAATATATTATTTGGTTGTCAGTATATCTGTTTTTATTGCATGTTTGTGTGTTTTGAATGTTGAGCTTCCATTTTAAAGCTTCATAAGTCCCTTTTCTTTTTGACCAATCTCAACAGATTTAGATCATGCATATCAAACTGATAGTGGAAATAACATTACAGCCTTGTAAATTGAGAAAAATAGACTGACAATGCCAAATTATATGGACATCCCCAAATGCCTTTCTTATTCTGAATGATGGGGAAGATAAACAAAAATTTAAAGAGTCTGAAATTAGAATTTTGATCATTTACATTTCAGCTAGGGAGTTATCACTCACAATGATATAAATATATAGTCACCCTTTTATTCCTCCTGAGTACAAACAAAGTAGAATAAAGAGTGCAGCCTTTCCTTCCACTTCATAATCTGAGATGTAGCCAAATGAGAATACAGTGCTATATAATTGGACTTGTCAGTGGAATTTGCAGAATATTAATTACTGCTTTTTGAATTGTTAACCATTAGTGAGTCATAGGACACGTCTGCTTTAAATTTTTCAACATGCAAATACTAAATTAAAAAATATAGACTATTATCTTAACATAATAGTGGGACTAGAGAGAATCCTGATTCTTTTTCTGAGACAACTTAGAATTTACTGACAATAATGGAAATATCTGGAAATTTCTAAGTTAGTTTTTCATGAGCGTGTAGGCAAAGGAAAATGCCTATAGCAAGGTGATTATGAGAGGCTAGGTTAAGTTTTGTGACTGAGGAACATATACCAAAGCTATTGATATAAATTAGTGCAATGATTAAGAGAATATATTCTTCAGAAAATAGCATGCATTCAGTAGCTGAAAAAAGGGAATGCTGTTGGAAGAAGAAGAAAAAATATTAATGCTGCGAGGACCAACACCAGTCTGCTAGACTTGAGGAGAATGTGCTTTATGTTTCATTATTTTTATTTTACCAAAGGAAGTAAAATCCATGGCATTTCTCTTCTTCTGCTGAGTAATCCAAAGAAGAAAAAAAAACTTAATTTCAGGCCTATGCACTCGCTAGTCCTGAAACTGAGCAATTTAAGTGAAAACAAAGAAACAAAACTTAACATTGTGCCTTTACGTAAAGCTGATGTGAAGCAAACCTCTTGAGACTCTTTAGATTACCAGATATTTATCCAGTATGCAGCCACTACTGTTGAAATGGATGCATAGTTTTTATAGGTGTACAAGTGTTATGTATGGAGTAAATACCTAAGAAAAATGAAATTGACTCTGCAGTAAAACGGAGGAAGTTCTCTCCTTGCCTTCTGACTTACTTTCCAGACTCTGTGGCACAGGCATTAGTACTCAAGTGCTGATCTGCCTCAAGGCACTTTTGACTCATTTTGGTCCAAACTGGTGAGGGGATTTCAAGACAAAAAGCAGGGGAAAAGATACAGCTTTACCCGCTTAAAAGTAATAGTTCTGGCAGCTGTTTGTTGGAAGGCTCTAGCACATGTTACAGAGGAGACACTTAAACCTTGCCAGGGATTTTGTAAAGTGTGGCCTTTTGGCCATCCCCAGGACTTCGCAGCCCAGTTGACGAAGACACGAGCTTTGCACAGGGCGCAGCCAGTGCTGGGGGAGTGGGAGCCCTGGCTTGCCTGGAGCGTGGCCTGCTGGGGCGGAGGGAGGCTTTCCTTGGGTCACGCTGAGTCTAGATTCAGGCACCTGAACCAAAAGTAAGTAAAAGGAGGAGACAAACTCTTCTGTGCTGGCAGTAAGCACCTCCTACCCTCAGCAATGGGCAGCATTATAGAGACAATACATTTGTATCCTCACTCTCAGTGTACGCAATATCAATGACAATCTGGTGTCTTACATATTGACACTTTTAATAATGAAATATTATCGATTGCAGTCCTTGTGCTCTCTTGCTGTACTTGCCCAGGCCTGATCTCAGCAATTCTGTGTTTTTGCTGCATGGCCCCCCTTTTTTCCAAAGCAACCCACCCTGTCTCTGTAGGGTTACTGTGGAGCTACATGAACTCCTTTTCTATAGCAGGGAAAGGCTGTAGGAGGGTCTTGTCCGCTTCCCTCTCTCCTGCAGCTGCTGCTATGTTTCTCTGAAGTGTGACTGGGAGGGCAGGTCTGTGGGTCTCAGGGGAGAGGCCATTGGGAACAGCCCACCCTGAGGCACCCTGGGGTCGTGCGGGGAAATGGACGGCACTTAAAGGGAGGTGAGCTGGAGCAGGGAGGCATGGGAGACGTTCTTGAAATCACACTGGAAGTCTGACAGAGAAACTTGAGTGAGATGAGGAAGAGAAGGGAAGAAGGTTTTCAGTAGGGTGGGTCTGATGGGGAGACCCAGGTGGACAAACAGACCGAAGGGACTGAGACTGATGTTAGCAGATGGGCACAGCTGGTGCCGGGAAGGGCAGATGTGAGCAGGAGTGCAACTATTGGAGCCAGTTTTGGGAAGGCAGATGCAGGAATGGGGATCTGGGCAAGCAAACATGGATCAAGGAATTTGGGACAAAAATGGGGGAATAACTGTATAAGAAAAGGGGATAAACTAGGAAACAGAGTATGATATTTAGAAAAGTGGTGTTTGGATGAAGCACGTAAGGAAAAATGCCTGAGTCTGAGGCAAGGAGTTTAGACTTGAGTGAAAGGTCAGAGAGAATGGGATAGAAGAGTCTACATGTATTTGAAGACACTTCTAAGTCCATGTTTCACCATTCCTCTGATGTTAGAAGACATATTTTTCAAGCACAGTTCCTCACTATGTACTTTGTAGACAGTAAATTGCTACTGTTGTCAGTCTCTGTTTCAGAAATCTGGGAATAATTCATATTTTTAGCAATGATTACTTTGATGTATTTTGTCCAACTTACTGTTCTTAAAATCATAGAAGTTAAGTGTATAAAATGTACTAAAACAATAGTTTTAATGCTGTTTTAATTAATATTGTAAAAATATTGGAAGTCATTAGGAAGTTCACAGCTTCAGTTCTGCTGTGTTTGCATATTTATTATGAATCTTTCATAAAAACACTAACTCTGTACAGACCTGAGTGGTCAGTATGGTCTAATTTGAGCTGAGCCTGCATGCAGAAGGAAGAAGATAGATATTTGGAGGAGACATTGTTTTAAGCACATGACTTTAATGATTGTTGAAGTAGGAGCATGTCAGTAAGCAATTCCTAAAATAAAAAGTCCACATTCATCTAAAAAAAATGTGGAGATAGCTACTGGTCTATGGGTTTGTATTGGTGATTACTACTGAAAAAGTAGTACAAGAAAAAAAAAATAATAGAGGAGATGGTTAAAGAAATCAACTGTTGCCCTGGAGAGCTAGATTTTGTCCGTCTCTGCCAGAGAGTACTTATGTGAGTAGTTTCTTACAACTGCTTTTTTGCTGTGTATTAATGAATGATTCCGTATTTTCAAGTTTTGAACTTCAGATTCTGAAGTCTGATTAGTAACCAGTGGGAACATATAACTGAAAATACCAAGCGTTTGTTATAAATTTAGACACCTGAAATTAGAAGATACTTCTAATTTTCTTTCTGTGCTTCTGTTTCTCTTATATAGAATGAGATTGTAATGCACTCTTGTCTCATAGTGGTGCAGAAATTAATTTATTGGTAGCTATGAAGAGTCAAAAAAGCTGATGAAATGTTGCAGTTTGTTTTCAGGAAATGGTTTGAAGGGTCTAACAATGAAGAGGAAAGAGGATGTTGAGTAATTTGTCATTAAACAACCACCGCCCATTATATGATTGAATGCAGTAGGGATTCTATGGAAAAAAATACTGTATTGCCAGGTCCATAAAACACACATATGCAGAGGAGTTTGAATATTCAGGCCTGAGTTAGTTTTCCAGTACTGTAAGTGTTCTTTTAGAACAGTTAATTTATTTCTAATGGGTGTATCTTTATTCATAGTTTGTGTTCAGAGGATGAACAATTAATTTCTCCTTTACACAGGCACAACTAAAGACACAACTAAACAGATATCTGTATCTGGTATTAGAAGGGAACTGCTAATACCTCACAGGTTCCATTGACATCCATGTGAAACTTGAAACGAGTTACTAGTAACACGATTTCACTCCAAGGGATTCTTTTTCTTATTGCTTTTAGAATGTGAAAACACAGAGACAGGAATTACACATTCTATTTTTTAAATAAATGAGACTACATCTTGGGTGCTATTCAGGTAAAAGATCCTATCCTTTTGATGTTGTTAGTGTTTCCATTGTTAATAATTTCTAATTCCAGTAAGAAACATAGCTATCTTTATATATATTTCTGTATCTTTAGAATACAGGTAGGGAGAGCTATTTTTTCCTGGATAACCTACATTGTAAAACATGCAGGAAGTTAAAATCACTGGGACATACTGTGGATATTCAGCAATTTGACCTGTATGTGCATTTTTTTTAAAAAAATTGTATAATATACATTTCAGGCCTGATTCTAGTATATGCCTTTTTGTTTGTTTGTTTGTTTGTTTTTTTCTTGTAACAGTCATTTCAATTTTAACTTCAGATAGACCTACATTAAATACATGCTCCCTGTCCCCGTCATTTCCACTAACCTCATCTGGTATGACTTTTGGTCTTTTTGTTATTGAGTTGTCACCCTGGTCAGCAGCTGGCTCACACTCTCCAGATTCCATGTTTCACCTGACTTCACTGTTCCTCACTATCTACCTTTGAAGGCTTAAAGCTACAAAGCAAATGCATAGACTAGGTAAAATAGAAACTGTTTCAATCAGTACCTTGACCTTTTTGTGATTTTTAGTATGACATTATTAGTGACTTCTTATTTTCTTTCATCGACTCCTGCCCTCTCTTTCCCTTCTTCCATGGACACGGTTGCTGGTTCTTTTTGAACTTCATGCTGGTCTGTCATCTACCTTCTATTCTCTCCCCCTTACTTTTCTCTTCAATATTTCAATTTCTGTTGGTACTCTTCTCTTGCAAGGTAAATGTGTCCTAGTTTCCCTGGCTGAAAAGGAAACACACTTGACCTGACTTATCTCTCAAAGACTGTATCATCCCTTTTTTGCTTTAATCTCTTAAGTTTGTAAAACATTGTTTTTAATGGATGTCTGGAGTTCCTCTCCTTTCATCCCTACCTGGTCTCTCTCCAATCTAGCTTTTGTCCCTGGCACTCCACTCAAATGACCTCTTCCTCACCAGGTAACAGAACCATTACTTCAGTCTCATCATTCCTGTGCCTTCAGCACAATTGAACACACTTCTTTTCTTGAATCTTGTTCTTTCATAGTTTCTGTGCTTTTGCTGTCCCCATGTTTTTCCCCTTCTCTAATCGCTCCTCCGGTATGTCCTTGTATTTTTAACATGGTTGTGCTTTAGCCCAGTTTCAGTAAATATTTTAAATATATATACACCAAGTATATTTAAAATGTATCTCAAGTATAAAGATAGTAAAGAAAAAAACCCTATAGCCTATGTTATAGGTGTGGGAGACAGGATATGCCTCATAAATGAATGCCTCTTTAAATTATCTTTGTAATTCCTAAGCTGAGTTAGAATTTAGTATTTTCATCCTAGTATATTGGCAGTAAATAAATAAAAGCTTTCAGATGTACTATTAAAATTATTTTTTCCTACCTTAAAGGACTGTTTTGTGTGTGTTTCTCATGCATTTTTGCAGAGTGAAATATTCCAGCAAATGTATTCTCTTTCTTAATTCTCTATTTTTCACATCTGCAGTCTTATTTTTTCTAAAACAAAATCAATCCAAGTCCCTCTCCACAGACACCTGGAGACCTAATAAAATCTATCTCCCCATGTCTCCAAAGGTTAAAGACTTTTTCCAGTTCTGGTAAGACTTGTGATCCTGAGGAAAAAGTATGCAAGATGGAGATCTCAAGGCTGAGAAAACAGACAAAAAAGAGAAATTGATACACATTTTTTTTGCTTCAATGTTTTTTATTTAATAAATGATTCTTATTTAATAAAAGACAATATACTAAGCAGTTCGCTTATTTTAATCCTTATGTAGCAGATGAAAACCAGAGGGATTTGCAAGGGTACAACATTAAGCCATGATCTGCTTCAACACAGGAAGTAGCTAGCATTCAGATATAATGATGGTGATCACAGTATCAGGTCAGAATGAGGCAGATGTTTTAATTTTACAACTGATCTGTGTGAAGGAACGGAGAGGAGAGCAGAGGACCAATTTCTTCACCCCTTTGAGTTCAAAATATTAGTCAGTAATCCAACAATACATAATTCTATTTGCAAAATACGTAATTGGTCTGAATCTTCTTTTTCTTGTCCTCACCTCATCCATTCATTTCCTTTCACATAGAAACTAAAGGCCTGAACTAAACCCTTCCTTCCATTTACATGGTCTGACAGCTTTCAACAATGAGATGACAGGCTTGGTGGATAAGGGGAGAGCAGTGGCTATTATTTACCTCGACTTTAGTAAGTCTTTTGAGACTGTCTCTCAGCGTCATCATAGACAGGCTGATGAAGTATGCCTTAAATGAGTGGACAGTGAGGTGGACTGAAAACTGGCTGAAGATCTGGGCCCAGAGGCTTGTGAAGAGCGATATGGAGTTCAACAAAAGGAAGTGCCAAGTCCTGCCCGTGGGGAGGAATAACCCCAGCCACCAGTACAGACCAGGGGTGGCTAGAAAGCAGCTCTGCAGAGAAGGACCGTGGGGTCCTGGTGGACACCAAGTTGGACATGAGGTTGCAGTGTGCCCTTGCAGCAAATAAGGCCAACAGCCTCCTGGTTTGCATGAGTCTGAGTGTTGCCAGCAGGTCAAGGGAGGTGATCCTTCCTGTTTACTCAGCCCTGATGACACCACATCTGACCCAGCTGGGTCCAGTGCTGGGCTCCCTTTTACGAGAGAGACATGGACATACCAGAGTGCGCCCAGTGAAGGGCCACAAAGGTGATTAAGGGAGTGGAACATCTGACATACAAGGAGAGGCTGAGAGAGCTGGGACACCCTGAAGAAGAGAAGGCACAGGGGGATCTTATCGGAGTGTGTAAGCACTTGATGGGAGGGAATACAGAGGGAACCAAACTATTCTTGGTGGTGCCCACTGACAGGGTAGGCACCATTGGGCACAAAGCTCATCGCATTCCTTGTGAACACAAAAGATGCTTTTGTACTGTGAGGGCAAACACTGGCATAGGTTTCCCAGAGAGGCTGTGGAGTCTCCATCCCTGGAGATACTCAGAACGTGACTGGACACAGCCCTGAGCAACCTGCTGTCACTGACACTGTTCTGGGCAGGAGATTGGACTAAGGTAATCTCTGGAGGTGCCTCATCTTGTCTGTGAGTCTGTGACATGGACTTCAGATAAGGCTTATAGTACATCTCTGTGAAAGATTCATCAGAACTGAGGCAGATGCTTGTCCCTGTTAAAAATTTCTTTCTCTTCTTACCCACACTGCTTCCTTTTCCATACATTGGTCTCATCCTAAATACCTGTGTGCTTTTTGCTTGCTTGTTTTTCTTGTCATGTTCTTGTTGCTACATACAGTCAGACATAAAATGGTCACAGATTTTCAAATGACCATAGAAGACCTAATCGAACAATCATGTTTGGACACCACATGTTACTTCATTACCAGTTAGTTCATCACTAAATTGTCCCCTACCTGGTGAAAACAATGGATTTAGTTTTTATTTGCCTTTGAGTTGATATATAAACTATGTCAGTAAAGCTTTCTTGAAAAGGAGAGTAAGGTACACTATTAATTTTCTTTGCTTTTGTTATCATGTCAGAAGCTCCAGGCACAGAAAAAATGCTGGAGGGAGGAAGAAATCTGCATTCACAGTCATGCATTGAGTGTGCATTTATACAAGCATAAGGACAGAAACTGAGTATGCTACAAGCAAGTGTGACACTGTGTATTACTTCTTAATTTTTAAGCAGTTTTCCTGAGAGGTTTCCTAATGGTGTTTTGTATTCAAAGATGCAACAGTTAAGAGGTTTTCAGGGCAGGTACTGGACAGTTAATGGAATAAATTCATTATTTCTAGAAAAATAAATTCAAGGAAAGTTTTGCCCCATTATCTGTCATTAACAAGTTGTCAAGCAATCATCATTATTCTAACCAGCAATAAAAATTAATGTTTAATCTTACTTTGCATTCTTCTTAAAAGGATATGAAATGTTCTAGCCTTAGATTTTTTGAAAGCTTTGGGTTGCATGAATTTTGGTTTTTTTCTATTTTCACTTATTTTCCTTACTTGTAGAGCATAGTAAAGAGGAAAGGCATTACATTTACTCATAAATAATAGCAATGCTATTTATATCTAGGGTGCAGAAGTAATAGCTCATCTATTCTGGCCTTAATCTCACCTGTTTTTGTAGCTGCTATTAAAATGTCAACATTTGCTATCAATTACCCTAACATCGTATTTGCAGTATTTCTCAATAGCTAAAATAAGAAATAGCAGTAGTATTTCAGACAATGTAGTGCTGAAATTGTTAGAAAAAGTCTACCATAGTTGATACTTACAGGATTCTTGGAAATTATAGGAGTTAGGGAGCAGCAATCATAAAAGAAAGATCAGATGAAATACATATATGGTTAGAATTCAGGTTAGTGACGTATTGTTGAGTTTCTTGTTTAAAAAATCAATAACAAGTTTGGATTAGAAAAATGATGAGATATTAGGAGATTTAGTCTTTCCTTTATGCTACGTTGCCTAAGATTTTGAATCGTAGGACGCTACCAGTTTTGCAAGGTTCTTTTCTGATGTTCAGTGTAAGCATCAATAGTTTCCTGAAAATTATTCTTTTTGAAGTAATTACAAAAATTCTCCAGCAATATTTTCCTGAAACTTAGCCTTTATCCCAAGAAGGTAAAGGGGAGACAAGAGGGATAAAAAATATCCATCTCTGTTTGAAGTCAATCAACTTTATTCCTACAATTTACTCATGACCATGATTTCTTTGTGATTTGTTTATTTTATGTTTAATTTAAACTATTATAAAAAACAGAAGCAAATCTGAGCAAAGGTGTAGGAATAGAAAGGAGTAAGTCCATTGTGACACTAGTATCCTAAGACACCCCAAGATCCTTTTTCTCTGAGGAACTGGTGCTGTTCATATTAATGTCAGGTGGAATACTGTAATCTGACTTCAGTGGAAATATAATGGAACCCTCATTTTGAAAGGCCTCAAACACCTGTTTTTTTCATTCTCTATATAACCAGGCAGTAATTATGATAGCTCAGAGAAAAAAAAGAGAAAAAAAGAAAAAAAAAAAAAGTGTTTCTATATTGGCATTTAATATTACTGTAGGTTTTGTTTGCTTGTTTTTGAAGATAGTAACAAGCATCAGAGTGTTAACTACAGGCTTTCCAATATGATAGAATTGTTTCATACCCTCCCTTGTAGGTATGTTTAGCTCTGCAAAGATAACATGAACAAACCTTTGCTGTATATTGTTTAAGCCTTATCCAGAGACTGACATATGTTTCTGTCATTCAGTATAGAAATATTTTCCCTCCTCGAAGCTGATTTATGTTCTTCAGACGAGTTTATCTTGTCCATGGCACTTTCCGAAGAAAACCAAATGTGCTGTAATTGTTCTACATGGCAAATTGAGGGATGCATGTTTTGTAAATACGTTTGTCAGAGTCCAATACTCTCTGACCAGTTTCTTTTAGATATTCCGTGTGTGGAGGGATATCAAATTTACTTATATGAAGACAGTTGATGTTACACAGGATTTCTGATTTAGCAGAACAATAAAAATTATATTGTATAACACAATACAAATGTAAGTTACACTGAGCAAAATATAGCAATATACAGAGTTCAATCACAGTAACAATGAGATTCCCATTGCCTGTCTCTATAACATGCTCACCATTGTGATGCTGGGCATCCCCACTTGCCAGGACGGCATACCTGTGGGTTGAAGCCAGCTCAAGTCTGTTGCTGTCTTCAAAATTCCTTTATTAGTTTTTCAGTTTTTATACTCTGTTGGGCTGAGCCACGTATTCACTCCCCATGCTGGTCTGACTAACTCAGAGAGACATTCACACTCTTCTAGTGAGCTCAGGGAGAAACATTTACACCACCAGTGATCCACTCAACTGTTGATAGCAGTTTACCTAAAACAAAGACCACTCTCTGTTCCCTGTGGTGTTAGGATAAGTCAGCTTCTTTGCAACAGCTGTTGTCAGTCACACTTTGCAGTATTTCCTTAGGTTCATGGGCTCATCCCCTTGCCCTTCTCCTCTTAGCCTTCTTCCAGTGTAGTGGTTTGTTGGTCAGTCACAATGTTTTTAGAAAAGGGTCTTGTTATGATGCCTGGATGACAAGGTAGTCAAATAACATTTTGCAGTTGACTTGAATGAGGATAGGATTTCATTTCAGGAACACGTACTTCCTTTTAGAATGTTCAAAACTAGCCAGCCACATTAAACAAAATTGGATTCCTCAGCTTCTTCCTATAGTACTGATGTATTTGCCAGATCAACAAAACATTTCGATATAAGAGCTAAAGTAAAAGGTCTTTGATATAAGTAACCAAAAGGAAATTCTTTAGAATAAAACTCCTGTGTATGTTTGAAAGCAGAGCTGTAAGTTTTATTGCTTTGTCATGTAAACTTTTGAAATGTCAGTGCTCTTCCTTGATATTTCCAAAAAAAAGACTAATCATTCTCAGGAAAGTAGACTAGTTTCTGTTTATGTCAGACTTAGGGACTTCACTTGTAGATCCAGATGCAGTTCTTACATGGTTGTTGCAATGTAAGTGATGATTTCCTACATCTCTCCCTTCTGCAGCAGCCTGTTCTTTCTTTTTCTTTCTCCATGCACAAAGACATGCACACCCATGCAAGTACATGTGTAAAAATAAATAAACCAAAATATCTCTACTATAATTTCTACTTCAGCTTGAGTTGTGTTTGTTATATGTACTTCAGCTTGACTCATGCATATTATTTCATAAGTAAAAATATATGTTGTAGTAGGTAAAGTCACTTAGAAATATTTGTGAAAATTATTTAAACTTTCTATGTGACTTTATAAGAACAGTGACTTTAAGAAAAATTGGTTTCATAGGCTTCCCTTTTTGGAATAATTGGCAATAGATAATGTACTCTGTATGGAGATGTGCATTTAATAGTTGTGAAACAAATAATTCTGTTAATACAGTTTCTTACTGCAGATAATCAGTGTGTGCATCTGTGTGAGCCTTTTCCTCCTTAAGGTTTCTTGCTATCCTGAAAAAATGCAAATTCTCTTTGCTTGTTTGCCAAGAAGCCCGATAGTATCGAGCTATATCAGGATGTCAGTGACTGCTTCTCTTCTCATTAATATAATGGGAATGAGGCTACATCAGATACTCTCAAGACACAAAGTAGACATGCTGAAAAATACACATTCTATTTTCAGAACTTGTCTCTAATGATGGGAATGTATAATATTTTCAAATTATAAGATGAAACACTTAGCTTATTTCCCCTCTCTCTTTCTCATCTTTTATTTCTCTTCTCTTTTTATTCACTTCCATATCTAACATGTTTGCCTAGGCCTTCAGAGTTGAGCAGAGAAAAGACAATAATGAAACAATCAACCTTCATTCCTACTATTCTCTTTCTCTTCCTAGTGTTTTGCTCTGGGTACCTGGAAGTTTTAAGGTTCATTAGATAACCGGACAACTCAGGACACAATCTTTGACAAATGATGCCACAATCAAACAATTAGCCATTGCCAACAAATCAGAAATTTAACATAGGAATGTCCCAAGTCAAAGTGTCATCTTTTAGAGTTTCTTAGTTGAACCGATGACATGATGATTCCTCTGAAAATAAGAAGAGTTCTGCAATATGTATTCATCAACAGATTCTGCTATAAATACAAAAGAAATGATGACCAGAAAATGTGTCATGCATACAGAAGCCTTATGTGTTTTATTATCAGAACAATAAAAGCACATTTTTTGTGGTGTCACATCTTAGAACTCTTGTTATGTACCAGTACGATTAGTATTTTTGAATAAAAGTTAATTTTGATGCTCTCTTAAACATTGGGAAGCAGAACATCCCATCACACTTGTGAATTATTCATGCTTGTGGTAACAGAATTTTTTATGTTAGTTTCTCTAACTTTGTAATTCTCAAGTAGTTCCAACAAATGCATGGGTTGTGAAGCTACAACATTTATTCCCTTTGTTAAAGGCAATCTCCAAGACTCTGGCTGTAAAGGAGGGAACCCTGAAGCCCTAAGCCTCCAGCTCAGTCTGTCAACCACAACCCTGGACCATGAAAGCACCGGGTTTTACAACACTTGAATTATTATTTTTTTTTAGGGTTCAGGGAAAATTTTGGCACCTCCTTTTGTTGGGGCTTTCCAATACTCTTGCCCCAAGGGAGAGTCTGAATGTCTTAGCTTGATGGAGAAATCCTGAAAACCCCAGGATCGGAGAATTGTGCGTGGATAAAGTGTGGAACCTGAGATGCTTCCATGCAGCATTTTTTGTCAACTTAATTGACTGAGAAAATATTGTTATTAAATTGCTAGAGAGTCTTAGGTCATAGGTCATAGGTCAAGTGGACCTCAAGGTACCATTTCTATGAAACAGTAACAGATGGAAGGTATCTGTCTTGGAAGTCTGCCAAAATTATAATGATGGTGATGGGCAGGCACATACTGTGAACAAATAACTTGATAGCTGCCTAGATTTCACAAAATTTGCAATAAACAATGCTGCTTTAGGAAAAAAGAGGATTCAGTATTTTGATGTTCAAAGAGAACCTACTGAATTAATTCACAAAAACTCTTGAAAAAAAAAATTTATTTGTACTTGTGGAAAAACAAAAGATAAAGCATTACTGTTGGCAAAGGCACCTATAATTGTATCAAACTAATTTTTACATGAATGATTCCTAAATGTGTTGGATAATGCCATCATTCTTCTAGACATAGACCAAAAATGCTAGCATTTTTCAGATCATTTTTTGGGAAAAAAACCCCTAAGGTTAAACAATTATTATCTATTTGAAGCCTCTTGAGAAGGTAAATGTTACTTCTACTTTCCTCACTTATTGTGTGACCTTGATCTGTCTAATGAACAATGTAGTATTTATATTAATTGTGTAGATTTTTTAATTCAAAAATACATAACATTTCTGTGGCAAAGAGATATAAGATGAGAAATTGAAATAATGAGATGCATTAAGCTCAATAAAGCTTATATATATTGATAAAAAACCAGTAATGGTGAGTTTTGCTTTGTAAATTTGGATTGATATCAGTGAAGCTAGGCAGTGACACAGGAATGAATTTGCATATCATTGATATAGCTCTCAAAGGGAAGTTCCTGTAAACAACATAGTAAAGTCAGAGTTTGGAATATGCTTATTTTCTACACTCCATCAGTCCTTTGAACAATAAACACTTCACCCCAATTAAGACACTACGCTAGGGATATGACTGACCCTTGTAAGTGTGGCAACGTGAAGACGCCGTGGATAGCAGCAGTGAACACAGTGATGACAGTACATGCAAGTGTTCTTTTCCTCTTTTATGTGCCAATAGAATTGCAGAAAATAAGTCTAAATACTTCTACCCCAAGCAAAATTTTCTGTCAGCCAATGTTTCTGGAAATTTTCTGTATAATTCACGTGATCCTTTGCCATATAGCTTCTCCCTATCAGTAGATTAAGTAATCAGTAAAAGGGCTTTGTGTTGTTGGGTTCGGGGGTTTTTTTGTTTGTTTTCTGATGTTGTTTTTGTCCAATCCTGGTATGCTTATTAAAAACAAATCCTTTGCATAGATGTACAAACATTCAAATTAATAAGATAATAGTAAGGATAACACAGGTTTGTGTCTTCTTAACTTGATTAATAACATAGAAGATTAATTACAAGAGGCTGGGGAAAGGCGTGTAATGAACAATATGTTTGAAAAAACATATTACTCTGTTTTCTGGGCATTTGCCTGTAGACTGAGACAAAGTCCTGTAACGGAATCTTTTTTTCCAAGTACTTCTGTATTTTTGGTACCCTCAGCCTAGAATTTGCACACCAGAACTTATGAAAATTGCTACTGAGCACTGAAATAAAACACTAACACCATTATTCCACCCTTTACTTCTGTGTGCATAGGCAAACTGTTAGTTGGACTGAAGGACATTAACAGTAGCTTACTGTCCTTCTATTAACTGTACATATTCCCCCTTTCAACTGTACATCTTCCCCATTTCTGTTCTTCTTACCTGAAAAGGTAAAAAAAGTAACTGAAACGTTAGAGGGAAGACAGCTCTTAGGTCTCTCTAATTCAGTTTTTAAGTGTTGTGGGTTGTGGTAATTTATTTACTGCTCTTGCTTCTGCTGCAAGCCACTCTTGTTTTCTCTGGGATTTTTTGATCACTGAAGTTCAGTCACTGAATAAAGAATCTTTACTTTTATAGTCAAACATTTGTTTACTGATAGCCCCTCAAAGTGAATGCAAATTCTGTCTATTAAATTTGGTGTACATTTTTAATATCCTTTCATGACAACAATACTGATATTAAATCCAAAAAGTATCAATGTTCTTGGTCGCTATGCAAAAGGTGTGGGTACTTCAGTACCATACTAATGTTTCACACCTGAGTTAGGACCAAGAACATCTTACTGTGAATGCTTTCACATATCATTCTTCTACATATTCTTTGCCTTTTTTATCTAGTATTCATAGAATCATAGAATGGTTACAGTTGGAAGGGACCTTAAAGATCAACTAGTTCCAAACCCCCTGCCAGGGCCAGGGACACCTTCCACTACACCACGTTGCTGAAAGCCCCATCCAACCTGGCCTTGAATGTTTCCAGGGGTGGGGCATCCACAGCTTCTCAGGGCAACCTGTTGCAGTGTCTTATCACCCTCAGAGTAAAGAATTTCTTCCTTATATCTAATCTAAATCTACCCTCTTTCAGTTTAAAACCATTACCCCTTGTCCTATTACTACACTCCCTGATAAAGAATCCCTCCCCAACTTTCCTGAGGCTGCTATGAGGTCTCCCTGGAGCCTTCTCTTCTCCAGGCTGAACAACCCCAACTCTCTCAGCCTATCTTCTTAGCAGAGGTGCTCCAGCCCTCTGATCATCTTTCGTGGCCCTCCTCTGGACTCACTCCAACAGGTCCATGTCCTTCTTATGTTGGGGTCCCCAGAGCTGGATGCAGTACTCCAGGTGGGGTCTCACCAGAGCAGAGTAGAGGGGCAGAATCACCTCCCTCGACCTACTGGCCATGCTTCTTTTGATGCAGCCCAGGATGTAGTTGGCTTTCTGAGCTGCGAGTGCACATCGGTGGGTCATGTTGAGCTTCTTATCCACCAACAGCCCCAAGTCCCTCAGGGCTGCTCTCAATCCATTCTTTGCCCAGCCTGTGTTTGTGCTTTATTCCTTTCTTACAGTGTTTTATGGGTAACTGGTTTGTTGGCTGGACAGCTGTTATACATTTGTTTATAATACATCACAAGCTTCTTTTTTTCCGCTAAACTTGCTGTGGAAATAAGTAGGAGAAAACAGCAAAACCAGCATTCCTAAGCAGTGTCCTAAGGACATTGCTACTATGTTAAAACCCACCTGACTGTTAAACTCCTAAAGAAGTGAAGTTTTCACTTTCACAGAGAGAAGAGATAAAGAAGAATATTTGTTTTTGCAATTAGTAGTCATGCTTCACAGGAAAGATTGAAGATACAGATATTTATAGGGGATGCTCTAACTGCATAAGATGGAGGTAGGTCCTAGTATCACTTCCATGAAAAACTAAAAAGTCATCTGTAATATGCACTTGGATGCAGATTTAATTTTACTCTGCAGATATCATGGAAACTCCTCTTCACTGGACTGTGATATTATGGGGAATTCTTTAGTGAAAGGAAATGCATATCTTTTAGAATTACTCTTAATAAATATGAATACTGAATTACTCTTCAGTACTTCATAATTCATAATTCCAAGAAATCTTTTGTAGCCATGTTAAATACAAAAAAGCTAAGATTCTCAGTGAAAAGAGGTGATGACAGCCTGTACCTTTCACGTTTAACTATTTTACAAAAATCTATTAATTGCCTGTGTCAGTTATTAAAACAAGTAAGCAAGATGCCCTCTGCACGTCTATCAGGATGACTGACCTAATCAGGCTCAGCAAATTCAATGAGTATTTTGCTAAGCTTAATTAAAATTCAGCCCTGCATTTGAGCAAGCCGCAGTGGTTTGGCAGACCTTCAAAGGGCTATACTGCAGCACAACAATAAAAGTGATAAAGGCACACAATAACAATAAATATAATGCAAATGTTCCCATTATTCACAAATCAGGTAAGAAGTTGCTCCTTGAAGTCTTTCTGCTTTCTGTGGTGATAAAATTCAAATTTGTGGATTTTCCATTTTCAATCTCTGCATATGTTATTCTTATCAACATACCATTTTATGGTTCTAATGAATTGAAATGAAATAATTCTAACACTTAAGAACAATACTGTATGTACTTATTCCCAATACTTGGAGAGTTGCACATGGTGTTGTTTGTTACTCATGGATTAAAAATTGCAAAATGGGACTTTTGCTTTGCAGTGGCAATGCTGTCAGACCCTTAGCGGGTAATACATCTGCTCAACCAGTTACTCCTTCAGGTACCCTCTTTATGTACTGTTCTTTACTGTATGACCCCAGCTCTAGGTTTCTCCTAGCATTAGGTAAATTATAGTTCTTCAACATTAGACATGAAATGGAGCCTTCCCTGCAGGTACTTCAGTTTTGATTTATAAACTAGGATTGTATGTCTTCATAAATACTTGTTTTCTTTTGTTACAGAATCCCTACTGTTCCCCACATATCTTAAATCTCTTTGGAATGCTTATTCATCACCTCTCTTGAAAAATGTTATTTAGACCATATTATTTCTTCAGAATTAGAATTTTTTTTTGAAGAATAATTTGTTATGGTCACTTTGAATGGTCAGGGCTCTGTATCAGAAATAATTTACAGCTTACTCCTATGTCTTGTACTTCATGATAGTCCGATTATCCTTGTCCCATTAGCTTTGTAACATGGTATGTGCTACTGATATTTTAATAGTTTGCTTTCTTAGCAAACACTGCACTGACAGTCAGTCTTGGCTAAATATTTATTATTTTTCTTTCCTTCAAAAAGGGAACTGTTGGAACCGTTATGCCATTCCTTATCTTCTGCAACAAAGTAATCTGACAACTATAGTAACAAATTTTTATAATACCGTTGAGAGAGCAAACTTTGGCAAAGCAAGCCATTTTTCAACAACTAGAGAAAGCAAAAGAGGAGAAAACAGCAAAAACTGAAGCAAATAGCCATCACTGTTGATCAGTATTTCTAGAGTCAAATTTTTGTTATAGGCAATAAACCTTGGATTGATTTAGAAAGAAAAATGGTGATTTAGAGATAAAGAGTGATAGAAATGTCACACAGGGGAAAGACATATTCCTAGTTTATGACATATTTTTCACTTTGATGTTTAGTCTTTGCTAAAATTCATTATCTCTATAGTGGCTTGTACAATCAAAATCATAAATATTTTGCAAGATAAATCAAAATCCACATAAATATATAATATATATAAGAAAGTATACCTAACAATAAAAAAAGTGTAAAAATATTTTTTCATGGGAAGATTAAAAGTTCTCATGTAAATTTACGTTCTTTAACTGTATGAGATTAAAAAGGTTGTTCAGTAAAATAACTTAACATGCTCCTAACAATACCACTTTCACAAATAAAAAGAGAACAAAGTGGAGTCCTTATTTACGTGAACTCCATAAACCTTGACACAGCAGAACAAGTAAGCATGAAGCCTCTTCGCATTTCCACAGGAGTGGATGACCTATCTGCCATTTTTTCATTTCTATTTTCTGCAAATCTAATCTGAACTTTGTTAAATGAAAACCTTTGCTTTTCTTAAACAGATTTGCAGAGTGCAGGTCTTTCACTAGGTAGCATTCAACTATCAGTCACTGGCCATTTCTCCCTCCCCTATTCAGCCTTACTGTTGTGCAGTTTTAGGAATGCTTCTAAAACCAGCTTGCAGTGGACATTTAGGATACTTCCAGGTAATGATAAAATGAATAAAAGGGGATTGCAGAGCTTATGTTAGGATGTTTTTTAGGGTTTTTTTGAATTATTTTTTTGTGTTGAAGTGTAGGAAAGGATCTTGTTAAATGAGAAAAATTAAGCATCAAAGCTGCTAAAAGATTATGAGTACTGCCTACAAATAGTAACTGAACATTTAATTCAGATTAAAAGCTATCCTTTATCATTCAGTATTTTTTTCCACAAGTCATGACTAAGGATGCAAAGTCTTGTAAACCTTTATAAATTAAGATTCTTTCTAACTTTTTCCTGAATTGCTTTCTGATAGCATGTACAATTAATCCTGATCAGTAAAAAAATCACTTTGTTGCAAGATTTTTCTTCATAAAAGTGAAGACTCAAAGAGTCAGATTTTTAAAAATAAGGCTTACATCAGTTCTCTTTATGCCTTGAGAAAGACATGAAATAAACTGTTGCTCACACATTAAATATTAAAAATCGACCATAGTAAATTAGAATATTTTCACAGATTCTTATAACTATTTTTACACGTTTAGTTCAGAAGAGTTTATTATGGAATTAACATAGACCTGAAATAACGTGTAATTTCCTGTTTCTCTGAGCATTGAAATAGTATTAGGTTGGACGCTGTGCTTGCTCAGCAACAAAACCACTTTCTGTAAATTCACATTAAATAAGTTATGATAAAATTTTTCAATAATAGTTGAAAGAAGTTGAAAAAGATTGTTCAAGTAGGTTAGTCAAGAGTTAAGTTTAGCATGTCTTAGGAGTATGGAATGCAATATTCCAGGATAAAATTTCCTCATTCATACAAGTGACTGTCTTCCTAAGCATGAAATTCTTGAGTCTATCTTGAAATAGGATTTTTTTTAAGTAATTACAGCTTCAGGACCCTGCCTTTTACAAGCCAACAAGGAGACCTTACTGGAACTGAGGAATGGAGTTAGATCTAGCCTTTAATACAGATGTAGTAAAACAGTCAGGTATGTACATATATAACATTTAAACTGAGAGGCGGTTGCATTTAATCAGACTTCCCTTGCACAAGAATGTAGCAGCATACAAAGAACAATGCCACTGATGGAGTTTCTTGAAGATGTTTCTATATTGAGCCTTTCCCTTCTAGTTGAGCTACAATTTATCTTATATTAAACGTGGTTACTGTATATTTGTATTAAATTTTAAACAACAGAGGATTGCCTTGCTGTACAAAACTAAATGTGTCTGATATTCAAATTTAGTAAGTCCCTCATCTGCTGGCATTTGGGTGGGAGGCTTGCTGGAAATCCTAGATACAGAAACCAGAACCCAGAATATATTTTTCATTTTTTACCTCTTTTTTTCCTTCTCCTTCCTTCCCAACTCTTCTCTTTCTATATCTCTACTGGGGAAAAAAAAAAAGCAACTACTTTTCACCAATATGCAAATTGTTCTTTTTTTAAAGACTTGCAGTCTTCCTTGAATCTTGTATTTCAGCCGTTGTTATAGACTGATGTGCATACTTGTTAGATACTAGCGTCAAGTTGTAACTGTGATTTGAGCAGAGACAAGTATTTAGATCTTTATTTACAGCCACGTAGTCTTGTAGAATTGTTACGTATAAGTGTAAAATTGAAGAATTGATAGAGGCACAAAATGCTACAGTGAGCAAAATCTAACATATTGTTTTGTTGTCTCTGCTAAGGGACTGAATGGTGTGGGGTCTCACTACTGAGTTGTTCTGATGCCTCCCTTTTGTAATTAGCCTTTAATCTTGATCCTTTCTAATCTGGTTTTATGAATAACTGCAATGCAACAGTTACTGAATCAGTGATTAATAATTCACGTCTGAAGGATCTGTTGCAACTTAGACCTGCTTATGCCAGAATGTGCATAAGAATAAAACAGTCTCAAGAAGCAAGATCAATTAACAGTAAAACTATTAAATGACTATACCCTATTTTTTTTTTTCCTTGAACATTAGGTAAATTGCATATCTTCAAAAAAAACCCAAAAACCCCAAGAAGCAAAAAAGGCTTTTGATGTGTTGGTAGCATTTATAAAAAATGCTATACTAACCACAGAAACAACTATTTTGTTTTCCATTTCAGTGCTCACAATTGCTTTGTAGTTTTTCCTTCTATGATTGCAGCAGCTCTCATATTTTAAAAGATTGGTTTTTACCAATCAGGTGTCCATGGTTTTCACAGTGATTACATAAAACAATATATCCCAAAGCATTTTACCAGTTTGTGAAGCTTTTTCATTCTCTTTGACTGCTTTCATAAAAACAGTAGTAAAATTTCATAATTAGTGATGCTCTCTAACTCTTTGGGGTACATTTTTGTCTGGGATTAATACATACAACTTCTTGAAAACTATAAAGGAAAACCAGCATAGGTCTTATGGCTGAGGGGTTTTTTTTATTCTTAGGTACCATTTTAACTTCAGTGTGTCCAAGAAGACCTTATTAGAAAAAACAAATTGGAAACTAAAGAAGAAATGGGAAAGACATTAAGATTATTTGGTACCTTGTCAGGTCTTCAATCTGACTCAGTGGGCTAGTGTGCAAATGCCTGTGCCAGCACAAGGGAAGAAGTCAGATTTTACCTTTCCTTCAATGCTGTATGTGTAGATCACCTTGAAACAATAGGGCAGCCACTGTCAATAAGTTCTCAGAGCTGACTGACTGCAAGCAAATCATCACTCACAGCTGGAATTAGTATAAATCACCAGTATAACATAGCCAGACCATGAGATTTTGAATTACAGTTATTATATTTCTTGGCACCTTTAATTTCCAGTATAATTCACAACAGCTAATAGCTAAACATTCCAGTCTCTGTCACAGTGCTGGGAGGTGATTAACAGAAAACTGTTAGTATAGTAGTTTAATAGTAGTTAATAATAGTTTAAGTTTGCATGAAAAAGTGACAGTTGCACAGAAGCTGAAAGTTGTTCCTAGTTGTTCCACTAGCATTCATTTTCAGGATTATTATTATTACTATACAGTGCAAATCCTGCATATATACCTCCTCAGGTATTAGAGCATCACAAGTCTTTATCTGGGATCAGTCATGTATGAATGTGCCTTGTATGCATAAACATGAAGAAAGAGGTGATCTGTAACTCTGTGGATCTCACTGTCTTAGGCCACCAACTAACTCTTATGCATGAGTGTGATGAGCTGATCCTCACAGTGAGTGTTGATCTGATCCTAAATATGCTTCTTGGTTGGGAGATGCTAAAATACATCTCGGTGGTGTGGGATACCTAGAGAAACTGACTGTTAGTGATTTGCACAAGGCTACAGGGTAAACAAGACAAAGCTAGAACTCCTAAATCTCAGTCTCTTGCTAGACAATTGTGAAATCATAGTACATTGTATTAGATTATTAACACTGTTAAGTATAATTCTGTTTATATATTTACAAAATAGCTTCTTAAATTTCAAGTTATACCAGTCCTTCAGTTACAGCCTCCTGATGTAACTAGCTTGCATGCAATAAAAAAAGTACCAGGCATATAAACATTGGATACTTAACTATATCAAATTAACAGCCTTCAGAAAGTCATTACCAGGAATTCATTTAATATTATATCTTTGCTGTAGATTCAAAAATCACATAAGCAAATGTTGATTTATATGTTGAACTTCAGTTTTTGCTGAGGGAAGTTTTAGGAAAAGCTCTTTCGTCCCCTTTTGCCTTCAAATCTTCACTTAGTATTCTGTACATATTCAATTTTAATTGCCACTTTATAGTTTGCAAAGATGGTATGCAGCTGTAAAATACTACACTTTATTGCAGCAAGAGGAATATTTATCTGAACAGATACATTACTGTTACTGTAAAGAATGGGCCTATTTTACTTTATCAGCAGCTAAGGGGAAGGTTAACGGCTATGATGTATCTTTTACGTTGTGTGTGAAACATGGAGTGCTCTGCACTGTTAAGATTTACAGTGTGGCAGACAAAGCCTGTGCTATTCCAAGCACTCTCTTAACAGTCGACTGTAAACTTGGGAATTAACTTCAAAACCCCTAAATATGTTAAAACAACATTAAGACTGGAAAAGAAAATAATTTCTTCTCATTAATTCATACTTTTAAGTTTATGTGCATGGGAATTTTCTGGATATCCTAAACAAGTAAAGAATGCAAGTAACCGGGATGTTTCAATATTTGTTGTATTTCCATCTATAAGGCGGCAGGGATCGGCAACAGAGTCATACAAAAATAATGTTCATTTTTTTGAGAAAGAATCAGTACCTTCAGAAAGGACATAGTCATCCTTTAGCATACTATTGGGAATTCCAGTCTGTTCAGCAAGAAGGGCCAGATCCCATCTTAGGGCTGCATGAATACAGCGATAAATATCAGGCATAAGGGAGATATGCAGATGTTAGGTTTCCCATCCTTCCTGTCCTGTAGCCGAAAGGTAATAGAATGGGTGACATCCCATCCCACTGGGCCAATGTATCCCGATGACTGTTAACTGGGCTGCTGTAGGACCACTGCAGTTCTGGTAGGACAGAGTGTGATGCCATTCGGTACAGGAATAATTAGGATTACATCCGTTAAAGATTCTCTATTCTGTACTCCTGAAAGCTAGTGATAGTACATGTAGAGTCTAATCACTAGAAACAAATTCAGAGCTCTTTTTTAGAGACCTGTGCCACATGTTGCACAGGAGTTGTTGAGCATGCTATAGTATAAAACACCAAAAAGCTAAGAACCATCTGAAATGAGTGTGTTCATTAGAACTATTCAGTAAGACACAATGTGTTATGTTTTTCTGTAATTCCTTTTCTCCAGGGTGTAGATAGCTCCTTTATGTAGCTTGAACTTTGATCTGTGCAGCTCTTCTGTGCTGGAGAAGAAAGGAAGTTTCATTAGACTAGGAAGAGAATATAAATGACAGTCGTTTTCCCAGTAGCGTAATGGTTGGATCATTCAGATGATTAGGAGAGTTATCAGTTCTACTCCTTGCTTCCAGGGACATTGATAAATTTATACGAATTTAGTCGTTTAATTTGAAATTAGTCCAAGACACTAGGAATCGGATCCCGTGTGTCCCTTCTCCTAGATGAAGTCATTTACCCTAAGCAACAAAGTCTAATTCCTGTTTCTCCGCTATTTTTATTTTATACTTGAGTTCCTTTCAGTGAGGTCACCTACCTTTAATTTTAGACAGAGGAATGATACGGATTTCCTCAATAGGACAATCCTAATTAGTAGTTATAAACATTTCTTACAGCTTTGCTTTAAAATACAGCTGTATCTGATACTACAAATCATCGTAATACCATACCACATTCCCTTAGGATTAAAAATTTAGGTTCCTGGATCGTGTTCTAATCTTATTCCTGATCTAGGACCAAGGTATTTCTGAACAAGTTCAAACATAGACGGAGTATCAGAATAAGCTCCCATGAAGCTTCTCAGGGAATAGTAATGATACTAAGTACAGTATTTTAGGGTTAGACAGAAGATAAGCTGAATATCACAGAATCATACCTTTTGTTTTAAGATGTGTCTTAAAAAAGGGACTCCAGATTATTCTCTTGATATGGTTATCAGAGCATGGCTTCCTTTTTCCACATAATTAGCTGCCATAAACTGGACTGCCTTTGTTACCTGCAGGGGGGGAATCTGCCCATGAACTTTCAGCTATGTTAGCAGTACAGTTCTTGTGCATTGTGGGCACAGGAGAGAGTTAGAAGCATCATAATGTCTCAGTAAATAATTTGATAGATTTTCATGTTTTGAAAGTTAAAAGTTTGTTCTGAGAAGTGAAAGGAATGATGCCACTAGGTTGCTATTGATACTTATAAAAGCTTGAACGTTGAACTTCGCAACTTTCTGTTTCACAGCTAAGAGAATAATGCTCGACAGATTCACATAATTTAGTCTATTATGTTTTATTTATCCATCTATAATTTACACTAAAAGGCTTGAGTGTAACAAAGCTAGGCATTTCTTGATTAAATCTTCCAATTCTGATTCATTTTATTTTCTGAAAGATCCCATTTTTTAATTTTCTTTTAAGCCTGAAATATCCTTCCCATTTTTGTTCGGCTACTAACATTCTTTTCATATATTGTACTTTTAAAAATGCTAGCAATTGTTACAGCTTCAGAGCTTCAGATTTGAGTATTTATGTGATGGAGTATAGTTCTAGGGAAGAAATAAGTGTTTATCAAGTAAATATTTTATAATTTCCTTTTTATTTTTTTTTGTTTTGTTTAGTACTACATCAAACAGAGAAAATTATATTATATTTCTATATATTAAAATAATGTTTCCACTAAATGATAAAGATAAGTATAACTTTCTACTTAGTAAGGAAGCTTACTCAGTCCTTAGCGAAGATATCGTTAGTTGCCTGATTTTCTTTCTTCTCATTTTTTTATTTTAGATAACCTTCACAGACATTGCAAACTTTTCAGATTAGAACATCCTTCTTTCTTTATAATAAAGTGTTAAGTACATTCACAATGTTCCATCTGCAGTGTTTTGTAATCTGTCAGAGTTAATACATCCCTAAAAAAAGAGAAATGTTTGGGGATCATTCTGGTAATACTTTCCATTTTATATGAAATATATTTTAGAAAAAGCTAATGTTGCTATACATATGTATATATATGCATTAAACATAAATGTGTTAAATGCAGGGCTGCTTCTTCTTCGATCAAGTAACCACCCAGTTTACTTAGTCATTTATTAAATTTATTATTTTTTTTCTCATATGCAGTGCTAAAATGAGGAGGTCGGTGTGGGAAGCAGCTGGCAGCTTGGTTGTAGGTGCAAGTCTGAGATCCTAACTTATCTGCTCTTCAATTTTAGGAAAACTTCACACGTCTTGTGTCTCACCTTCACTTTTGCAGACCAGATTTTTTAAAAAAAAAAAAAATCTATGTGCTATGCAATTAATACTGTGTTCATAGAATCATAGAATAATTTGGGTTGGAAAAGGGACCTTTAAAGGTCACCTAGTCCAGCCCCTCTGCCATGAGCAGGGACATCTTCAACTAGATCCGGTTGCTCAGAGCCCCGTCCAACCTGACCTTGAATGTTTCCAGGGATGGGGCATCTACCATCTCTCTGGGCAACCTGTGCCAGTGTTTCAGCACCCTTATTGCAAAAGATTTCTTCCTTATATCTAGTCTGTATCTACCCTCTTTTAGTTTAAAACCATTACCCCTCTTCCTATCGCAACAGGCCCTACTAAAGTTCTGCAGTTCAACTGAGAAGCAAAATTAACAATCTCTATATTAATAATTTTTTCCTTCTCAGAAAACAGTTTTAAATGTTATATGAAGTATTTGTGGAATACTTTTTAGGAAGTTTTTATGTCTCAGAACTCATATACATTCATCCTGTTTGTATTAGAGCTGAATATCATTTAACTTCTTTTATCAAAGTGGAAAACAGTGGTGAACTCAATAAATACTTAAGAAGTGAAGGTGAAGTTCCCATCAAACACTCCATGCTTAATTTTTAAATTTCTCCAAAGAAAAATTAAGTTTAATAAGACTTCATGGAAAACTGGCTCTTGCCATGCTACCTTCATAGAAAAATTGATAGCAGGTGTTAAGACACCTGAGACAGGTGTAATGCCTTAGCCAGGTGCCATACATAGACCCTTCATTCATCCAGCTCCAGCTGCTTACACTGTACATTTATTTCCCAGTGTCCATTTGGTTGGGTGGCTCTTCCCATGTTTTTTTTTCATTTTGTAGTAGCTAGAGAATGTCCTTTCCTTTTATCTAGAAGAAAGTGGAGTATTTAAAGTTTCAGTTGTCCCTCTTTGTTGCTTCTGGTGATATAAAGACTTCCTTTTCCTCTGCATATTCTAACATATATTTTACCTCCTCTTTTTCAGGGATTATGTTGGCATGATATTTGCTTGAGAACAAAGTCACTTCCTAGAAACTGTTTGGGATTTTGTTTATTATTTGCTTGTTTTGTTGCTAAATTCATTTTCTATTTAAATAGTCTCTGATTTTGCTAGGTCTGATGTCTGTATAGCTCGAACTGATGACTGGATTCCCAAAAACTATAACATTTAGACACTTATTTGTGGAAACTGTGTTCTTCCAACATATTCCAAGGAGTTCAGTGTCTATACATTTCTCCAGTTGCTGCAGCCAAACTGAGAACATATTCTTCTAAGATGAGTGATGATACAAGTAAATCATCTGTGACCCCTGCAGCAATGCCAATGCTGCAAAAAATCCTGTTAAGGCCATCAACATCCATAACATCCTGGATTCATAAATCATCTGGTTCTGTTTCTAGCTGTTTCTTTTACTCGAGTCCCTAAGGAAAGAAGCTGCCACAGAGCAGAACCGTAGAAGGTTTAGGTGTGAATGCCCTAAATTCTTCCCTCTGCTCCCTGTTCCTATATCTGCTCCACCTTGTAAGGCTATCTGCAAGCCTGCAGGTGAGAAAACAAGATGATGTAAGTGAAAAGACACATTTGTGTACTGCTGGCATAATGAAAAGACCTGATTTTTCTAAAATTTTAGAAGTAAAATTTGAAATGCCATGGTATGTTTTGTGTTGACTTCAGAGATTTCAGTTTAAATAATGAATTCTAAAAGAAATTAAAGAACAGGATTTAAATAACAAAAGCTTCCACTAGAATAGCTACAGATTTAGATAGTACAGCTAGTTTCTGGATGCTACATAATTTTCTTCAAACTAAAGCTATCATAAGTAGGTAGAACTGGAGTAAAATATTAATAATGAGACAAATTTTGGCAACCCAGAACAACTCAATCTTCAGAAATTTAGATCCCAAGAATAAGTTTTGCAATCAAATTAAAAGAATCATCCTATCATTAAAGTCAGATCCAAGCTTTGCCTCACACTTCAGTGGTATTGAAATTTGGAAGCAGAAATATTTGTCTATTTCTAACATTTTTTTCATTTCTAACTATTTTTTTTATGTATTGCTGCCCTTTTAAAGGCCTTATTGTGTTTAGATTTTATTTTTATTTTTCCTTTTTACAAAACCTCTCTCAGTCCAGTGCTATCAGTGGGAAGACATTCATACCATATATAATGAAACTTGAAATTCACAGGTCATGTTCATTTTGTATTTTTTCTTGTGCACACATTCTACAGAAGTCATATCCAGTGACTTCCGTCTGCTGTATGTAAATGGAATATATCAGTGGTTATTACTAGTTAGAGCTATATGTACCACTTACGTGTTTGTTTGTTTGGGGTTTGGTGGGTTTTTTTTGGTTTTTTTGGGGTTTTTGTGTGTGTGTGTGTGCACGTGTGTGTGTGTGTCAGTTGGACTTGAGAAAATGAGTTTTGATCCATGATGTTATTTGCTGCATTTCACTCTCAAGTATACATTGAGCGTTAATCATAACCTGCAACATGGGTGCTGATGGCCATGCAAACTGTCCAAGAAGACGACACATAATTCATAGTAAACAAAATTTTTCTAGGTGAGTTTACACTTCGTGTTTGCTGAAAGAAATGGTTGTAAGATGTGTTAAGTGAAACTTTTAACAGTAATATAGTAAATATTAGTGTAAAAGAAGGAGATAATGAGCTCTGCCCTCAGACAGTGTCTAGTGTCGTAGATGCCCTAGGTTATTCCATCAAGATTCTGGTTTCTTTTCCAGAGCAGTGCAGGTCTCTCACAGATTCATATCTGCCAGACCCACACAGATGTCTTGCAAATCCTAGGACACTAAAAACAGCACTCAACACCACTTTCTATCAAATTAATCCTGTAACAGGCCTCAGAATCCATCGATACCACAGCCTTTCTGCAGAATTCATACCTGATGCTGGTTAACAGAATACCTTTTTCACATTTACTTTAAAACTAGCACGTGATTTCTCGATTCAGTTGATTTCTATCCCCACCGTGATAGTTTGGGAATGCAACCTGAACAATTCAGCTCTCTCAGAATCCTATATTTTCTCAACTCAGCAGGTTTTTATTATTTCACTTGTTGTAAACATAATGTAAAGTGATGAAGTTACATGCCCAAGGCTATACAGAAGTCAAAACTAACATCAAAAGCCAGTGGTCGTGATTCTTAGTATCTTGCACAAATACAGTTTCTGTGTTGCTGCTATGAAAGCAACACCATCTCTGGTGCACCTATCCTTGAATATTTCAATTAATTACTTCCAGAAATTCAGATGTGAAACTAAATAGGTATTTCCATCTGTCACTGTTTGAACTGTTTGAGGTCAAGACCTGTTTGTCTTCCAGGAGAAACAAAGAGTAAAACTGTACATGAGGCTGTACGTGTTATTTGTGCCTTCAAAGGCAAGAGGCTTTGATCAATATTTTTAAGGAGTTACACATTGTCTTTTGGTAAATATACTGCTGTATGCTTTAGAAAAATAGGCTTTCATATAAGAGAAATTTTACTTAATTAACTCTGCCACAACAATAACAAACATTTTATTAGTGTATTTTTTTTTCCTAGCACTAGCTTCTAAAAGATTGGAAGCCTTTACTACCATCTGTAAGATAGGAATGCAGACTAATTAATAGTTAAATAACAGAGCTCTCTTTTGTACAAGTGCAAACTCTGTTTCAGTCATCACAGTGTTTGCAATCCAAGTGTCTTGGCTTGGATACTTACATATTTTGAACTGGACCACTTGTTATGGAACAGAAAGCTTTCTCCCTAAACCAGTGTTTTAATATAATTAAGAAGAAGAGTAATGTGTTTGTAAAATATAATATAGTTGCTTCAGTATTTCTTCTAGATTTATGAATCAAGAAATTTATTTCACAGAGCAAGTATGGTAGATCTGATAGATCCCCAGATCATGATGTGTTGATTGCTGATGTTGGAATAAATATTCCTAAATTTCTTACATTCCAAATTGTACTGACCAAAACCATGAGATTGTCTTTTCTCTACTGTTAAACTTTTTTTATAATGTCACCAGCCTCATTATTTGAGCTGAGATTATAATCACTATGGAAACTTAGATTTGTAACTCAGTTTTTCAGATTCAAAGGGCTTATCTCATCTAATTCAGGTAAATAAGATAAAAGTAACAACTCTCCTGAATAACAAAAGTAGCATTTTGTTCTTTGTCTGCTAACAGATATATCTAGTTGTTTTTAAGTTTTCTGTTTCAGCTATGGATTTAAATTATCTAATATTAAAAAGAAATAATGGACATACATCATGGAAACCCATGCACAGTATAGATGGTTATATTAGTATCTATGACAAAAAACCCAAAAGACACAATATATTGCTAAGCAGACCCTATTAAAAACATTGAACAGAGGTCAAGTTATTTTGAGAGACAGATTACTGAGATAAGGAGACATTAAACTTTGTTTCTTCCATTCTTCTTGCCTTTCCTTCTTCCTTTCCCTCTTTCTAATTCCTATTTGGAAGATAAGAAGAACCAAATAAGATAGTTATACAATTACTGTCACTGTTACTGTTACTGTCACTGTTACTGTCACTGTTACTGTCACTATCACTTCAGTTTTTCTTTATTGTCATGTATGAGGACCTAGAATGTAATGTAAAAGCACCATACGTGGACTTTTTTTGTTTGCTTTCAAAATTAATTTGTAATATTATTAAATTCTTTCTTGTTACAATCCCACAACAGTATCCATCCACTCTTGTCAAATGATTTCCTGAACTGGTACTTTGAGACATTTTCATTCTAGAAGTTATTCATTATGTAATCCCAAAGCATTGCCAAAATTCAACCTTCCTAACTATGGAAAGGGTGAAATAGTCTTCCTACATCACTTACGTTCAAAATTTATCTGCTTGAAAGCAAAGGAACTTACCTCACCCTAAAAGCCCACATCAATAGTGCTTCTCTTAAAAAAAATATATTGGGAGACCATTTAAAGCTCATATACTTAAGCTTAAATTAAGTAAAACAGAATTCAGACGTACCAATTTTGTGCACTGGAGGCATGGGGAAGCTGTTTCAGAGATAAGTTAATAGAAATGTGTACAGTACGTTCCCCACAATAGACAAGCAAATTAAGAAAAGAAATGATAAAAGATGTGTGCATATGTGTGTGTAGAGTTGCTCTTTCCTCCTTTAACTTTAAAGTGCTACCTCTTCTTTCCCTACCGTTGCATACCCGTAGTACAGACTAGAAAACCACACAACCCCAATGAAACAAAATTTAATTAGGTCCTGCTTAGAGAATTGTAAGATTTTAAGGATTTGCTTTTCCAACATGCTTGATATGTCTCTTGATACTCTAGTGCTTTTTTGTTATAATAGTTTTAACTGACTCTGAAGGAGAGATATATGGGGACAAAAAGTCTGAAGTTGATATAAAACCCCTTCCAAAGCAGTCATCAAGTTCAGTTTGCTTCAGCTGTATGTTTTCTCCTAAACTTGTCAAACATCATTGAAAATCAAATTGGATTTCTTTACGCCACTACTTAGAATATGCATAGTAGAGTACCATTTGTCATGCATTTTTCCTGGGCTTAAATAATTGTGATTATGTAAGAGCAATGATCAAGTGATAATACATCTATTAAATATTGTATTTTTAATCAAGCAGTGTCTGATTGTTACAGATTCCAAAAATATAAAGCTAAGAGGAGAAAAAAATTAATTGGTTGTGGTGTTCATAGATTGGTTAGTGTGGATAGTCTCCAAAATTAGAGGATTATTTTAGTTAACAGACTTGATAATTCAACTTAATTATTACAGAAACAAGGTCTATAGAAAGGAATGGAAAAATTATACCAAATATTCCTGTTAGCAGTCAAGCATCCCTTCCATAGGTTTACAAAGGCTGATCATGTTTTTAGTATGTAGTTTAGATACAGAAATGTGGAAAATAACAGGAAAGCATTCCTGAGAGCATTTTATTTTATAAGGTTGAAATTCTCTAGTACAGAAAGGTGGGTTTTGTTTTTCTTGTTGTAGCTTTTTTTAAACAAAGAGAAATATACCCCTTAGGTGAAATCTCTTGATGAGGAAGAGGGCTTGCTTAACTTACTCATATACCTAGAAATACATGGTTAATTTCTAGACCCACAATCACACATAATATGAGGATAAGTGAAAGGATATATTTCACAGTTTATGTTCTCTAAGAAAAAAATCAGCAATTTTTCTTCTAGCTGAAGCAGTTAATTTTTTTTCTTACTTCTTTTAGTATTGTTTTTATATCTAGGATCTATTCAGATAAAGAGATTTAACCTTTTCTTCTACCCATGTTTGGAATCTAGAATATAATCTTCTGACATTTTTATTGCAAAGCGCGTGAAGAACTTAAACTGTATTTTCTGGTTCATATGAGTGAATCACCAGAACTATAAATATGTCATTGATGTTCAAATGAATAAACAGAGACTGTTCTCATACTGCGGACCAAATTTTCCTCTGATCTACATTTTTGTTAGTGATAAGAGATCTGCACCGTATCAGATCTGCTGTCCCCATCAGAGCTTAAAAGTTGGGTTTTTTTATGAAGGAGGAAGATTCCAAGACTGTTTAGAGTGCTTGGGGCATAAAGGAGGAAACGTAATTTTAGCTAGGGCTTGAGTCCAGGATGCTCATAGCAACTTATTATATGAAAAGGGGATTTGCAGGAATGTGAGTTCTTAATTGTACAGTCTGAAACACACAGGCAGGAGTCAGAAAACTTTGAAGTTCAAGCCAATTCTGTACTTAATGTTTGCTGAGCTTTTTATCTCCATGCAACAGAGATCTAAGGCCATTTTTAGTAATATCAGCTTTTGATCCAACCAGTGACATTATTCTGAAATGTCATTGCTGCCTGATGAGGTTATTTAGACATGCATCCTGGCGAGGTGAACATTCCAGTATGCAAAAATCATCTAAAATACAAAAGTTTTTCAGAGGTGTTCAGTACTCAGCGATTAAAGCCATTTAGACTGTAAATATTCTTCATGTTCCGAGGCTGGAAGCAAAACTTTGTTTTGCATATTAACCAGTGGCATCCAACATCTAGATAGCTTAATCAATTAATGAAGGAAATTTTCCAGAGTTGCAATGTAGAACGGTGAAAGGAATTTCTGTGGATTATAGCTGATACAGGCTTGCAGTTTGCTTTATCTGAGAACAAGAGACAATTGGCAGTGTACTATTTGGCTCTAATGATTTTGTTAAAATTAATTACGTCCTTGTTAATATAAAAAGGTAAACTTTGTCATCAATCTGCTATGAAATAAACAATTCTGTGTCCAAGTGCTCAGCTACTAAATGAAAGGGCGCATTATAACTTCTTTATTTTATTTCTTATGCAAATATTACACCATTATATTTCTATAAAGTATACTAACATTTGAAGGGAGGATTTTCCTTTTCTTCCTTAGCAGTTACAAAATTTGTTAGGGTGTGTTTAGTAGTAGGCACTCTGTAAAGGCAGCATGTTATGCTGAGCCAGCAGAGATTAGACTAAATGAGAACACACTAGCTATAAATTTAACAGGGTTCATTTTCTAAAGTGACTGCTTTATGCATCTGCAAATGGAAAGAAATAGAGCATCAAGCTCTTAATTATTTCTACACAAATAAAAACTGAAGTACTGAATGTCTTCATATAACATCTTCAAAGCAATATTATTTTTATTAGGTACTGGAACAGAGTACAATGCACAAAAAAGGGTAGATGATGTAGGATTTTTGTATTATGCACCTTCAAGAAAAAAGAACTGTTTGGTTTTTTAACTCTCCATGACATTTTTCTCTAAGTTTTAGCACAAATCACTGGATTGTAATGCTCTGTAAACTTCTGTATTAGTGACTGTGTGGGGGTAGGACATTATATAAGTTTCAATGGCGCATGTAAAATCGGTTTCTACAGCATGTTTATTTGGGATTCAATCCATTTCCAGTTCAAGTCACTAATAACAATTCTACTGACTGGAATGGAACAGGTCGCTAGAATGCATATCAGTTGCTGTTAGCACATAAGGTGACTGAGTTTAAAGGCCGGAATAGGCTTTCTAGCAACTACCTGTTTCAAAACTGTTTCAAAACTGTCTCAGATAGGCAGGTATTTTAAAGACAAGTACCATCACACAAAAAAAGAACAAATTCTCTTCCCACGCAATTCCTGCTTATGAGTTAGCTTTTGGGGGTATTTAAGAGAGCAATACAAAATGTAATGTATGGTCGTTAATACTTATTGTAGACTTAATTCTTCAGAATTCATTGCGTTAAAAAAAATATTATTTGCCATAGGTTTAGGGCTTTTAAGTCATATCATACAAATTCAAAGAAACTGCTGTTATCATATAATAACGTATAAAAGAAAATATAATAAAAGTGAGGCTACTCTAAAAAAAAGTTGCATGTCTCAGACGAAAGTGAAAAGAATGAAACAGCAGGAGACTAAACAGGCTATTTAATGCATCCAAAAGTTATGCAAGATAGCTGCCTTGCCCAAGAAAGGTAAGCACTCAAATGAAAAAGAGTTGTCTGAGAGTAATGACACTTCAAATAGCAATAAAAGAATATCTAATTATCAGAACTGCAATTAAGACATTGTCAGGCCAGGTAAAAAACTTTTTCTTTTTTTTTTTTTTTTTTCCCCTAGTAAAAGAAACTAAATCCTGGGACAGTTAAACTTGAGATGGCACTAGATTTTTTATTTATTTATTTCTCAGAAACTTTCTGAATGGTATCTTACATTTTAAATAGAAATTTTCAACAGAAAATCAGAAAAGATTGTCATAATGGTATCTTGATAAAATCTTTCAAATCTGTGCATGGCTCTTCATGGTAAGATTTCATATGTCTTTTCTCTGTCTTTAAATCACAGTCTAATACAGGGGTAGAATATCTTATGTAGAATATAGATAATAGCCAGAAAAAATAATGATTCAGTACTGTATGAAAATAAAATTTCAGTCTGGTAGTTTTTTTACATTTTATTGTGACGTTAATACATGGTAATTTCCCCCTAGTTATAAACTGACTATCAAATAAAGTTATATTTAGTACTTTTTTACCCATTAACAATGAGTCACATATATAAGTCTTCTGCCAGGAAGACTGGTAGAATAAATAGAAACCAGTATTATTAAAAGATTTATGTGTGTGTGTGTGTATTGCGTAATTATATTCTGGAAGAAACTGTTGTTGTGGATTTATATTACTCGGAACTGGAACATGTAACTTTCAAGGAAAATGTAGCTACTAGTTCTTTATGGATGTTTTACTGTGTGCACTACCTTTATACTGTTTATGTCTATTTATTACATTTTATTTGGATTGGATAATACTATTAGTACTTTCACCTGGAAAATAGAAAAGAACAAACAAGATGCTTCATATCACAGTCGTGATATATTGTCCTCCAAAGCTGCAGACAGCAAAATTTACACAATCGATACTATTTTATAAGAAAGAAAAAAATATGCAATATTTTAGTTAATTGTGCAGAAGTAGTTTCATGCTACCTTTTCTACTTTACTTGATTATTCTGACTGAGCATCCTCATTCTGGAAGGGGAAATTGGTTGTGAAAATAGATGATTGTACTTTTTTGCCACAGCCAAAGTGGAATCACTGCAGGGTATCAACTGTATTGTAAGTCTAAAATGCCAAGAGAACATGCATGGTAAGGCTTCCCAAGGTCTGGGTGCACTGGAAATACTTTCAAAGTTTTCAGTATTTTGGCTTCAGTGTCATAGATTCTCGGGCCCGGAGGAAGAACTTCCCAGCTCATAGCATGGAGTTTGGAAGTCCACTATGGCTGCACTTCAGGGTGTGTTGAAATAAGATGTCAAATATTAACATTCTAGAGGCTTGACTGAGCACAAGGCTCCATTGCAGAGATCCTAAAAATCCTGTATCAGGGCTCCTAACTCACTGAGGCCTCTGTGGCTCCCAGACTCTGGATTTAGTGAAATCTGTTTTCATTGGAAAGTCTCCTATCACTCTAAGTTGCACAGTTTCATGCCATCATGAAGATTACTAAAGTCAATAACTTTTTTTTTCTTGTATCAGTTACCCAGATGATATGCTGACCTGTGAACAACTGAAATGTTCCACAGTCAAATAAAAATACCCGATCTCAGTTCTCTATCCCTCCAACTGACATGTAATTACATGCCTGTGAGAAGGCTTGTCTCTCTCTATGCTGCCAACAGGTATTGTCTGTTCAGCAGATCATTATCAAGTAGGAAAGTTATTCTGTTTTTCTCCCCTTACCCAAACAAACTCACACATATTTGATTATATGAGATTGTTCTAAAACTGCTTAAATGATCATATCCTAATGTATGTAAAAAACAGACAGCAAAATGAAAGTGTAAACATTTTCTTCAGTCTTTGATATGACTTGGGAAGCAGATAGTGACATTCCTTTGCTTCTGACCTACTGAATTAGACATTTATATGATTTTATTCAGACTAAGTAGACCTTTTGCTTAGTACAAGAATACTGGGAGGTTGGATGTTTTTTGGCAATGGAATAAAAAAAGGAACATCAAATTACTCTTTCCACTTCTTAGGGCATATGTGCACCATTAGAGGCCCACAGAGCTTAACTGACAGCACGGACGCACCTTGGTGCATCATGGGAATATGCTGTAGGCCTTGGGGCATAGGCTTGACTAGGAGAGACTATTCCAGAAAATTTAGTGGTGTTTTCAGAAGATGAGCATTTCGATTTTTTCTACATAGATTTGAAAATTGATAATGGATTTCAGCATTTGTTTTAAGAAATTTTAAACTTCCTTTTCTTAGCCTGTGAATGAAAAATTAGTCTTTTCATATACTGTCTTCATTTAGTCCCATGTTTAGCTGATTGGTGCTTAAAGGCAGACTTCTGAATTACAAATAAAATTCAATGTATTTTTTTCAAAATAGTTTTAACTTTTTATGTACAGATTTGCAAGTCTTCAGACACTCCAGATTTATAGAGTATGGATCTTATTTATTCTTGAAGTAGATGATGTTTACTCAGGTATTGTGGCTTTGAACCTTTGCTCTGATAATTTGTCTCATTCAAAGAGGCATAAATAGCCAAGAGTTGTTTAACCAAATGCTGTAAACTGTAATTGGTTAGAATAATTCCCCTTTCATTGAATGCATACCAAAACTAAATGAAATAACTTAGTGAGCACATTTCATTTTACAGTAGTACTAAAGCAAGCAATAAATATCGGAGTTGTTACGTTAATTAGTCTGCATCTACCTTAGTGTTTTAGCCCAAGTTAGGAGGGACTTTTTTAAGTGAATGTCCTTATTTTCCCTATTCACTGTACTTTGATTCATACCTTTGGACAGCCTTGGAATGAACAGTCGGGCTTCTTTTTGCATGAAACTAAACCAAAATCTCCAGTCACTATTGTGTGTTCAGCCTGTGGAGCTAGACTAGAACCAGCCTAAACTAAAACCCACAAAAAAGCGTACATCATAGATGTCAGGTGCACAGCACAAACTGTTTTACAGTCCACATTGATGTCTATTGGACATGTACATGCATAATAAATGCTATGTTTATTTGTTGTAGCATTAAGAAACCAGTGTTTTGTGATTTCAAGAGTGTTTGGCCTACATTTTATGTTATTTTTTTCTTTAATGAATGAAACTAGCAATTTGCTAAAAGCTGTGTATTTTTGCTTTTACAATTAAATCTGTTCCTGCACACACAAACAGTAAAGGAGTAAATGCAATTATTGCATTAGGTAGATATTATTAAGGAAATTCTCTGATGTGTTATTGACAGTCTACAAGGTCTTTGGAACTTATGAATTCTTAAATTAGTTTTAGTTATTAGACAAGGTGGTGAAGCAAACACTCCATAATGTATGTCTAGTCTTTGGAGAGCAGATTCCACGTGAAAGCTTAGATTGGAAACACTGAAGCTACTTTTTCATTGGATAACTTTTGGTGGTATGCCTGAACATAAGTATTACATCGATTTTTATATTTCTGTAGTCACGTCTTCTTTTTTTTATATATATATATATATATAAACTTTATATATATAAAAGTAAATTTATAGTTCAGTCATACCTTCCATTTTAGAACACTGTAGACACTAAATCTCTCCTTCCTATTTTTTTATGGCTATCATCTTCTATAAAGATTTATATGTACAATTGAGCAAGATTATTGGGTCCCCAGAAACATTAATGGGATTGTTGTGGTTTAAGCCGGCAGGCAGCTAAACACCACACAGCTGTTGGCTCACTCCCCCTCAGTGGGACAGGGACAGAATCAGAAAAAAGGTAAAAATCATGGGTTGAGGTAAAGACAGTTTAATAGGACAGAAGAGGAAGGGAAAATAATAATAATGATTAAAGAATATACAAAACAGGTGGTGCACAATGCAATTGCTCAGCACATGCCAACGGGTGCCCAGCCAGTCCCCGAGCAGCGGCCGCCACCCCCAGGCCAACTCCCTCCATTTTTATTTTTCAGCATGACGTCATATGGTATGGGATATCCCTTTGGCCAGTTGGGGTCAGCTGTCCTGGCTGTGTCTCCTTCCAGCTTCTTGTGCACCCCTAGCCTACTCACTGGTGGGGTGGGGTGAGAAGCTGAAAAGTCCTTGACTTAGCGTAAGCACTGCTTAACAACNATAAACTTTATATATATAAAAGTAAATTTATAGTTCAGTCATACCTTCCATTTTAGAACACTGTAGACACTAAATCTCTCCTTCCTATTTTTTTATGGCTATCATCTTCTATAAAGATTTATATGTACAATTGAGCAAGATTATTGGGTGCCCAGAAACATTAATGGGATTGTTGTGGTTTAAGCCGGCAGGCAGCTAAACACCACACAGCTGTTGGCTCACTCCCCCTCAGTGGGACAGGGACAGAATCAGAAAAAAGGTAAAAATCATGGGTTGAGGTAAAGACAGTTTAATAGGACAGAAGAGGAAGGGAAAATAATAATAATGATTAAAGAATATACAAAACAGGTGGTGCACAATGCAATTGCTCAGCACATGCCAACGGGTGCCCAGCCAGTCCCCGAGCAGCGGCCGCCACCCCCAGGCCAACTCCCTCCATTTTTATTTTTCAGCATGACGTCATATGGTATGGGATATCCCTTTGGCCAGTTGGGGTCAGCTGTCCTGGCTGTGTCTCCTTCCAGCTTCTTGTGCACCCCTAGCCTACTCACTGGTGGGGTGGGGGGAGAAGCTGAAAAGTGCTTGACTTAGCGTAAGCACTGCTTAACAACAACTAAAGCATCCCTGTGTTATCAACTTTATTCTCATCCTAAATCCAAAACACATTACTATACCAGCTACTAGGAAGAAAAATAACTCTAACCCAGCCAAAACCAGGACAGGGATGTAAGATGCGTGGAACTTTACAAGTTCTATTCGGCAATGTCATGGTTGTTTAAGCAGGTTTCAGTGTGTCAGGTATTCACACCGCCCAACTCTCAGTAATGGAGTTATGAGTCTAATATCATTTCAGTCTTTCTATAGAAAATGGAAAAACAGAATCACTTCTGTGATGGAAGTGATGAAAGTGGATGATTCTGTTTAGCTTCTTAGTTCAGACACCTAATTTAGGGTGATGATAAGCTGTCTTCTCCCCTCTACCCCCCCCC
>VYXH01000471.1:0-32591 GCA_013397275.1 Burhinus bistriatus | reverse complement strand
CTCCCCCCCCCCCCCCCCCCCCCCCCCAATGCTACAAATGTGAAACATTCATCTGACACCTGGAAGAAGAATATCAAGCTTACAGAAGATACATAGAGAGCTAATAAAGGAGATATTTTCATTATCAGTTCCACTTACTGTTGCTGGTCAGAAATCATTGCCATTTTAAACTTTTAAACAACTGTGTTGCTGAGAAAGTAGAGGCACATATCAAGGTAAACTCTTGCCACTAATGGTTTTTGCTCTGAACAAAGAGACAAGGGCATGTAAATGCAGCAGCTGATTTTTCTATGCAAAATAAAGGTCCCAATGTCCCTGAAGGCTTGATCTCATTTTCATAACAGCAGCAACTTTAACAAAAAAGAGAAAAAAATGTAGGACTATGAGGAGAATCAATAGCCCAGGATTTTATGATCTGACAAAACTTTGAATGTAGTGTGACTGAAAACTTCTTTGTGAAGTGGTAAGCATTTCACAAAATGGCTCAACTCTCTGAATGGCAATAGACCAGTACTTTAAAAAAACAGTTTCATAGCTAGTTTCATAGCTGAAAATACAGTGTAGGATTAGATTTGCATCCTAGTATTCACTGGAATATGAGCAGGGAGATCAATGGCTTAACCATATGACACAGTTTCCAATGATTTGATTTAAGTCCACTCTAAACTATATCAGCAGGAGTACTGTATTACGTTAAAAGTTCACCTGAATGAACACGCAGGGCCTGGAAAGCCACAAGCATCTTCACAGTTAGCAGTGCCGCCAGCACCAGCGTTCCCCACCCTCCAGTGTTGCGGCTCCCCCCTCAGGATTTTTACAGATAAATGAAAACCTGTGGACACAACACTGCTCCAACGCACAAACTCAAGAAGCAGCTTTTATCCTGACTGTTTTCCTTTCCCTTTATGGTAGACAACATTGTTCTTTTCACCTGTTGGTGTTCAATTCCAGTTTGGTGTTAGTTAAAGGAGGCCAACAATTGCTTTATGACAGTGAATACTTAAGTGGCTTCATATACTCGGCCTAGACATTTCTTCTTTTCTCATGAAATGTGAACCAAAGGTTTCCTTGCAGAAGAGCAGAGCTGGAGGTGGAAAAGTGCTGGCACATACCATGCTGTGGTGCCTTTTTTCTTATTTAGTCATCTGCTATTGGCCACTGGGCTTGACGGGCTTTTGATCTGACTCAGCACAGCCATTTCTGAGTTCTTCTGTATCTTCAGAAAATGTGCTAAGTACAGTATGAACAGATCTTTCATGAGCATCTTCCATGAGACAAAAGAGAATCGAGAAATACATGATAAAGTTCTGCAGCAAAAGTATAATTAATTTCTCCCTCCTTTCTGCTTCTTCATGAATCTTATGCCTATTCAAAATGCAAAGTACTTAACCATTCTGGAGCTCAACAATGTGTGCAGCACACTGGCTGTTAGTGGCAATATTTGTAAATTGTATTTCTACTATAGATTAATGTTTAAAACATTTAAAATTATCTGGAGTTATCTGCTCTCTGTTTCAAGGACCCATTTGACTAGTATTACTGAAAAGAGGAAAAAGTGAAACACCTATAAACTGTACTATAATGTTAATTGTAAATTTAATTAAAACAATAAATACTTTAGCATCTTGAAATGGTACTTGTTACTTTCTTGTTCGAGAGTCATGGCAAATCTTCATGTATTTTCACTGCAGAGATATTAAAAGGTAAGAAATTGATTTTTCCAACACAAAGGTGTATTTTTAAGTACAGATTTTAATCACTATAAGTCCATAGATTTGTGGCCCATCTAAATGCTAGAAAATTTTAATCATACATTTCATAATACTTATCTCCTAACAGAAAATCCTGTAGTTGCTGTGAGGCAAGTATTTTTCTCGATTTGTGGGGCTTTACAAATCCTACACAGAGTCCAATAGAAGCCTAGCAATGCCAAGTTGGCAGTGGCTGCAGTATTAGCTACAAGAAGGCTTAAGAAAGAGACTGTCAACATTTCCTCCTACAGACCCTAAATAGCTGTGGGACATGAACAGAGCTTTGTATAAAAATGTGCTCTTGTCCAGCAAGTAAAGAAAATAAATTCTGAATTCATGCTATGGTGTGTCATGACAGTGCCTCTACTCCTCTTCACTAGGTTTTTCCTCTGTAGAGTTGCAGCAGAATATAGTCTCAGTCTGCCCTTTTTTAATGTTCATAATCTCAGTCGCCTAAAGTGGTTTCAAGTAGAAAGACAAAGATTAACTTTTTAAAGAATATCTTCTCTCCTCTCCTTCTCTCTCCTCTCCTATTTCAAAAAAAAAAAAAAAAGAGACAGATATACTAGAACAATTCCTGAGAAAATGCAGATATTTTGGGACAGTGAGGTACTTCAGGCTTAGAGAGCACTGGATCATGATTCCACTTCATCATTTCTTTTTAGGAATAACTCAAATTCAAAGTCTGTGACTTGAGCAAAAACGCTGCTGCTTCTGAATCAGTGCACATAAATCCATGTATCAGTGCTGCTTTTCCTTTTTCTCTTGAAGCAATCAGATCTCCTTGTGATGAATGCCTTTGTTTTCCTCCACCTGTCCAGTAGACTGGCTGTTATATATTGCTATGAAACATCATCTCATTTTAAATAGAATTCAAGATATTAATCTTTGGAAAAAAGCCAGTATAATGTCACCATGCAAGATCACACATTCAATCTTTTTCTATGACAACTCCCAGTCAAATATTAAAAATTATACACAGTGACAAAACTTATGCAGAAAGTAGGGTACTCCACAGCCCACAGGCAATACTTATCTTAACAAGTGTGTTTTCACTTCTTACACACTAGGTGACACTTAACAGGTCATAAGGAAATTAAAGATTATGCCTAATGTGGTAAAATAGAGATTCAAAAGGCATTATTTAGTTAATTTCTTATATTCTGTAAAATTGAACAGCTACCTGAGAGAAAACAGAGATTTTATGAGATGAAACCTCAAATATCAGTCTGCTAGGTACCAAACTGGTATACAGATCATGGAGGACAAGTAAATTGGGGCAGATTTTTTTTCTAGTGGTGTGTAAGTATACATTTTTGAACAATATAAGGCTCTTTCTGCTGAGGTATTTCAACTGCTGGGTAAGTACAAATATTTAATTTCTAGCAGAAAACATAACATTTTTCTTTTGCTTAGCACTACAGAGGGAGAGCTCTTATAAGTTCTGTCTCAATATGGAGATGCTTGTTTAGGTGCTGGCATGTTCTCACCAAATGATTTGTTAAGTTTTGTGTCAAAAACCTGAAGAAGTTTTGCTAGGAATCCACAATTTGGATTTGCATCAAATTAACTTTATGCATAGTTTATGTGCTTCTGCTCCTTAGAAGAAAGAATTTTTCCTTCTTTTGAAGACAGTTATTTTGAGAAATTTTGTGATATATTGCAGGAAGAAGACTTTTCTGAAATTGAGCTTCTCTAATGATCTTATTATGTGATATTTCAAAATTAAGTTTTTCTTTAGACTTACATTGGTAAATACAACTTCTGTCTTCTTCATGAGAAAGAAAAAGGTGCTGAGGAATCTACTTTTGACCTTTCAAACTCTAAATGCTTACACTTTGTATGACTTCTGAAGACAAATAGAAGAAAATAACACTTCTTTTTCTGCTTCTCAGAAGAGTAGTTTTCCCCAGCTCCTTCACAATTCAACATTTCACAATTACATTGATAATTTTCAGCAGGTTTTTCTTCCATAGCCTGGAAATCATTCGTTCTTGGAGCTTTTTATTTTCTGTTCATTTCAGTTAGGCTTTCATGTTCATACTCTGTATTAATAGAGATTCCAATTTATATAATTTCACTTTTCTTTTTGACACCTCTTTGTAAACATTTCATTAATCTTCACTGCATTTAAGATTCATTGGCTGATACCGGTATTTGTTTTGGGGACTCTAGGTAGGCTATTGAGACACTGGATGTCTGAGGCAGGGATAGCATTCAAGAATAAGATACCTGTCTTCAGGTGTCTATACAAGTAGCTACAACTCTGCCACGTCTTCAAAATTTCATTCTCATATATGTAGACCTGCTACATAAAATCAGTGTCTTTAAAGAGCAATTCCTCTCCTTCTGAGGTGGTCACATTGAGTGGTAAAGTGAATCTGCCTCAGTCCACTGCCTGTATTGACTAGGGGTAGGATTTTCATGTAGCCGTCTGTTGCAATTTGAGGTGTGCTGGGATATCTGAGACAGCCTGATGCAGGTATGTGCGACAGCCTGCAGAGACTTGCACCTCTCTGGGAGCAACAGGCAATGACAAGGGGGGATACCTCTCATCTGGCTGTAGGTGCATATGCTTAGGCAGTTGAATCAGATTACTGTTTAGGGTTTCCTGACTACCAATGCAATGCTTGATCCACTGCTTAATATTGCTACCTAATGCTATCCGTTTAAAGGTATATGACTGTTTTGTGGTAAAAGCTTCTGTCATTCTAGTTAAACAAGATTATTCCTCTCCAAGTGAAAGAGGGTTGTGACTTAATGAGTTGGGAGTTCTTACAAGCAGCACGTACTGCAGCAGCTGTAAATGATGGTTTCTTATGTTTGCATGGTTTTATGTTCCCGACTTCATGTTAAAACTGAGGGACTGGCTTTACAATCTATCTGGGTTTTCTTTCAGTACAACTGCTGAGTTAATTGACTAGGTTTAGAATATTTTGTACTTTGCTTTCTGTTTCAAAAAGTATGATGAGAATTACTAATGAAGCCAAGTAAATAAAACAGATGGAAACTTTTCTAATGGATACAGAAAGCAACGTCTGATATTATTACAGTCAGCATTCAGTCAGACTATATTACTGGGGTTTATGTACAGATACGAAATCCTGTAAATGTTACTTCAAAAGAAATTTGGGATTTACAATGTTATCAGCTAAGGTCACGTGTTTCTAGGATGTGCATCATCTTGAATTGCTGGATTAGCAATTTGTCTATTGTTTTGTCAGAAATGGCTAAAATATTATTTTATAAGCAGAGATTGTTTGTTTCAGATGCATTCACTTTCAGTTAATAAGGCCATATTAAGTGTGGGTTTGTGTCTGTGTGGGTTTGTCCCCGCATGAGATTGTAAAAGAAGAATGACAGAGGAAAAAAGCCCTTTAGTTATATCATTTTAAACCAAAATAAAGCTGTTTGATGAATGGCAATAAGATATCACACAACTGCCAGTGTTACTAATTAATAGGCTTTACAGGTTTTGATATATTCAGCAGTATGACTTGTGTTTGTGGCTAAAAATGAATGCTAATGATCTGCATAATGTTACAATACAGATAACACATTGTCAAAAATGTAAAGTCTCATTTGTGCAAAATCTGTCAGGACAAATAAATACAGCTGTAATTCTCAAATAAGTGATTATCCTCTCACGTATGTGTGCAGAAACCTTGTTCCAAATCAAAGTGTGACTATTTTCATGTTACTTTTCATTTGAGTTTCTTGACCAGGTTTAGAAGATTTTGTACGTTTGATTTTGCTTTCTGTTTCAAAAGAGGATTTCAAAATTACAAAAAAATTACTAATGAAGCTAAGTAAATAAAACAGATGGAAACAGTTGGATATTCAACTTCAATGTTCTTTGAGAACCCTCTATCCATTCTTATCTTGTATATACTAGTTTATCAAACTTAGGTCCAGCTCTACTTCTACTGAAATTAATAACAATTTCCTCATTTATTTTGCTGGTTATGAGTTTCACATTCCTTTCTTCTGTTAATAATAACTCCCTTGAAAATTAACCAATAACTTTTGTTTTCTACAGGACTATAGACGAGACATAATTACAGTATTTTTTTTTAAACAGTGAACTCAAACATCTGTTTAACTGCAGATAATAATCATACATAAAGTATACACATAAAACTATGTATGACAATAGTACATTCTTTCCTTAGACCGAGATAATGCAGTTCAGTTCTTGGTATAATTCTTTAGCTTTCTAATTTTCTAAAACATGAGTGAGTCATGGGAGACAAGCATATGCTAACTTGAAGGTGCAATCATATATCTGACATATAACTATTCACAAATAAAAACTCTGCTGAATAGGAGAATGTAAGTATTTAGGAGAAAGAGACTGAATAGGAAGCTTTGAAGTAGAAGTAGAGAGGAAAAAGAGACTCTAACTCAAGTTTAGACTTTCCTGGGAATTTACCTCTCTCCTAGGCACAGAATAAAGGAGAATCAATGATTCAGAAATGTTAGCCATATTCAACTGTCCTTCAAACAGTCAATATCCTAGCACATTTTAAATATATCCATTGGATTTTTAACACCAAAATATTCTCAAGCTTTGAGATATTGATACATATCTGAGAATTATATTTATCATGTCAGTACTTAAAAAAGAATAATATTTAGTTGAAAGCAGTATTCTAAACTTCTGTAAGTCCAAGTTTGTCTGTCTTTAAACTTCATAAAACCTTGGAGGAGAATGATTCAAAGACAAGTCATGATGGAAAAAGAAAGACTTGACAAGATGTTGCGTTTTGGCTATGTTGATTTAGGCGAGTAAGTGATATTTGAGAGATAAAATCTTCAGAGATAAAATCTGAAGGAACTGAAAGTCTGACTGAAGACAGGAACCTTGCTAAGGAACCTTATGAATAACCTTTAGAGGGCAATGAGGACAGGTTAAGATGGCAAACCTGCAGGAATTTGGGGAAAAAAAAGCTGTATTGCAAAACTAGAAAACCTTAGACATAGGAAATCAATCCAATGCAAGCTACAGGAGCTTGTGTAAGAAGCTGAAAAATAACATGAGGAAGAGAAGGAGCTGACTTAGGAAGGGATTAGACTTTAGATAGGGTCACAAATATAATTTCTACCTGTCAATGAATTTGATTCAGGTCCCTGAAAACTCATTTGTTTGTGACAACCTATTACAGACATATTAATCTAAAAGCAATAAGGACTTTTAAATATAAAGTTAGATATCTGAGAGTTAGACTGTCTCTTTTCTTCCTCTTGCAGAATTCCCTTGGTTGCTTCGTACAGACCTTTGACTAGATCTGTAATACAGTAGTTTTCGTGTATTTGCTAGAAGGAAACAAAATATATTAAAAACCCCCAAATCCTAAAAGAACAAGCAAACCCTTTCTGTTAAATCTTCAGCATAATTAGATAGCAACAAAGGCACCTTGAGTTAGGGGACTTGTAAGAGTTAAGTAATAAGATGTTCAGATAATGAAAAGAAGACAGCACTGAGAAATGGAGATTAGTAGCAACTGTTGCCTGTATGGAAAAGAAAGAAAATAACTTATTTTGGAAAGAAAGATTAAACAAGACTTGATTACCTTATAAGTATTATGAATATTCATCTTTTATGGAAAGAATACCAGTCACCTACTATGCTTGCTGCTAATACCAGTACTCCTACCAATACTTAGTTGGTACTTAGTTCTTGCACATCTGCTCTGTAAAATCTGAACTGTACAAGTAAAAAGCAGCCTTTTCAAGTAGTATTTCAATGAAACACTGTCTGTTGAGCTAACATGATCCCTTTGGTAAGCAAGGATGAAACTTTCATTTCAAAGTCATTTCCACCACCTGCTTATTGTCAGCTTACAAATTCACATGTTGCTAGTCACATCTGTAAGTATAAAGTCAGAATATAGTGAAGTATTTTGCAACTTAAGTCTTTTGAAAGTACATGTACTGTTTTAAAAGATACATCTCTGTACACTTATATTTTTACCATAAAGTTCATTAATGTTCTTAAGGAAAATCAAGATAAATCAAGCTGTGAATGTCATACTGAATTTAATTAGAACTGGTTGGCTGTCCCTTTTTTCTTTTTTTAGGAAGATTGATTCGGACCTGGGGCACAGAGGTTTTGGAAAGCACTTCTTTTGTAAAACATTCAGGAAAGCATTTATGTACTGTTTGTTGGTGGAGGAAATGGCCATTTTTAAGTGAATTGAAGCCAAATATTTTCATTCCTCACAGTCTACCTTCTGTGACCCATGTCACTTCTTTTATTCTGTCTATTTATTCTAAAGCAATTGCATTTATAACTGAGTTTACAAAATGATCTAATGATCTACAGTGGACATTGTGCTACACTTTATTGATCCCAGTAGGTATTGTATTCATTTGGAGAATCTAGTATTTTGTTTCTGAGGTTATTGTGATTTCTGCTACGTTCTTCATCCTCAGAGGTTCAGGAACTGAAAAACACGAAGGTTTATTTTTGCTCATACATGAAGAAAGTTTTGAATGATAAGTTTCCTTCATATTCCTAAATGATTTGGGATCTAGTGATCCAAGAGGCAACTCCCCTCCCACAACAGGGGGCTATGCTGCAGCCAGAATCATAGAGTCATAGAATCATAGAATAGTTTGGGTTGGAAGGAACCTTTAAAGGTCATCTAGTCCAACCCCCCTGCAATGAGCAGGGACATCTTCCGCTAGATGAGGTTGCTCAGAGCCCCATGACCATGAATGTTTCCATGGATGGCGCATCTACCACCTCTTTTGGCAACCTGTTCCAGTGTTTCACCATCCTCATCATAAAAAATTTCTTCCTTATATCTAGTCTAAATCTACCTTGTTTTAGTTTAAAAACATTATGCCTTGTCCTATCTAAACAGGGCCTGCTAAAATGTTTGTCCCCATCTTTCTTATAATCCTCCTTCAAGTACTGAAAAGCCACAATAAGGTCTCCCTGGAGGCTTCTCTTCTCCAGGCTGAACAACCCTAACTCTCTCAGCCTGTCCTCATAGCAGAGGTGTTCTATCACTCTGATCATTTTTGTGGCCCTCCTCTGGACCTGCTCCAACAGGTCCATGTCCTTCTTATACTGGGGGCTCCAGAGCAGGACACAGTACTCCAGGTGAGGTCTTACGAGAGTGGAGTAGAGGGGCAGAATCACCTCCCTCGACCTGCTAGCCACATTTATTTTGATGCAGCCCAGGATGCAGTTGGCTTTCTGAGCTGTGAGCGCACATTATCGGCTCATGTCCAGCTTTTTATCCACCAGCACCCCCAAGTCCTCAGCATGGCTGCTCTCAATCCCTTCATCCCCCAGCCTCTATTGGTACTGGGGGTTGCCCCAGCCCAGGTGCAGGACCCTGCACTTGGCCTTGTTGGACCTCATGAGGTTCACACAGGTCCATTTCTTGAGCTTGTCCAGGTCCCTCTGGATGGCGTCCCGCCCCTCAGACATGTCAACTAGACCACTCAACTTAGTGTCATCTGCAAGCTTGCTGAGTGCATTCAATCCCATTGTCTGTGTCATTGATGAAGATATTAAACAGTACTGGTCCCAATACAGACCCCTGAGGGACACCACTTGTGACTCATCTCCATCTGGTCTTTGAGCCACCCTCTCGATGTAACCACCCAACCAATTCTTCATCCACTGAACAGTCCATCCATCAAATCCATCTCTCTCCAATTTAGAGAGAAGGATGTTGTGGGGCCCATGTCAAAGACCTTACAGAAGTCCAGATAGATGACATCCATAGCTCTTCCCCTGTCCACTGATGTAGTCACTCCATCATAGAAGGCAGGCAGGCAGGACGTGCCCTTTGTGAAGACGTGCTGGCTGTTTCAAATCACACCCCTGTCCTCCGTGTGCTTTAGCATAGCTTCTAGGAGGATCTGTTCCATGATCTTCCCAGGCACAGAGGTGAGGCTGACACATTGGTAGTTGCCAGGGTCCTTCTTTCTACCCTTTTTAAAAACGGTGCAATGTTTCCCTTTTTTCAAGTCACCGGCAACTCCACCTGACTGCCATGCCTTTTCAAATATCATGGAGTGGCTTGGCAACTACATCAACCAATTCATAGAATGGTTTAGATTGGAAGGGACCTTAAAGATCATCTAGTTCCAACCCCCCTGCCATGCACAGGGACACCTCCCACTAGACCACGTTGCTCAAAACCTCATCCAACATGGCCTTGAACACTTCCAGGGATGGGGCCTCCACAGCTTCCCTGGGCAACCTGTTCCAGTGCTTCACCAGCCTCATAGTGAAAAATTTCTTCCTCATATCTATTCTAAATCTACCCTCAGGACTCTGGGATGCATCNACTTATATATGTTCAGATTCCTCAAGTGGTCATGAACCAGATCTTACAGTGGGGAGGGGGCTTTTCTCCCCCAGTCCCTGCCTTGTTGTCCATCCAGTTGAGAGGTGTGGGGAGAGAGATTGCCAGTGAAGACTGAGGCAAAACAGTTGTTGAGTACCTCAGCCTTCTCCTCATCCGTTGTTACCAGTTTGCCAGTCTCACTCATCTGGGGCGGTACGCTTTCTTTGAGCTTCCTTTTCTGGCTGACATACCTGTAGAAGCTCTTCTTATAATTCTTTGCTTTCTTTGCTAAGTTCGGCTCCAACTGCACCTTGGCCTTCCTGACCCCATCTCTACACAACTGGGCAGCGTCCCTATACTCTTCCCAGGATATCTGTCCCTGCTTCCACTGCCTGTGCATTTCCTTCTTCCCCTTTAGTTTGACAAGCAGGTCTGAACTCAGCCATGTTGGTCTCTAGCCTTCCTTTCCTGATTTCTCACACTTGGGGATCAAGAGCTCTTGTGCTCCAAGGAAAGTGTCCTTAAAGATCTGCCAGCTCTGTTCTGCTCCCTTGTGTCAGAGGGCAGTTTCCCAGGACGTCCTATTGACTAACTCCTAGAAGAGCTGGAATTTTGCTTTCCTAAAATTCAGGGTCCTGACTTCATTCTTCCCCTGACTCATACCCCTCAGGACTGCAAACTCAACCAGTGCATGATTACTGCAGCCCAGGCTACCTCCAATCTTGATGTCACCAATTAGCTCACTTGATGTTGGTGACCATCAGGTCCAGTATCACATCCCCTCTGGTAGGGTTGTCTATTACCTGACGTAAGAGTTATCCTTGACGCACTCCAGGAGTCTCTTGGATTGCCTACAGCTCACTGTGCTACTTTTCCAGCAGATGTCAAGGTGGTTGAAGTCCCCCAGCAGGACGAGAGCCTGCACGTGTGATGCCTTCTGTAGCCAGAGTAAGAAGGCTTCGTCAATAGGCTCACCTTGATTGGATGGCCTGTAGTAGACACCAACCACAAGGTTCCCTTTGTTGCCCTGGTCTCTAGTTCTGACCCATAGGCTTTCAACCTGTTTGTGGCTATTCTTCAGAGACAGCTTTTCACACTCTATCCATTTCTTGATGTAGAGGGCAACTTCAGTACTTCAGGAGCCTCTAGTATATCTTAAGTCTAAAGCATATCTAGAATAAGTGTATGGAAGACAAGCTTTTAACACAACAGTCATCAGTAAGACTCTCTTCACAGTTTTTGAAAGTGAGAAACTACATGTGTGAGAGAAGAAATCTTTGGAGAACTACTGTTGAGTGCAATGGGGCTTTTTTTTTTTAAACATTACTTCAAAAATTACGTACAATTTACTAGTTGACATTTATATTCCTATTAGTGAAAGTCACAAGGGTCCTACATCATGAGACAGTTCCAGCAGTTATGAAATTGGGCTTCCTTTGCTGTTAGAATGTGAAGGGAAGAGTTGGGTGTAAGCTATTCTCTTTGCTCTCTGCTCGGGTGAGGATAGAGTGTGAGTGTATGTGCAGTGAGGGCACAACTGGAAATTGCATATCTCTAACTAAATAAATCATTCTCTTCAGAGGAATGGGGTGGAGGAAAATTATAATATAAACCTTTTTGTAGTCTCATCCTTAAATATATGGTTGGCCAAATACAGGATTGTTGCCACTGTCATGGATGTTTTTCATCAGATTTTAAAGGTTCAAAAGATAGGCAAGCTATTAACTTTCCTTTCAGGAGGTAATATGTGTTAAATTATATATAATTGCTTGGAACATACAGTAGAAGTATTGCAAGGAAAAATTGAAGCCTTTGCTGGTTGCCCAAAAAGCCTTTGCCACTTTTGATTGCAAAGACATTCTTGATATCAGTCAGATTGCTATGCAATTAAAATATTTATTATGAAAGAAAATTCATTTTGGATAAGGTAAAACCTGCTTATACAAAAAGGACTTAACTGAAATAATTTTATGGAGTCCTGTAGTTACTGATTGTGACTGTACTGATCCTGAGAATTGTTGGCTTTCAATTACTTCAGTGGGAGGTAAACGCGCTCAGGATTTTAAGAGTAGTACTTTTGCCAAATATAAATACATAAAAGAGATCTACTGTGTCTGGAAGCACTAGTTTTTATTGCCGATCATTTTACGAGCTGGACTATTTGAACAGAAAACATGTTCATTCATATAGGAAAGTCCCTGAAGACAGCTGAAAACTCTGATATAGTGGCTGGGAAATATCTTCCCTGAACTGAGCTATTTAGAATTTAGTTGTCTATTCTAAATTAGCTGTGTAGACATTTTCTAAAGTCAAGGAGAGAGACTAGAACTTCCAAAAGGAAGATTTATTTAACTCATTTTAGATATCTCATCTCTGTTTTCCTTGCCTTTTTGGCCCTCATTAAACAGCTGGAATACTTAGAAAAACAATTTAGACTAAATGCTTAACAAAATAGTTAAAGTTAGGTGACGTGAACTAAGCTAAGTTAGCAGCCTGAATGCTGGGTAATTCTGAATGTGTCTGTCCAACTGTCTCTTCCCAAGCTACACATGCATACTTACTTTTTTTGTTAGCTTCTACCACAGCGATACAGGCTAACATCAGATTTATAAAAAGGGTATTTTCCTTCACTGGTAATCCAAATAGGACTGTAATTTAAGCAAATTAATCCAGATGAAAAAAATAGCAGCATTAAAGGAAGTGTTAATGTTTGCTATAAGTCTATTCTTATCTATCGTAGCTGAAGTAATTAACTATTATAATTTGAAACTTGATGGACAGTACACTAGAATGATCTAAAAGGAGGTGAGACTCATTTGTCTGGCAGATTTCTTATAAGTTTCCTGAAATTTGCACACATGCTTTTCTGTCAATTATAGATTATGTTTACTGTTGGGAATTCACATTAATTATTTACACTGAAACATCCATTATTCTGCATTTTTATTTAGAAGACATTCTTTGGAAATTCCATAATTACCAGTATGTATTTGTGGTTATGTGCTTGTCATATTTTGTGGCTCAGTGCATATGCATGACCTAGTGCATATGAATAAAGTTTGGGGATTTTTTTTTTTAATTTATTTTTATTTTTTGAGAAGCTTGTTTCGATATGATATTGCAAAAGCAAGGGTCAGAAGTTAGATAAAGGCAACAGAGAAACAGAACATTTTTGGTGATTCACAGTAGGGAGGCTTGTCAGGAAATTCTAATAATGCTTGATTATCTTTTATTGGTAGCCGTGTTATCTTTTTCCTGCCTGGAATATAACACATAGTTTTCACCTTAACTAAATATAGTACTTTTAGTTTTCAGATTTTTTGGCATCCTAGCATTCATACAGACAAGTTCCTTACAATGCTTATCCAGTTTCACAGTAGTTTCTAAATGTCTTTTCTTCACCTATAGCCTACTATTGCTAGCAGAACAACAGGTATATCATCAAGATGGCACTTCCTGAGGGTCTGAAGATGCACAGAACATTGTCTGCTTAGATCTAGACCCACCTATTGGCTTCAGAGCTGAAGACACATTAGAATACTTTTATTGCACTTGAGAATTTATTTAATCTTTTACTTGAACTAATACGATTTTCTTTACAGTTGGATTAAGATCTTGCAGTTTATAAGTACATTAAATAATATTTGAAACTAAAAAATAGTGTTTCCTGAATATGACTTTCCCAAATATTGTTTTAAATAGCATCCTATCCAGTCAACTAAACATCTAATAAGAATGAATATCATTTCCTTATATATGATGATAAATAAAAGATGTAGGGAAAAAAAAGGCAGCATGAAAGGCTGTCAGAACTGTTTGAGAAGACATGACATTTTCACCCAAAAATAATGTTTTCAGTTTACGTATGTGTGGAACAGAGGGACCCTGAGTTTACCAGCTCTTCATGAAAATAAATGTCAGTAATACCTTTCTCAGCTTTTCTCTTAGTCTTTAATGAACTTCTGAAACTGCAACCACTGTCACCCATCCTACTGTCTATTTAACAAACATGAAAAGTGGCACGACTGATCATACTTATGTATACTTGATTCATTAGGAGGAAATCTTGCCTTCTCTCTTCAGAATCACAGAATCATAGAATGGTTTAGGTTGGAAGGGACCCTAAAGATCATCTAGTTCCAACCCCCCTGCCATGCACAGGGACACCTCCCACCGGACCACGTTGCTCAAAGCCCCATCCAACCTGGCCTTGAACAGTTCCAGGGATGGGGCCTCCACAGCTTCCCTGGGCAACCTGTTCCAGTGCCTCACCACGCTCAGAGTGAAAAATTTCTTCCTCATATCTATTCTAAATCTACCCTCTTCCAGTTTGAAGCCATTACCCCTCATCCTATCACTACATGCCCTTGTAAAAAGTCCCTCTCCAGATTTCTTGTAGGCCCCTTTCAGATACTGGAAGGCTGCTCTAAGGTCTCCCAGCAGCCTTCTCTTCTCCAGGCTGAACAACCCCAACTCTCTCAGCCTGTCCTCATAGCAGAGGTGCTCTAACCCTCTGATCATCTTCGCGGCCCTCCTCTGGAGCCGCTCCAACAGGTCTACGCCCTTCTTATGTTGGGGACCCCAGAGCTGGATGCAGTACTCTAGGTGGGGTCTCACCAGAGCAGAGTAGAGGGGCAGAATCACTTCCCTCGACCTGCTGGCCGTGCTTCTTTTGGTGCAGCCCAGGATATGGTTGGCCTTCTGGGCTGCGAGTGCACATTGCCAGCTACTGTTGAACTTCTTATCCATCAACACCCCTAAGTCCTTCTCCACAGGGCTGGTCTCGATCCATTCTCTGGCCAGCCTGTATTTGTGCATGGAATTGAATCCTGCTCTAATTACTCAAAAAGAAAAGGCGGGTTCCCTGAACAGCAATGGCAAAGTTCCAGTGGCTTTCATATAGTTACTCTTTGATGGTATTATTCAGTGCAAGCAAGTTTAGCAGAATCTGGCCTTTAACACAAGATTCACTGACGACACCTTACTTTTGTATCCTATTAAAAATAAATTACTATGTCACACCTTTTTCCAATATGTAAGTAACATAACAGTTCCAACTACCACAAAAGGATAAAACAATAGTGTAAAAAATCAGATGTGCACAGCAGGAAGATAGAATGACTGTAATCCAGATGTCGTGGTTAGAAATGGATCAGCAGTTCATTTTTACTTTATATCTTCTATATTTTGTATTAGGGAAAATGATTCATTACTAATATAACTTTAAGTGATTTTAACATCTACCCTAGAGGTATTACAGGTGTTTCAGCCTGTCCCATTTATTAGAGCATTTTGTATTTCTCTCTCGAGTATCTTCCTGCAAAAGGGCTATCTGCTGCATTTCTGCATCGTATCCAGCATCAATCACTTTGATTAGGGTCTCACTCCACAAACCGAACAGCTTTTCTTCCATGGCAGCTCCGTATGTTTGCTGCAGCTGTTACCGTTTCCAGGCAGAATGTGACTGTACTCTGGTCAGAGTTTGTGTCCCTGTCAAAGAGGCAGGAAATTAGGCCTCTCTGCTTTGATTTGCCTTGAAATCAAGTGACTTGAAATCTGTCCTACAGTTAGACTATAGTTGCCTACAAAAACATATATGAAATTGCATCTGCATTGTATTTTCATAACTATGATTCTGGAAAACACACACTGCCAACATTTGTTCCCACAGTACTGTTTGAATACCAGTTCCAAGGAGTTTTATTGCTGGAAAGGTTACTCCGGGAAGATTTTTAACATGGACCTAATGATAGAAGACTACTATCAGTTGCAGACTAGTTCCTTAATAGCTATGAGCATGAAATATACTGAGTTTTATTTATTATTGTATGGTTTCTGACTTGGGAAAATATTTCTGGTTTGTTGATTAATGTTTTGTTATGTTGCACTCAGGCATTATGTAGAACTACATAGTACGGTACACTGTACTACAGTACAGTAGAACTACTAGTACAGTACACTGAACACAGGGCAAAGAATGTGCCAGCTAAAGATTCATCACTATTTGCAGAAATACTAAATATTTCCATGAAGGACACCTTGAAGATCACCAACTCACTATGGTTTTGTTACATCTAAGAAATACATATATGTATGCGAATAAAACTCCACACCAGTAAGCAGAGCTGATTTTTTTTTTTATTTCTGATCACTGGCTAAGTCTGACAGAAGTCAGTAGTGTAAGAACTTTACTAATCGTAAAAACAGATGCGTTTTTTTACCAACTAGGCATTGCTGTGTCACTTTTCATTGCATTTGATGAGCTGGCTGCCCAGATAAATATGCAATGGACCATTACATTTTGGTGACCAAGAACCCAATTTAGCATGTCTTAAATAGAATTAATGTATTCGCTATACTAGAGGTGTGAAAAATTACTTCAATATCAGAATATCTTACTGTTCACTGTTCCTCTGCGTCTGTGATTCCACATTACTACTTTGCTTTTTGCAGCCCAGTTGCTGGAGAGGCAAGTCGCTGCCAAGTACACTGTCTCTCTGTGTGCAACTTCAGGATGACTGTAAGGAGTTGAGCTGTCACAGCACAGAAGCTTCCTCTTTCCCACCAGGAAAGAAAAGCAGAAAGCACGTGCAGACTCTCAAACACATGCACCATGGTAGCAATACAATGGCTCTTACAGGAGCTAAGACTGTTGACATAATAAAACTAGCTCAATGAAAAATTCTCCTCAAAGTACAAAACCACTATCTACAATTTCTAATTCACTGAAGTAGGTCTTTGTCAGATAGTTTTCTTCCCTCCTTCCCATGAAATGTAAATTTTGGCTGAATATGAAAAAAATAAACATCTTTAAACTTTTTTCTTTGTTCTAATTACAGAAAAAAGGCACCTAAAAGGAGCAGACAACAGTATTTGAGTTTTGTTTTTCAATTTTCTGATGAAATGCTTAGCCTTTTCACTGAAGGCAGAAGTTTTCTGTCCTATTTCTAAGTCAAAATAATTTTTTGTTGTTGTAGTAAAAAGGCTTCCTAAAAAATTTTTCTTAGTTATACCGAAAATAAAGTTCCTGAGCTGCTGGATGGGAATAGTAAAAGTAAATTTGTTATCTGTATGAAGACCCTTGTCCAACAAAGCACTTAGCTTTAAAGCGTAACACCACAGATTTCAGAGAGACATCTTGCATGTTTAAGTGCTTTTCTGAACAAGGTTATAGAGGGAACATTTTTTAATAACTAAATTGGCATATGGACATATTTAGCTTTATTAGAGCTATGAAAATTATCAGTTGTGCTCCCTCCTCCTCACCTGCCCCTTTCCCTAGTCATTAAGTGTTAAAGTGAGGGTCCTCATTGTTCAGGCATGGAATGGGAAATGGGAGGAGTGAAAACGTGTTGGAAGCACCCAGCAGTGGGCACAAGCCTGCCTGAGGAATGGCAAAGCACTGGTGCCCAATATCACCCTTGGGTTTCAAGGGGCTCAGGTCCCGGGCTGAGTCTGTCAGCAGTAGCTGTGGTCTGGCAGTGTTGGACACAATGTGAACAGCTAATATAATTTCTGGTCCCTCAGGAAGATTAAACGCTTACAGATTTGTGCCAACTGTAAGCCAGCTTGTGTTCCAAATTCAAGCATTTGAATTCTAGCTAAAATTATATTCCCTCTGTAACTGTGACATAAGTGATATTAGGAAATCATATTTTGTAAGTCAGTTACGGTTATTAGCTTGGACCTCAAATGCTAACACCTTACAGAGCAGATGCCTTCCTTAACTATACAGTAAACTTGTAGCTTGTTAGTGGAGAATCCCATAGCTGTATGATAAACATTCTCAGAATGTAATTATTGCTTATTTTGGCTAGAAATCATCAATGGTGAGAAACATATTGCAGTGTGTATAAATAATTCTAGACATCACTGTAGAATCTAAATACCTACTCTTAACAAGTCATTTTTGCCAATTAAATATAAAATTACTTGTATTCTACTCTAGGTGCTGTTATTTAGGTATATTTTAATTGCAGTGAGTCAAAATCTAGTCATAGAGACATGCAAGAAGAGAAAGTATTTTCTGCCAGATTTTCTAAAAGATGGATAGCCTATGGACGTATATTGAATTATTGTATTTGTGTTTTCTTAAATACAAAAGTAAACTTAATTTAAAAGTAAAGTTATGCTCATCTTATCTGTGCACAAAGACAATCAACCACTCATACTTTATCCAACAAAGTGCTTCAGTTCTACTCAGTTCAAGAGGTAGGGATGTTATTTTATGTTAGTTAAGGGCCTTTTAAAGCTTTCTGGACCAGAAATGGAGGACAGTACTCCACCATGCACAACATCTGACTAAGGTGGTTCTTCTTTAGGATCTAATATGTAATATACTGATCTCTTGGATTTACTGTACAGATAAAACTTGACTGTACTTTGTAACATAATATTTGAATGAAACAAACAAAAATCTAATTTAAGACAGACAGGAGCAACGAGGTAGTCTGCTTACAGATTAGACATCATATGTCCTAGATTCAGGGGTGATGGTTACCATGAGAACTCCATAGGTCTCGAGTACTTGGATCCTGTATCCCTTGATACAGTGTGGTGGCAGTTTTTTATTTCAGATGTTTAAATAAATTCTCAATAGCTATAATGAATCTTTTCCTTTTTGGCAGGGAATAATATGATTCCCTAATATTGATTCAGTTCCCTTGAATATTCAATGCAAAATCACTGGAGATTTGTTAATAGAAGAATTAACATGTACCAAAAAAGAAGTGCATCGGGGAGATTATATTTGCTAATAGATTTTTTTTTTTTCCTGCTATGCTAAATGATGTTCTTTCTCTATAAATCTTTGTTAACACTGCCAATTCAGCATCTTTAACGTGATTGTTTCATTTGCATGCTTTGCCTTTGTGATTGGATTACAGTTTGTTTTACTTTAGTCTTTATAATTAGCTCTCTGGATATGTAATTATACTTTATTACTTAACATTCAATTTACTTTGAACAGCATTTGAGTATAAGGTCTTACACAGAGGCAACAGTATACAAAAATATTTTTCTACTTATGCAAGCCCTTCTGCAACCCTTCAGCTCAGCCTCTGTACCTATGGAAAAATTTAACTGGAAAATGACTTATTACTGCTGCACTAATTACAGTTAGCTAAAGAACTGGAAAATAAGATTCAATTTATATCTGAATTGGTCATATAATCTCATTTATAAGCTACTTAAAAATGCCCAAATGGAGCTTTTGTATCGCCTATTTTGTGTTTCCCCCCCAAAAAAAATAATGAAATGGTTTTCAAAGTTGTGATTGTTAATCTGATTTTATATAATTTAAAAAAGAAAATAGAGTCAAATTGCCCATTTTTCACAAAAAGTATTACTGAAACAAGTCTACTTTAAAGAAAAGTTTATTTTTAAAATGCTGTCCATTTTGAGAAATGATGAAAAACTGAAATACTAATTGGATGCATTCTTCATTTCCCCCCCTTATATTACTAATTTAAAAAAAAAAGAGGGAAAAAAAAAATCAATTTATTTCAGGATAAGGTCATAAGAAACCTACTAGTTTTTTTCCTGCTGCTTCTTTAGCTTGGATTAGTATTTGACATATCATGGGAACAAAACCTTTTTTCATAGTCACCGGTGACTACTGTCTCGAAGATAATTGCAAAGAATGATTATATTGGCAAATATAATAGAATATTACAAAAGAAAAGATAGCAAAAAACAGGTTACAATTTTTCACTGTTTCTCCCAGCCAACTTGTTATAGAACAGAGATTAGAAACAAGTCAAATAGTAGAAAAATACAAATAAAATGTTTGCAAATACATTTTGATTTAACGGGTTGTAATACTTATTATTCAAGTATTTTTAAGAATAAGACTTTACTAACCAAAATAACTGTGCTACTCAAATTTGAGCACACAATCGTAATTTGAAAATTCAGAATAGACTGTTACTTTTATTTGAAGTGGATGATTATCATATGAACACATTGGTTATTTAATCAGGAATTTGAAAAAAATACACTGATTTAGGTGCCCAGTTTTCAAGCATCTATTAACAGATTCTAAACGAGAGCAAAGGAGCACAGGGGAACAAATAGAAAGTGTGATAAAATATGCAAGTTTACATCAAAGGTAAATCACATCTAATAATATGCTTTTATAGTTACAAAAATAACCTCTTAGACAAATATGATGTGGGGTTTCTAAGTTATGTAGATTTAAATAGATAATGTACTTTATTGCTACAGTAGAGTGACTTAAGGTGTAGCTGCTGGAAATAAAGAGAAGAGCTGTAAGGGAGATAAAGAACTGTCTAAGCAAGAGACTGCATAGGGTTTATATTAACAGTTTTTCAGGTAGGGATTAGTAATGAAATTTTTCAGGGATAATTTTTCAGATTCATCATCGTTAGTATGTTGATTAATGATATTACAGAAAGAATGAGAAATGTGCCAGTGGGGACTTTGGTAATATTGAAGAGAACTAGGGCGGTTCATACCTAATAATCAGGAAAAACAATACAAACCAAAAGCACATCAATTAAAGCTGGCAGTTCAGGAAACAGTTCTGGTTGAATCAGTCTCTTATGGATGACCAAACTGCAAATATAATACACCTCTTGAAAAGTCTGCCATGATTTTGGGCATTGAAAAGGCCTCATTTATAGAACTGTGTATATTCTGCTCTCTGAAGCTAAAAAAGAGATGAACTTTAACTGACAAAGGTGCAGATACAGTTGAAAAAAGAAATTATTCTAACTGATTTGAAAATAAAAAAGAATTAATACGTTAAAATACTAAGATATTCAAGGCTTTAATGTCACTTGTCTTGTTCAATGTAGATGCATTTGGTCCAAAACTTTTGGAAAATAAATCAAATGTAGTGTGTTGGATCAGTGCACTGAGGAGCAAAAGCAAAATACTGAAAGAGGATGGAGGCTCTCTCTTCACAAGAAGCTACCTGGACAAGACAAGGGGCAATGGGTACAAGTTGCACCATAATGGATGAATACTGATGCTGACTACGCAAAGCCATTTTGCAGAATAATAACCAAAATAATTTAATCTGAGGCTGCTAACCTTTGAGATTGCTTCTGTTCTGAAATTTTAAAATTTAGTGAAGAATGATATTTTGCACTCTCAAAATGTTAAGGAAGAGTTCCTCTTAAACTTTTCCTATTACGGAGCAATAAACTACTTGACAAAGGAAATTAGATAAACTGCCCCAGTTTTTGCAGCAAATCGCTAACAAACATGGATTTGCACAATCACTGATTGGAAAAGCCATCCATGCTATCTATAACTTTGTTACATTCACTATTGATAAAACTCCTTGTGACAGACAAGTGTCTTGCCTGAGGTTGTTGTGAATGAGAAAACCTTTCAATTTGGTGCATATTCTCCTGCTTTTCTTGCGTGTTAAAGCTACTGTGCTGACTGCAACATTGCTGTAGGTGATCATCCTAAATTTATTTGGTTAGTGGTGCTTCAGTGATGATTTAGGGATCTTCATCACAGCAGCAACAAAAAAACCCCCAACTCTGACATCTTGTATATACCTATATCAAACCCAGCAAGTATTGTTTGGGTATAGTTTGTACCTGTTATTTTGAGCTTGTGAGCATTGAGGTGAACGCACCTTTCTGTAACAAAACTTCCCATTTTGGGGGGAAAATTAAAAATGATTAAGTAAAATCTATGTCCTAAACTAAAAAATAGTTTAAAACCTTAAAAATTAAAAAAAACAAAACAAAACAAAACAAAACAAAAAAACCTCTACCTTTCAGCAGTAGTAAATTACAGAAGTATTTAAGGAAAAATAAAAAAAAAAGTCCCTGTTTATATTATTGAAGATAACAATACTTTAGTTAGGAAAATTGCCTTTAATCATGTTTGAACTAAGTTTCCTTCTTTCTTTTTTTTCTTTTTTTTTTTTCTTCCCTTTAAGCATGTCTCTAAAAATAAGTGTGAATACCATATAAAATTCAACAGGGGATATATATGTGTACGTGTACCCACACAAATGCACACATAGCCCTATACATTTTTAAAGGACCAGACGCTTTTCTTTCCATGTTACTATTGCTAAGCAATCAGTTTCTGCTGCCTGCTGCTCTAATGAAAAGTGTACTTATTAGAGCTGCATGAAATTGTATTTCTCCTGAGAAGTCCTGGTGGTCAATCTGGGAAGGCTTCAGTCATAGTGTTTGTAAGAATAATTCATGGCACTGTGTTCTAATTAGCACTTTAACAATGTTGTTGAGATATCCCAAACAATGGATCAACAAGCTCACTTCACCCTGCCTCCTGGTAATTTTAATGAATGGAAAAAATAATCCTGAGTGGCTTTAAGTTTTGTCATCAGAGTGATCTATGCTGTTTCAAGACTGTAAATGAGTTGATTGACTTTATTGTATATAGAATATATGTGAGTTTGCAATACAATCTCAATGTATTATCTAGACAGTCACTACAAAGATATGATTGTTACAGAAATGTGTTTCCCGATTTGCTTTGCACTCTAAGGCATTTCCACTTTACAAACAGTTCCAGCTGTTCATGAACCTTCTCCAAAAAGGACCAAGCCAACCGAAAATAAGCATACAGATTACTTTCAGAGGGCAACCAGTTATTTTCACTTCCTGGAATTTAGGATTTAGAATTTCTCATTGTTCCTTATTTAAAAATGATTTTGCATATGAATGTTTTGAAGATCTGTTCTACATTGAGTAAGAGCTACTAAAATAGGTGGACAAAAGGACAAATATAAGCTTTCCTGACAACACAAATCAGACTATCACACCAAGCAACTCTTATTTTTCTTTCTGTCTTTCTTTTTGTTTTAAATAGATTTGGTTATCTTATAACCAATAGCTCAGTAGGAAAAGATGAATTTCTATTTGTGAAAATTAAAATAATAGGAAAAATATTATTATACACTGACATTTTTGTTAAAGTTTTTTTCAAGTCTGTTAATTCCTTGCCTCACACATATGCACATACATCCCAGAAATACAATACTTTTAAAGAAATATGTAAATACGTAGTTTGCTAAAGCAGGTTTATACCATTAAATTTGGAAGTTTTAAAAAAAAAAAGAAAAATCAATGCCAATATGTTTATTTACTTAGATTTTACTTTGACTACTTGCATGAGTTATGATTGCTTAGGTAGATAATTAATATGGAACTATCCAAAGTTTCTGTAAAGCGTTGATACCTCATTCTTGTTGTTTATCACACCAAGGGGAAAAAATACTTCGTATTCCCAGGGTCTAACAGACCAAAAGCCATGTTAGCACTACATGTTATGATCAAAGTCCTATGCAGTTGCATTTAAAATAAGTGACAGTTCATATAAATCAAAAAATATCTAGAAAATATATTCTCAGGTGTCTATATGCTCAGGTTTTAGATCAGAAAAATCATTATTCAGAAAAATCCCACCTACTATGCCTAAGAAGTCCTGTTCACTGCCTAGTAGAGTTACAGCTGTACCTGATGGGAGCTTGTTTTCCTCTGAACATTTGGATCAGATGACTAACCAAGCGCCACACAATGCCTAGAGATACAGCAGAGCTCAGAAGCTTCAGACTGACAAAAAAAAAAAAAAAAGTGTTTAAAAGAACCTCCTTGTAAATCCTTCAAATGCTACAGGAAATGATAAATAAGTGGTAGAGTGACAAGAGTAGGCAAAAGGTCCTGCTGTTAGTTTTAAAAATAGAAAACCAATATCATTCGTCTGGAGAATTCAGACTCAAAATATCATGTCTTAAACATTGTTATGTCTCATTGACTTCTTCAGTGAGACCTGCATATAGACGCTAGATCTGAAGCAATATTATAGATTCGTAATGCTGCACAGTGGCCCAGTTACAAATCCTCAGTTATCTCTGCACTATGTTCCTGGACCCCTCCTGATCTCTCACAAGGGAACTGTTTTGTTGTTCTGCACAGGATTTGTCACGTCCCCAGCAGAGCTGACCTGCTCAAGTGCTACCGTTAATAATCTTTCTGAGCTTTTGCTGATAGAGCATTTTCCATGCAACAAGTTTTTAACTCAAAGATGCTTGCATCTTAAACTTTCTAAACTGGAATCGTTTTCCCCGTGACAGACAGATGATAACAACTTACGTAGGAAAATGAACATTCCTGGTGACTGAAATACTGCGTCCAGTTCTATAACCTCCACTGAGCCATTCTGTGATGGAGAGTAAGCCATTTAGTGTGACTGTGGGTGAAATGTTTAATCTCTCCATGCGGCAGTTACTCTGTATTTTAAAAGAGAATACAGATTACTTATCCATTGTTGTATATCATATTCAGATCTCTGGACTGAAAAGTGGCATACGAGTAGAAGCATTACATTCACCATCCCTGCATATATAATGAAAAGACATTCATAGTAGCAATTTCTAAGGTAGGTAGTGCCTTTATTAGGCTTTTAAGAGATCAAGGTTTCCATTTGCCTACTACCTAACCAATTTTCTAAATGTTAGCATACTGTGATGTCCATGTCATCACATAATACTTAAAAAAACCAAAATGCTACACTACACATTATTAATAATGTTAGCTACAATTCAAAAAATACCTGACTGTTTCTTGGATGAAAATCAGAAAAGCTACTCTAGTGGCAGTAGTAAGTCAAATAGTTAGGAGGAGAGAAAAGAGAAAAATCACAAAACAGGTGATTTTATTTTTTTTTTTCAGGACTTTAAGTTCAGCATCCTTGCCACTTTTAGCTGTTTCCATGTGAAGAAAACAATTTTTATTGGCAACGTGCAAGAGTTTTTGAAAAGTATGAAGTGCAATATGCCTTTCTTTTTAAATTAAAAAAAAAATAAAATATTTTCACTTGCTTCTTGATTAAAACAGAAATCTATCTGAAATCTGTTGTGTGATATGTTTTCTATCTACTTAGAGACTGTTACAGACTTTACAAATTTTACAATAGGCTATAGTACAGTATACTGCAATAGTTATACTTTATTTAAAAGAAGAAAGCAGGTATTTTACTGTATTGAATGTTTTTTAGAAAACAATGCCACACTCTGTGTGTGTGTGTGTTAGGGGGGTGTCATCCCGGGGGTCTCAGGATGTAAGTAGTAATTCACTTTTTAAATAACTTCATATGTAACTATAGTTAATGTTTTAGTATTTCTGTCCAGTCATTTAGCCATTAAGCTTAGCTATATAACATTGTATTCCTTTTATCAATTGAAGTGATTAAATGCAAAGACAAAAATACCTTTTGACTTTGAAACAATTACACCTGCTGCTTAGATGTAACAGGTATACTGTTAGCTAAGGCTTTGGCCTAAGAAAACACCAAAATCTCGTGTTAACATGCCAGACAAAGAAAAATGCAGTCATGAAAGAAAAAGACTTATTTTCAGTAGCTGGAGAACTTAGTTATTTTTAGGCTGGTGGAATTTAAAAATACTGTTTAAACCTTTGAAGTTTCCTAAAGTTTGTATTTAAAAAACTTAAGCCTTGATACTTATGTAATTAAAATGTTAATTAAAATGTTAATTAAATTTCCAGTTAATTAATCTAATTTTAATAGTGGCTGCCTTAATGCCTATTTAGGCTTCTTTTCATATCTTGGTAAGTATTTGATATACTGTAAAGCACAGAATCCCTGTCAAATCTCCCCATTACTGAAATGCCAATACATAGTGCTCTTCAGGGAATATAACAAATGAAAAAAAAAAAAAAGGTGTATAAAGAAATATATATTTTTGCTTTCTGAAGATTCTGAGGTTGCTAAGCACATTTCAGCTGGTTATACAGGTCGATCCATGCACTGCTGAAAGGCAAAGTGGCAGTTGTTGAGGAGCACGTAGCAGCATTTCTTTCTTACACTACTGAGCGCAGAATACTGCATCCAATTGAGATTGCAAGGGGAGTTAGGAAGACAGAAGGTAATTGCGCGGGGTATCTTGGGAATAACACTTTTAATCCTGTGAAAAGTGCTATGGGACACTTAGTGACCCACATGGTTAAAGCGTCCATCACACCTATCTTGCAGATAGAAACATTTACCTCTGTGCAGTTTGTTTGAACAGTTTTTTTGGTGGACTCAAGAGAAATGCTGTGCCTTCAGTGAATTTAGATTGCATCTTGGCCTTTCTAGCTGCACAATCCCATGAAATTCATCCAGGAACCCATGAAATTTATTTTGACTTTGGATGTACAGTGAGAATAAGTTAAATTGGTTATAAGGTAATCCTGCTTTAGGTTTGAAATTGCATTAGGACTTGTCTACATAAAGGCAATCAGGAAGGTTAACCCAAATTGACTAAAGTTGTGAATTCAGAGCGCCATAATTAAAGTAGATTAGTGGATTCACATCCTGAATCAATTAAACTAAACCAAATGCAAGCCTTTTTAATTCTGAATGAGAGTGTGCAGGCTGGAGTTTAATATAGTTTTACTAATCCATTTTAAAAGTTAATTCTGATTGATCCTGATGGGTGTCCATGAAAACAAAACACACAAAGGTGTATGTCTGCATGTGTGGGTGAATATATACAAATCTCAAAGAAATATAGTATAATTAATAAAATTGTTCATTTACATTTTCCATTTCACAGACTAGACTGATTAAATGTTCAAAATCATAGAAGTGGTCAAGATAAAAGAGTTCCATGATTCCAGAGATACTAAGTCTCTAAGAATAATGAACTTTTGAGGTCAAACTGTATGTAGGAAAACATTATTCACTTTTGTGTGGGGATCAATCTCATTAAGCTTCCTGCTCCCTTTAATAGGTACGTTAGTCTACAGAGGTAACATAAGTAACGGTCGATGCAGAAAACCTTAAATGAGGTAGCACTGTACACAATAAATAAAATAAAACTTGAACAATATTTTGTACACATACTATTCCTTACATAAGGCATGATCTGTCCTCAGTGCTGCAGGTATGTCTTCAAATGGAGAAAATGAGCTGGGGAAAATCAGAGCGGATAAGAAGTTGAGGTATAAGGACAAAATAGATTGCAAGAATGTTTGTAACCTCCTGCTTATTTTTAATTTCCTGTTTCATTTGCAATATATATTCCCTTTCCAGCTTTTACTGCTGAAAACTTTCCTTCATTTTGCAAATTGCAAGTCATGTTTTCAGCATAGTTGGAAGTGTACTACACTTGTATTTCCTTGCTATAAATGGTCCTTCATACTTATGTAGTGACTTACACAAAATTTGTTATTGCAGTTTCTACTTTCTGAATAATATTAGTTATTATTCATAATAATAATTTCCTATTTGTACAGAAAATTTTTTCAGCTGAAAAACAATTACCTGAGGAAGCAAACTTTGTATGTTGCATAGCTACTTTAGTCATAACGTGAGGAGTTTAGAGTGAAAGGAATGATTTATTATTTTATAATATTTTCTACTAAAATTAATTATTCTTCTCTGATGCAACAACTTGCAACAATGAAATAACGCAAAAAAGACATTTATTCTGAATGTTTGCAAATTTGAGCCAAAAATTGGGATATTTCATGTAAAAAGGGAATATTGTCATATGCAAATTGATAAACTACCAAAAATAGATTGGGTGAAAGAAAGAACATTTTGATTCCTGGGCAGAATGGTACTATGTTGTACATCTGGATGATGTAATCATTAAAAATAACAGTAATGTGTAATGTGGGAATTTTAACAGTCAATAGTGTGAGCAATGTGAAAGGTCAGATATCTAATTACTGAGCTTGTCATTGCCTGGAAGGATTTGTAGGAACAGTATTGGTAAGGTCTGTTTTCATATTGATTTTATGACTAGTCCCAGTTTTTCTTTCTGTATTTACTAAGTTCCTCATTGTGTATTAGATCACACTTAGATTTCTTAAGAAAGCTGTAATCTCAACATTTGGGGCTAAAATGTCAGTTGGATAAAAGTGAGAAAGTTATTAATACTTTCCCTTTTAACAGAAGCCAATAGAATACAAATCAATTTCTAGTTTTTAGTCTGTGCATTACATTTGATTTAGAATTGTATTATATAAACTGGATAAGTGAAATGCTCAGTTAAACTGAATTTCTGAAGTTTCACCTGGTAATTCTCATTACCAAAATTTTAGCCATATTAGCCTGTTAATAAAGCCATATTTCTATATTTTTTTAAAAAAATCTGATTCTCGAAGGTTATGTTTCAACTGTGTATATAAGAACAGTTTCCAGCTTCTGTTTCTTAAAACAATGTCTGCGTTGCATCCTGTCCCCATGCAGGCAAGACTGGGTGGCATGCGGTCTTTTCTCTTTGGCCTGATTTCTGTGGGAAGGACACAGAGATGTGTGGGCTCAAAGTGGTCCACAGCTCATGGGAAAATTCAAAACTGTGGGACAACAGATCTGCACTTGCTGTGCAGATTCAATAAACCCCTTCTGCCTTCAGAAGGGGTCTTTTGGGAACATGTGTTCTGACTGTTTCGGGAGCACTGAGAGACTGGGACACGCATCTATGATCTGGTTAGGCTAATTGGGCCCTTTCTTGTGCAAGGTCTGGAGAGTGTGATTTCAGGAAGACAGTCGTAACAGCTTGTATGCTAATTTTTCAGTCAATAGGAAATGTCAAATACAGAGGTATGTGCTAATGTTTTCTCGTCTTTGAGGATCTTCGGTATAGAACTTGTGAGTGTAAAAATATCCTGTGATGTTGGGTAATTATCTCTATTTAGGCACATAAGTTACTTCTTTAAAAAATGGAACAGAAAATACATGTCCCTTTTAGACCACAATGGGAATTTACTACTGCTTTTCTTTAGTCCTCTGTCCCTCTGCTATTGTCTGAAAGCTTTCTGGTGCCTTGCATTAACCCACGCTGTGGGAGACCATGCAGTACAAGAGGTTGAAGCCCATACCTGCCCCCTCTCTGCTCTGAGGTGAGAGTGCTCATTCACCCATGATGGGTGGCTTTTTTTTAAAGGCAAACATGCAAAGTATGAAGTGCCAAAGGGAAGAGGCACAAAGAAACGTGACAATCTAGGCCAAGTTCTAGTCATCGCATTAGAAGTCAGTTTTGATCCCTGATCTTGAGACTGCAAACGGATCTTATCCAACAGGTTTAATACGCACCATCCAGGCTTAAAATAAACACATACATTGGATGCTTTTGCTAAGTATGTGTCGAACTTTTTGACAAATGCTTCCTTTTAAGTAAAAATGAATAGTTTTAAAGTATCTGCAATAGACTTCAAAGTCATTTAATCTGATGTAATCTCATATAAAGCACGGTTTTGTGTACAGCATGCTATCTAATTGAAGAACAGTTAAAACAAGGACAGCAGCTATTTATTTTTTGATGCTTTAAGCATATTAGGAAAGGTTAAGCACTTAAGATTATATTGTTCAGTATGACACAGAAGAATTAGTTTTCTCCTTTGCCCTATTTCCATTTTCACAAGCAGAAATGAAATGAAAGTTTAAAAGAGAGATTATTTCAAATAAGGCAAAATTATATAAAAACTTGATGGCATATGGAGTCAGAAGTTTTCCTAAATAGGAAAACTAAGAATTCCTTAGAGATTACAGACTATTAGGCTAAAATGAAGGCATTGCAGGTAATGTCCTATGTGCTTTCGTAGGTGAAGGCAATGTAACAGCCCCTGTGAGACAATTACTAGGCAAAATGATTTGGAGCAGTTTGTGGTTGTTCTGTCTTACAAAACAAATTAGACTGCGGCTGCCCAAGGGATCTAGGCAATACAAAGATAGTCACATTTTTCCCTATTTTCTCTTTCAGTTCTGACCAAAAAGTCTGCAGATATACTCAGAGATCTGTCCAGTAGTAATTAGATTAGCATGGTAATTACACTGTAACTCCATGTATTCATGCAAATGAAGACTAACCCATTTTTTAACCAGTTTTTTGGTTTTTTAGCAAATAGAACAGCTTTTTCATCTCACATTTAGTTGACTCTTCTTTTTTCCAGATGTCAGAATTTTCTGATAGGTGAGAAAGTTCGCTGAGGCTTAAAGGTTATATCATTGTATATGAACATGGTTATTTAAAAAATAATGTTTAATCATCTTATAAATCACTATTTTCTAATCTTTGCTGAAAGATATACTTCGTCTCAATATGCAGTTATCACTATATATTTAAATGTATAAAATTGTCATTTTGGGATACTGTATGAGGCAATATCCTTTTTCTGTGGAATTTCCTCATTTCAGTTATTACCTGCTCATCCTGCGTATGTATCTTAGAGCCCCCAGCCAACATTAGCCTCATTCATTGTTTTTTTTCAATTCTATTTTAGTTGTCTTTTACTTAATCTAAATCAGACATATTGCTTGCCCCATTTCCTTAGTTAATAGAATGTACTCAGCGTGACTTAAAAATTCCTGTACCTTTTGGCTGAAAGGTGATCTGATAAGTTTTAAAATAGAAGCAAATCACTTCCAGGAAACCTGATTTGCTGAGCTGAGCTGACAATACTTCAATTACTTCATAATATATGTTTGTTAGTGTCTATCTTTTATTTATTTGCCTTTATACAATTTATAAATATATTATATGTATATAATATGTAGGAATGGATATTATTTAACATACAAAATGAGCTGTTGATGCATGAGCAAACATGCACACATTACCTACTGGATATCTGAAAATTACTCCTTCTTCTGTGAGGTGAGACTTGTAATAAGAGGCCTGGTGCTGTACTGCACTAATGCTAGTGTTCCTTGTGAAGCCCAGTAAAAAAAGTACTCCATAAGGTGTTGGATTAAAGTACTATTTATTGGAGCTATCATGAGAAAGAGAAAGAGGATAGTAACTTATGTCCCTTCAGATGCTGAGAACTGCAATCTATGCAGCTTTGGATGGACCTACAGTCAGGGCATAACACGCTGCGCAGATCCTGTCCAGGAAGGGGTTCAGAACACTGCAGTCTTTAGGCTTTTTGTAGTATTTTCTTCGATGTACGCAAACATGAGATAAAGACAGGGCGTAATGTTGGCGTCATTGCCAGGTGCCAAGTGTGAGCACGTACAAAGTGTCCTTCACGATTAATCAAATACGTTTATCCTATGTCCAATGCTTGCCCGAACCAGCTGCTATGTGGATCACTAACTCCACAAAGTACAGTCACCCTCTAGGAAGGATGACCACCTCTGACTCTCCTATAAGTGTATTTTAGCCTTTAACCATTCCAGAAGAGATTCAACATGAATAGGTCTTGTTAAAATTGTTGAAGGGCTTTTTATCCCTACAGTGTCATAACATAGTTAATGCTGGGAACAAGAAATATATAATAAACTAGATAAGTAAGATAAATATGAGGGTTAATTTCCTTGAGTCTCATTTGTAATGGCTTGAGGGCGGGACTTTTTCCTTTTTGCATTTATGCTTATGTATCAAGTGAAAAAAAGTAAAAACACAGAGAGGATGATCGCCTATTTAATTATTAATCAGCAAGACTAGACGTGCCTTTTACTCTATTTTAATATTATATATTTGGCCTAACCCTGCAGTTCATGTGTTTCTGATTTGACTGCCTTCCTAACATTGTTAGTAACTAATTAGCTGCAGTCTTCTGTGAAGATAAATATTGGGGTTTATTTCCTCAGTTGACATGCATATCTATACATATGTGTGCACACGCGCACGCGCGCACACACACACATATATATTTCAATACTCGCTGAATGAAAAAGACTTTCAAATTATGGATTGTCACCTTCAACACAAGAAGGACAGAAAAGAACCCATCTAACAAAAACTCTCGGATCTGTGAACATTTTAGGGGAAGGAAGGCTGAAGGGAAAGTGCCTCATAGTATACTGTGTATTACTGCTTTTTCACTAAACTTCATGTTTTGATGTAAGCACAGATTGTAAAATTCATATGCCTTCAAACTGCAAATACAGAGTTCTTGCAGATGCAGTACAAACAAATACTTAAAATGGTAAGAATAGCAAAAATGACAGGAAGAACTGCAGGGTAGAATTTAGTTACAAAGTTGAAGAGGTTCTTGTATTCTGGAAGAACATAATTTGTGATAAGCGTGTTCTCTGTGAGGAGAAGAAAAGTCTGACTTAGCCACAACACCTTAACAATTTGCTTGCTAGCTGGAAGAACATTGTTAAAGTTTGGCAGTTAGTTATTTCTAGCTCTGTTGAAGCAGAGGAGGACATGTTTTCTGAGATCTGTGATATAAACAAAACTATAGCCTTGCCCTTTTGAAAAGGTCAGGTGCAACATTTCCTAAGCTGCTGGGCAAACTTGCAGAGCAAGAAAGGGTGATTTCAGAGGGAATGTGGGATGCACAGCCAGAAACAGTATGTCAGCATGGCTGTATGACCAGGTTAAAATAGGGCAAAGAGGCGTAAACACTGATCTGATGATAAGCACTTTTGGCACTCCAGGTCTCAAGCAGTGGAAGATGGATAAACTCTATTGTCCAAATGAGAAGAAATGTGTTCTTTTCAGAATTAAAACGTGATAATCCCTCTGTCTCAGCAATAGAGGTCACCTGGCAAAGGATAAAGGGCTACACCCACACACACATCCACACACCCACACCCACACACGCAC